>GL376637.1:89696-106981 GCA_000143045.1 Globisporangium ultimum DAOM BR144 | reverse complement strand
CTGCAACATGGAGCTGCTCAGCCTGCAAGTGAATCCGAGTTGAAGTCTGAAATTTTCGTCTAGTGCAGCATCTCCAATGTTTCTGAGTTCTTTCTACATGTGTGTGTACAGATACTCCACGTGCAATAGATACAAGCAAATACGCTGTCATGGAACTTCCGTATTTTTATGCAATATCATAAAGTTGCATTCTCTGCAGTAGCAAAGCATGCCTCCTGATGACCTGATACGCGGAAGTTCCCTCCTCCATGCTTAGCCACAGCAGTTTGATAGTGTAGATCTCTGAAAGAAAGCGTCAGGCTTCCCAATTGCAAACCAAGCATGTTGACGTGGAAGGCGTACCTCGACCGAAGAAGTTTGGATCTTTTCTGTCACCTTCGCTTGGGATGGGGTGACATGTTGAAGTTGAAGTGGTTCAGTGCCCGTCTCGTCTGTGATGGACCAGGGTGATGGACTCACTCAGGAGGACAGAGAGGTCTCAACTTTGGTACCGTAAATTGCAGCAGCTACAATACGCCCGAGTGCTGATGACCAGCAACTGTAGGATGTCATGAGCTTGTGTCCGTCCACACACTTAAGAGGAACAGACTCGTTGCTCGGCTAGTAGATACTGTGCTATTATGGAGGCAGTGTAAGCCCACGGGCAACTTACCATAACTTTCAGGCATGAGAGGCGGACGAGGCTTCGCATGAAAATCAACACGTACCCTAGGGACACTCAAAATGAACAATCACGTGGGATAGATAGAGCGGTCACGTGGACACCGAAAAAAAGCATGACACTATGAGCGAGTCGGATGCCAAAAAGTATAACACGATACAAAAGTGAGTCACAATCTACCCACGTTGCGTGCTTTTATGAAAGTAAAGAGTGCTAGGTACTCATCAACGGTTTGCTCTCATGAAATTTGAGCATTGAGCGCCATCACTTTCGACGCGGTGATCAAAAGCCGGCTGCTTCATGTGTCGGGAACACAGAATGAATAACACTGCAATGGAGATGGTACATACAAAGCTGCAAATCACTGACGTTTAGCGTCAACAGCTTGAAGAGCGTGTGTTCGAAAGATACGCCAGCCGGACTAAAAGATTTTTATTTCGATTGAACGAGTATCCGCAAAGCCTTGGAGTGAACAGTTCACCAGACGGAAAGCATCTTCAGTGCTGGATGTTTTGTTCACTCAGAGTAAAGCGAAAGTGAGTGGGAGTCTGCTAGACGTAGAATCGGTAAGGCTGCTACTTAGATGAAACGCAATGGAACAAATCGGTAACAAGTGGGGGATACAGTTTGAACAAAACTTGACTTCCTAACATTTGATAGCAAAAGTATCAACTCAAGGGCAACTTCCGAATGTACTAGTCGACATTGAGGTGTCTCACCAACAACCAATCCACTAGCTCAGAGCACAAAACGTCGAGTGCAATGTGAAGCGTATTTGCTTGTATCTATTGCACGTGGAGTATCTGTACACACACATGTAGAAAGAACTCAGAAACATTGGAGATGCTGCACTAGACGAAAATTTCAGACTTCAACTCGGATTCACTTGCAGGCTGAGCAGCTCCATGTTGCAGACATGAATCTGTCACGTCAGCACCAATAAACCACCCTGTCAACGGGTTGATGGGCCGAACTGTCCCCAGCAATGACTCGTTCTGGACTTCTTCGCACATCTACGCCAGCCCAACATCCGCGCACGCCACATCCACCTATAAACACGAGTGCAGTCTTGTTTCTCACCCCACGCACCCTTGTTACGCTCTGACCAACTACACAGTACACCCAGGACCCTGATGCCAATGCAAGCCCTCGGCCGCCTCCAATACCGCCGTCAGCCTCTTTCTTCATTCGCGATTTTGCCAGATTCCCCGCAAGCACGCCAGCAGCTCAAGCACCACTGCGCCAGTCGCCCGCCCACCAGCAACTCGTACCAACCAGCCTCACGAAGCCAACCATGAAGGTCGCTACCACTGTCGCCTTCATCGCGGCGCTCGCCGTTCCAGCTTTCGCACAACAAGTCGGAACCAATGACCCGGAAGTGCACCCGTCGTACCCGACGAAGACCTGCACTACCAAGGGAGGCTGCGTCTCCGAAGCCACCAAGCTTGTCCTTGATGCCAACTGGCGCTGGGCTCACCAAGTTGGATCCTACACCAACTGCTACACCGGCAACAAGTGGGATACCTCGCTTTGCCCGGATGGAGCCACCTGTGCCGCCAACTGTGCTCTCGAAGGTGCCAACTACCAGGGAACCTACGGCATCACCACCTCCGGATCCGACCTCTCGCTCAAGCTCGTCACCAAGGGACAGTACAGCACCAACGTCGGATCGCGCCTCTACGTCATGCAGGACGACACCAACTACAAGCTCTACAAGCTCCTCAACCAAGAGTTCTCCTTTGACGTCGACGTGTCCAAGCTCCCGTGTGGCTTGAACGGCGCGCTCTACTTCGTGCAAATGGACGCCGATGGCGGCAAGTCCAAGTACCCAGGCAACAAGGCCGGTGCAGCCTACGGTACGGGCTACTGTGACGCGCAGTGCCCGCATGATGTCAAGTTCATCAACGGCGAAGCCAACGTGCTCAACTGGACGCCGAGCCCCACCGACCCGAATGCCGGCAACGGAAAGTACGGCTCGTGCTGCATGGAGATGGACATCTGGGAGTCCAACAGCATCAGTAGCGCCTCAACGCCGCACCCTTGCACCGTCGAGTCGCAGACGCGATGCACCTCGGACACCCAGTGTGGCTTCGCTCTGGCACCGATACAAAGTGTCTGCGACCGAGATGGCTGCGACATACCCGTACGCATGGGCAACACGACCTTCTTTGGCCCGGGATCCTCCTTCAAGATCGACACCACCAAACCCTTCACCGTCGTCACGCAATTCATCACGAGCGATAAGACTGCCAACGGCAACCTCGTCGAGATCAAGCGCTTGTTCAAGCAAAACGGCAAGGTCATCGAGAACCCCAAGATTAACATCGCTGGCATCGACCCCATCAACTCCATCACCGACAAGGTCTGCTCGCAGTCCAAGGTCGCCTTCAAGGACCCAGATGATCACAAGGCCAAGGGCGGACTCGCGCAAATGGGCAAGGCGCTCAAGAAGGGAGTCGTCCTTGACATGAGTCTCTGGACGGATCACGAGGCGCAGTGCCTGTGGTTGGACAGCAACTACCCGCTCAACCGCAGCCCAAGTGAGCCTGGTGTGGCCCGTGGCACGTGCCCAACCACCAGCGGCGTGCCTGCGCAAGTGGAGGCGCAATCTCCGGACGCCACCGTCAAGTACTCGAACGTGCGTGTCGGAGACATCGGTTCGACCTACTTGTAGGCTTGCCAGTGTGCCAGTTTTGCGGGCTTCGTTCCTTGTGGCTGTGAGTACCTGGTGCATGTTCGGCATGGTAAGGTCCGCTTGCTTGGTGTCGGCGTTGAGTGCAAGCATCTGAACGCATTTTGTTTGCCGTATGGAGGGTTTGTATGCCCGAACACTTTTTCTTTTCCTTTTCGCGCTTACTCTTGCGTTAATGCGTAATAAATCCATCCGTTTTCCGGTTGTTCATTGTGCTGGCGATTTAAATTCAAGAGCTATCTGCTAATGAATGCCGTCTTATCTTGATGGCTTCGTAGCGACGAGAGAGTGCTCCAGCTTGTATCTCTTCCAAGAATATTTTCAGGCGTGCATCGCCTATTGGATAGGTTGTCTATTATAGCTGCTTTGGCTTTGACATGAAAAGGTTCGGTTAAAAGAGTAGCAAATCAAGGGTTAGGTTCGTATGCTACTTACTATAACGCCGAGTGCACTCTCGTTTCAAACTGAAAAGCTCGCGAGCACGGTGGGAGTTTTTAAATTAACAAGCTCATAGGAGCATAACAACGAATGTTCTGGCATGTTGGTAAAAGTAAATCTCGAGATTGTCATTTGAGAAATGAGCGTATCACGTTGGCTAGTAGATTTCATCAACTCTTTGTGCTTCTCATGAGCCTTACACCGTCGAAGGGATGTAGAGCGAGACTGGGGTTGAACTGGACACCGAATTCCCCGTGTGCGTCAATGTGCCATCTGCGTTTCGTCGAAACACCTCGATCGTGTCAGTGTCTTGGTTAGCGACAATCAGGTAGTCGTTGTAGACTAAGAAGCTTCGAGGGGTCTGACCACGAGTCGGCTCTGTGCCAATTCGTTCGAGTATCCCCGTTGTTTGCGAAGTGACTTTGAAGATCGCAATGCTGTTATGCCCACGGTTTGACGTGTAGACAAACTTTCCGTCTGCGGACACATGGATATCGGCGCTGCTTGACGACTGGGTGAAGCCACTCGGCAGTGTCGAGATTCGTTGGATCGTACTCAATGATAGCGACTTGCTGTCCGCGTTCAACGGGTACACACCGATGGTGTTGGAGATCTCGTCGACCACATACGCAACGTTACCGGAGGGGTGAAGTGCCATATGACGAGGTCCCGTTTCTGGCTGAAACCTCGCCATGCTGCTTGCTGTGTGGATCCTGGTTGGGCACGATAAGGTTCGGTTTGCTTGGAAAGATAATAAAGGGATAGGCTCGTGTGACCTTGCTGTTAGAACTCACTGACAATTCTTAAAAGCAACCAATGCGCCTGCTTCTGTTGTGTTGGTTCGACTTCTATGCGCGCTGCTGACCATACACAAAGGTTCTCACTCCTGCCTCTTTTCTGAAGTACACATTGAAATGCGACTGATATAGTACTGATTTACTGATTTGTAAAGTGATTTGGGCTGGGTTCTTTTTTCCTCAAACAAAGCTAAGTTCGCATGCGAACCTACGCAAGACCGCCACATGCTCACTCAAAAGCGTGCACTACCCAACACACCACGGCAAACCATGCAGCAAGAGGTCACGTGGGCGCTCTCGATCGCGTTGATCGCGCTCTTCCAGTTCGTGGTGTGCAAGGGCAACGGCAAGACCGCCGCGCAGCATGACCCCAAGGCGTTCCTGTTGCGCGATGCGTTCCACCTGCAGCGCAAACTACAGCACGCTGCCACAGGACTGATAATCTACGCCGTCTCATGAACGATCCCGACGAGCGTGCTGACCGTAGCGTTGTTCGGTTTTGCGGCGATTTTTATTACTCGCATTCACTGCGCCGCATGAGTAGCAGCGTGGACTCGTGGTACATTGCGAGCTTCGAAGGCATCCTCCGGCGCGACGAAGCGAGCAATGCGCTGCTGTCGGCGGCGTACTTCTACTTGCTCGGGCCTGGGATTACTGCGATGCTGTATTCAATTCACCTCATCCGACTTACGATCTTACACGTGAGTGTTCGAATCCTTCCTAACTATATGATGTGCCAAAAAGCCTAGAAGTCTAATGTGCTGTTCGTCTGCGTCCATGCACTTGCTTTGAAAACCTCAGCTCGCAGTTGGCGACCCTGCGGCCTCGCTTTGCGAAACCCTCTTTGCACAAAGCAAAAAGGAAAAACAAGTATCAGCAGCATCCGGTTTCAAGGTCGCCCACTCCAAGTCCTGGGCAGGCTTTTTCGGCACCTTACTTGCGTCGCCCATCGCAACTTTCTTCGCATTGCGTAATTTCGGCGATGCAGAAATCGGCAACGATTATAACACGCAAGTTCTTCTTCTTGCGGTTCTCAAAGCGATATTTACTGGTACAGTTGTTGTTGTTTCCGAGACGATAGATGCGGATGCGACGACAATCTATGAATGACCATTCTCGCAGGTTTCTGCTTACAAATGGGTTCGTTGGTGCTCGAATTGAAGTATTGACGCATTTAATGCCATCAGATCATTTGATCTATTTAAATCTGCATCAGATGTAAATAGAGAGTAGCTATGCCTTTACCAACAGTCAGAGAAACAAACAATATTAGTGCTGGTAAAGTTGAGAAGCCGTAATCCCTAGTGATAATCGACGGAGACATGCAAGAGTCCAAAAGACACAAGCTTTCGTCCTCTGGTGCAACATTGAGAGCCAGCTATTTCAGTTAAACGACGCGCTTCGATTACTACGGCCCGCAATACAGTAATGCGCGTGACACGCATGCTGCGTGGCTCGTTGTGCTCGATTAATACTGTGGAAATAGGACGTAGTGTGTGCCATACGTAGTACCCCTTTCTACATTACCACCTGCATGATAATGAACCTGTTCTAGCCTTGCATTTCTCTTTTGAAGACTATTGTGGAAGTACGATTGGGTGACCTCTTCAATCAAAAGAAGCGGTAAATTTACGCCTAAGACGGCTCAGACGCATCGAGCTTTTCGGATGCGCTAGCCAGGTACAAAAGTTCCCTATATTTTGATCCAAAGTAATTAAGGGACACCAGTCATCACATGTTATACAGCATAAGGATAACGCGCAGCAGCACGGTGTTGAAAGTTTGAACTTCAAGCCGTCGCTGACACAGAGTGGCTAGTAGGAGTAGCAAATATAGCGAGGACAAAATATGATGAGCAAGAAATAAAAGACAGCGATATTACGACACAAAATCCAGAGCTGCTCCTGCCTTGTAGAGCACGGCTTTGTAGGCTGTGAGACGAAGCCCAATTTGAAATTGCAGTACTTGATACCGTAGTTTACAGTGGGGTCCTTCAAGACACCGCTGTTCGTTGGAACCATGTGTCGTCGGTGCGCTGTGCGTTTTAAGGTGTTCAAAGCACCGGTATGTGCATGTAGCGTAAGCTATCGATGCTGATCCAGTTCAAAGATTGAATATCCAATGTCACCCAACGCATTCATCGCCTCGACAGACACTGAGTTACACCAATAGTTCACTGTCCACATTTGCCACGTTAAAGCACCATGTATCTCGGAGTGACTATCAATGTCGTCCTAAAGTAACTTTTGACGGGCATTGGACACGTAGGGAGAACACCTATCTCTCTCCAGCTTTAACGGGTCGTGCTATTCCGTTCGTTTAGATGAAAGAGCACAGGTCTGCACTCTCACACCGCAGACGCGCAGTTGAGTGGAGGTGAAGGCAGCAAGAGGCAACTGGACGAGCCTATCTACCACGATACATCATTAAAAAATTTCCAGTGACGAGCGTACGCTGTAGGTATACTCAGAAATAGAGGCTGGGAAATGAAAGAGTAGCTGATCTGTTGTACAGCAGGAAAGCAGACGGTCTCGCTTATTTCCGCGCTTGGCAAACTCTGCGTACCTGATTCCTTCCGCTGAGCGAACTATTGCTGTACTTGGTGTCGGTAAACTGATGAAGGTATGGTGTATTGTGTTGCGGTCTCCAAACTACAGTATCCTATCCCCTACCTCTGGAGTCGGTAAACTACAAGTTGTTTACAGCTTGATAATTTACCTGCGGTTCCAGCTATTATAATATGTTTGGTCAAAGTTTCAACAAATAAAACGAAAGACGAATCGTGAGTCAGCTGCGTAATATTATTAGGGCTGTATTGCTGCAATAGCAATACTAACAGTTGACACAGAACACTTTGCATGTATCTGAAGCAGCCAAGAGAATGCTGCTTTGCATTTTACTTAGACATAAATTTTGTGTAGTTTTTTTGTGAAATCAAAGCATGTCGATAACTTTAGCCCAATTTTTCTGTGATGAACCTCATTGTGGCTTGGACGAAGCTTTTAATGTGTAAAGTTCACACATTTTGACCACCACGTTTTCCAGTAGTTAACCGTAGTTTCAGAAGTAGAGCCTATCTGTTTTTTGTTTAATGTCGTTTGTAGATGGCGTTGATAGCTAAGTCGAAGCTGAGTCAGAACATCAGGACCGTCGGAGTCATGTAATGTGCGTCAATGTTATGGACGAACACATTACGTACGTTATTGATCCAGCGGACAATACCTCACCTTCATTATGGGTGCGCCCATTACCAAGACAAGACAGGTGTTAAGCCACATCAAAAACTTTAACTCATACCCCCCCTCCTAAGGGAAGGAAATAGAAAGGCTATGGTCGAGGCGCGGCATTCGTTCACTGAAAATAATGCACGAGGCCTGGCCAATTCGGACGGGCATTATCACGTTTCACATGCCATTAGATGGCGCACAAATGGCACATGGTCGAGTGCAGATTTTTTCGTTCGTCTCTGCGTGGCATTGGGTAGCTTGAACACAAACAGTAAAAAAGAACTCCGAGTCAATGGTGATGATGTGCCAGGTGAAAATTTCAGATTTCAACATGAATCATATGTGAGCTGCCGGCAATGATCCACACTACTACATTAAGAAGTCCATCACGTCAGCTTCTCAGTTGTAGGACATCTTCGCATATCTGCGTCAGCGCAACATCCATCCACAGACACGAGTGAAGCCTTCCTCTCAGCACGCCCCCTTGCTACGCTCTGACACAGTTTCGTAATCCCATCTTCATGAAATTACTACACTGTATTTGAAGATGAAGAACCTTTTATGTTATGTTCACAAAAAGAATGCACTATTTCTTGCGTCACTGACGATGCGGCTCTACATACTACGTAGTTCTCTCGAAGTTAGATTGTTGCATTTAGCTTCGCTGTGAGATTTCGAGCTGCCTACAAGTCGCCAGCCTAGCCAGGACATGGCAGGTGCTTTCTCGCTCTCCCTGCCTATCGAAGCGCACTAAAGTTGGTATCGAGACATTGATCAAGTCGTGACGATCCTGTTTCACTAAAGCCTGGCAATCACGCATTCCGTCACAGTAACCAGAGAGACACAAGACCAAGGAGAACACAGCGAAATATAACTGCGTTATTCACAAGTTCCAAATAGCAGCCAGAAAAAGAAAAAGAAAATTACCAAAAAGCTACTGACACGAACAATGTTGCATACAAACGAGATGAAGTGTCAACTGGGGACGATCTATACGCCGCGTCTGGTGCATTTCTTGGATGTGCTCTTGGGGGTAGTAGTCGTTGGGGCTGTAGTCGCTGGAGCCGTAGTCGCCGGAGCCGTAGTCGCTGGGGCTGGAGTCGATTCGTCAGTCTCAGCGCTGGCGTCGGAGTCGCTCGCGCTGGGAGTCGCAGAGCTGGAGTCCGACTCGGTCGAACCGGGAGTCGCAGAGCTAGAGTCGGAGTCGGCGTCCGCCGATCCCGTCGCAGAGGTAGTGTCCGCGTCGGATTCACTCGAGCCCGAGGCCGTCGCGGTGGAGCTGGATTTGTCCGAATCGGAGACCTCCGACGAGGCGGAGCTGGACTGGGGCAAACCGGGGACCGTCGAGCCGATGTCGCCGACACGCACGTTCGAGAACTTGACCGTAGCGTCTGCGGATTGCGAAATTACTGTCGCTGGCACACCAGTGGTCGTAGCACATGTGCCACGGGCCACACCAGGCTCTTTTGGACTGCGATCGAGCGGGTAGGTGCTGTCCAACCACAGACATTGCGCCGCGTGGTCCGTCCAGAGACTCATAGTCAAGACGACTCCCTTCTTGAGCGCCTTGCCCATTTGCGCGAGTCCACCCTTGGTCTTGTGGTCATCTGGGTCCTTGAAGGCGACCTTGGACTGCGAGCAGACCTTGTCGGTGATGGAGCTGATGGGGTCGATGCCGGTAATCTTGATCTTGGGGTTCTCAATGACCTTGCCGTTCTGCTTGAAGAAGCGCTTGATCTCGACGAGGTTACCGTTGGCAGTCTTGTCGCTCGTGATGAATTGCGTGGTGATGGTGAAGGGTTTGGTGGTGTCGATCTGGAACGATGCTCCCGGGCCAAAGAAGGTCGTGTTACCCATGCGGTACGGGTTATTGTCGCAGCCGTCTTCATCGCAGACACCTTTGTATCGATTGCCTGATCCGTAGCCACACTGGGCATCCGTGGTACATCGCGTCTGCGACTCGACGGTGCAAGGGTGCGACGTGTAGGCGCTGCTGATACTGTTAGCCTCCCAGATGTCCATCTCCATGCAGCACGAGCCGTACTTTCCGTTACCGCCGTTCGGGTCGGTGGTGCTGGGCTTCCAGTTGGCGACGTTGGCTTCGCCGTTGATGAACTTGACATCATGCGGGCACTGCGCGTCACAGTAGCCCGTACCGTAGGCTGCACCGGCCTTGTTGCCTGGGTACTTGGACTTGCCGCCATCGGCGTCCATTTGCACGAAGTAGAGCGCGCCGTTCAAGCCACACGGGAGCTTGGACACATCGACGTCAAAGGAGAACTCTTGGTTGAGGAGCTTGTAGAGCTTGTAGTTGGTGTCGTCCTGCATGACGTAGAGGCGCGATCCGACGTTGGTACTGTACTGTCCCTTGGTGACGAGCTTGAGCGAGAGGTCGGATCCGGAGGCGGAGATGCCGTAGGTTCCCTGGTAGTTGGCGCCTTCAATGGCGCAGTTGGCGGCACAGGTGGCTCCATCCGGGCAGATGGAGGTGTCCCACTTGTTGCCGGTGTAGCAGTTGGTGGAGGTTCCGACCTTGTGCGTCCAGCGCCAGTTGGCGTCCAGCACGATCTTGGTGGCTTCGGAGACACATCCTCCCTTGGTAGTGCACGTCTCGGTCGGGTACGATGGGTGCACTTCCGGGTCGCTTGTTCCGACTTGTTGCGCGAGAGCTGGGGTGGCGGTGAGCGCCGCGAGGAAGGCGACAATGGTTGTGATCTTCATGATTGGCGGCTGGCTTCGTTAGATTGTCGATGCTGAAGCTGCTGGTGAGATTTTGTAGTAGCTGGCAAAACGGAGAATGAGCAACAGGCTTGTGGAGACACACAAGACGTGGCTGAGCCGTGGGTATGGATGTCTACACACGCACACGCTGGTACTGGGCAGCAAGGAACTCGCTCCTCGGGGAGAAGGTGGTGCGCGTGTCTGTTGAATTGGCGTGCATGCGTCAAGGAATCGCAGAGCAAATGAGCCAGTGCATGTGGCTTTGACACTGGGGAGCGATCATGCTGCTGACGGATAACGATCTTGTAGACCGGCTGGCAAGGAGGACCGTTCGAACGCAAGCATGGTATCCATACTGCTGCACTATAAGCATCGGAAAACACGGTGGTGTTGGTGATGGACTGTCGGTGATAGTTGACAGGTCACATGGACATGCCCATGTAATCACTTTTGGATCATTTTGTGCGTGGAAGGAAACATACGATTTGACAACCAAAGCGCGTCAAAGGCCGCATATCTTTGGATCATTTTGTGCGTCAAAAAATGTTGACTTACGATTTGGTACTCGAGTACCCCTTCCCCACTCAAACAATAATACTTTGTTTATGCAGCGGAACCGCATCAAAACCATATGGTCATGCGCAATCAGGCCATGTTTTTACTACTACCGAAAACATATCAGTGACTACTGTTGGCAATATGTGAATCCATGCCACGACTCTGTCATGTCTGGAGGTACGTCGTGACCCAGACACACAAAGAGAAAAACTTCTACAAAATCCCTCGAGATTTTGGTCTCTGCCTATGCTATGTTAAGTAAAAACTGTTAAAAAGCAAACCTCAGGACACGATTCTCCTGAACAAGAAGTTGTGCCCTGAGAATTGCTTTGCTCATGTTTGGTTCTGCTGTATCTTATCTGCGTACGGACTGAGCTGACTGCTCATAGCCTGTAGGCTACAATTTCCATCATGCAATACGATGTGTCCTGGCTCAGAACTGGAACAGTGTGTTCCAAGGGTGGCTCAGAAACGACTCGTCTGAACAACTCCGCCCGTTCACGGAAGCAGCACGCGAACCGTTCAGGATGCATCAGGTTCGACGAGATCAACGCACTGCACGAATGGCGATTACACCTACATTTACGGTAAATGCTTACCCCCCCCCAACAAAAGAAAAAAACCTAAACTTTTTTTGTTTGTGGTCTTCTTTTACAAAAAAAAGAAGTACAGATGAGAGCGCGTTCACCGAACGCCTGATTTGTATTATTTTAAAGAGAACTTGTCCGATTGAAGTTTGACCCGACTTATCCAGAGTTTAAATGTATTTACTTATGTTATTTTTGCTCAGTTGAGAATGCAATGAATCTACGACCTGTCAACAAACAACTTTGCGTGCACCCAGCAGTTCTTGATGGCATCCGCCTGGACACTCATCCAGCTATCTTGACACAGCTCAATTCCTTCGAGTAGAGAGATGCGGTACGGATCTTTATCTCCATCAAGGAAATGTTCAACTGCCACTTCTGTTTTCATATTCATGTACTCTCGCTTGAGGTTGGCAATGACACCTTGATTCATGGGCTGGAGCAACGATGTTGTATTTGGAGGAAGCTTCAGAACTGTCACGTTGCTGAGGGGGACGCCGCGATGGATGTGCGATGGCGCGTTGTCCACGATGAGAAGAACTTGGCGCTCTTCTCGCTGCATTCTCTCGTTGAAGTCCAGCAGCCATTGTTGGTAGACGGCTGCGATCATCCAGCCCTTCGACGTCCCAACGTACTGGACGTTGACGGGCTTCTCTGACAGCCAGTGAGGACGCTCGGCATTGCCGAGGAAAACAAGCGGCAGCTTGTCCGAGCCATCAGAGTTCGCGCCAACAATCATCGTTACTCGGGCTTTGTTGAGCTTGAGTGCCGGCGCCTTCTTCATACAAATGGAGGAGCGAGGGACTGCCTTGTGTAATGGGCTATGCTGCCATTACATGCAAGTGGCTCTTTGTGTGTGTCACACGCCACCTTGTGGAAGTGCATTGTGGGTGCGAAGATATTGGGTGAAACACATAAAAGTGATCCCACATGCACAGGTGACGTCATCGTCTGATGTCAGAGCAATCTGTGTCTGAGTTGAGTGTTGATCGCTCGCAATCATTGAGATTCGGCGTGATTACGCACGACAGTACTCTAGACATGTGAATGATGGTTCCTACTTTGGGAAACCACACTGGCGACGAGGCCAACGTGTCTCTACCATCTGAAGTGAGTGGCTTCCGCCAATCACTTTGCAGGGAATCTCCGCGGTACTTCAAGTTCAAGCTCCCAGCAGATCCCCTGGGTTCAACCTCAGTGTACCCAAGGTTTTATATATCAGATTCATAGGTTTTATTTTTTGCATGTGTAGGTTTTAGTTGTAAAACCTCTAGGAGCCCTAGTGGTGTTTCATATGTAGTGTCAGGAACCATAAGCTCATTTCAATTCAGTTGCATTTTTGCCAAGTTCCTCTCAAGTCTTCCTCTCAAGCGCAAGCGTGCGTGCTGTGTTTGAGGCTGTCTCGGATAGCCTCTTACACCTTGTAGTACAGGGCAGTCTCATCCATGTTGTATACATCTTGTGGATGAAACTGCCCTATACGTTCTCGGAGCTGCGCAACGTACTTCAGCGCTTCTTCCACATTCACGGACCCGATCTCGCCATGCGCTCGCTTGTGACGAAAGTTGTGGCGAGTCAAAAAATGGCGCAGCCATCCAGATCTCGTGAAGCGTGGCCGGCAACGCCGCGGAATCCATAGCTCGTTGGCGAGCCCAGCACCAACCCGTATGACCTCCCTGCCAGATATTGGCGTCTTCGACAGCTCTGCTTCTATCACAAATTCAGCCACAGCCTCGTCGAGGCGCGCCATGTGGTGAGAGCGGAGTCTCATCTTGGACAAGCAGTCGCCAGACAGCGTTGAGAGCTTGGCCTCGTGCTTCACGATGTCCAGGATCGTCGACTTCCCAGGGCACTTGGTCAAGCAGAACGTGACCCGATCCCACTCTGCCAACTCGTTGTACGTCCACTCGGGACACTCGCTGCGCTTCTTGCAGATGAGTAGATGCTGGTGCTTCGTCAGTCTAACACGAGTACTCATGTCGACGGCGCGTCTTGCTTGCTGATTCTGTGTGTTTCTTGTGTGTCTTGTATGCTTCAAATTGACAAATTGATGCATGGATTCAAAGAGTGCATCAGTTGAAATGAAGAGGGCACATGATTTACCGCCCATTTTTTAAATGTCAAAACCTAAGCTATCTTATCTCAGTGCATTTGCTGATTTACCTGTATGAATTTTTTCCTTGTCGATATATGAATTATATAAGGTTATTGGGATAGACCCGTTCGGTGAACGCGCTCTCATCTGTACTATCAAAAACCATAGTAAGGTTTTCATCAAAAAACGACGGGTATTAATTCTAAAAAAGCAAAACCATCTTATTGTATTTTTTGTTTGTTTGTGAGTCTTTAACAAAAAACGATCAAAAGAACAAAAGAACCGATGTTGGTTGGTTTTCAACAAAAATGATCTCATTGAACCTGATGCATTCCGGGCAGCACTCGTGCTAGGATGGTTTCTACGAACACAGTTGTTCAAAAGACTAGTACGTCGTTATTATATCTTATCTAGGAGCGCGATTGATTTGGATGTTGAAGTTGCACTTTGAGGCAGCATCTCGTTCTCCCACGATGAACAGTAGGAAGGCAACTCAGTTATCCATCCCTAGAATAATCTGTTTCGACAGCACGTTTAAGTTTGACAACACGACGCGTAATCTAGTAGAACAGCGTGTATGTGGTGCTCAGTATTTTTTTACTATATCTTAAAGCGCCAAGATCGGGTTATGGATCCATACCCGGGGTCGCGCCACTTTTTACGAAGCATTTGGGAGCTGTAAAGCGGAACCGGTGGGTCTACGAAAAAAGGCATGACTATAAAGAGTCGTGGCGCGGTTGCCTCGGTTTCCTCTAATACACGTTCCAATCGCTGCTTTTCAACACCACCAGTCAACAAATGCATATCAGGTTACTCGGAATCGTACGATTTTTGGTGCGGTTCCGCTGCATAAACAACGATGTATGTATTAATTTCGGGAAAGCGTTCGAGTGCCAAATCGTATACTAGTAGTAAGTAGATCAAAGCTGTTGGCGCACAAAATGATCCAAAGATATGCGGCCTTTGACGCGCTTTGGTTGTCAAATCGTATGTTTCCTTCCACGCACAAAATGATCCAAAAGTGATTACATGGGCATGTCCATGTGACCTGTCAACTATCACCGACAGTCCATCACCAACACCACCGTGTTTTCCGATGCTTATAGTGCAGCAGTATGGATACCATGCTTGCGTTCGAACGGTCCTCCTTGCCAGCCGGTCTACAAGATCGTTATCCGTCAGCAGCATGATCGCTCCCCAGTGTCAAAGCCACATGCACTGGCTCATTTGCTCTGCGATTCCTTGACGCATGCACGCCAATTCAACAGACACGCGCACCACCTTCTCCCCGAGGAGCGAGTTCCTTGCTGCCCAGTACCAGCGTGTGCGTGTGTAGACACCCATACCCACGGCTCAGCCACGTCTTGTGTGTCTCCACAAGCCTGTTGCTCATTCTCCGTTTTGCCAGCTACTACAAAATCTCACCAGCAGCTTCAGCATCGACAATCTAACGAAGCCAGCCGCCCATCATGAAGATCACAACCATTGTCGCCTTCCTCGCGGCGCTCACCGCCACCCCAGCTCTCGCGCAACAAGTCGGAACAAGCGACCCGGAAGTGCACCCATCGTACCCGACCGAGACGTGCACTACCAAGGGAGGATGTGTCTCCGAAGCCACCAAGATCGTGCTGGACGCCAACTGGCGCTGGACGCACAAGGTCGGAACCTCCACCAACTGCTACACCGGCAACAAGTGGGACACCTCCATCTGCCCGGATGGAGCCACCTGTGCCGCCAACTGCGCCATTGAAGGCGCCAACTACCAGGGAACCTACGGCATCTCCGCCTCCGGATCCGACCTCTCGCTCAAGCTCGTCACCAAGGGACAGTACAGTACCAACGTCGGATCGCGCCTCTACGTCATGCAGGACGACACCAACTACAAGCTCTACAAGCTCCTCAACCAAGAGTTCTCCTTTGACGTCGATGTGTCCAAGCTCCCGTGTGGCTTGAACGGCGCGCTCTACTTCGTGCAAATGGACGCCGATGGCGGCAAGTCCAAGTACCCAGGCAACAAGGCCGGTGCAGCCTACGGTACGGGCTACTGTGACGCGCAGTGCCCGCATGATGTCAAGTTCATCAACGGCGAAGCCAACGTCGCCAACTGGAAGCCCAGCACCACCGACCCGAACGGCGGTAACGGAAAGTACGGCTCGTGCTGCATGGAGATGGACATCTGGGAGGCTAACAGTATCAGCAGCGCCTACACGTCGCACCCTTGCACCGTCGAGTCGCAGACGCGATGTACCACGGATGCCCAGTGTGGCTACGGATCAGGCAATCGATACAAAGGTGTCTGCGATGAAGACGGCTGCGACAATAACCCGTACCGCATGGGTAACACGACCTTCTTTGGCCCGGGAGCATCGTTCCAGATCGACACCACCAAACCCTTCACCATCACCACGCAATTCATCACGAGCGACAAGACTGCCAACGGTAACCTCGTCGAGATCAAGCGCTTCTTCAAGCAGAACGGCAAGGTCATTGAGAACCCCAAGATCAAGATTACCGGCATCGACCCCATCAGCTCCATCACCGACAAGGTCTGCTCGCAGTCCAAGGTCGCCTTCAAGGACCCAGATGACCACAAGACCAAGGGTGGACTCGCGCAAATGGGCAAGGCGCTCAAGAAGGGAGTCGTCTTGACTATGAGTCTCTGGACGGACCACGCGGCGCAATGTCTGTGGTTGGACAGCACCTACCCGCTCGATCGCAGTCCAAAAGAGCCTGGTGTGGCCCGTGGCACATGTGCTACGACCACTGGTGTGCCAGCGACAGTAATTTCGCAATCCGCAGACGCTACGGTCAAGTTCTCGAACGTGCGTGTCGGCGACATCGGCTCGACGGTCCCCGGTTTGCCCCAGTCCAGCTCCGCCTCGTCGGAGGTCTCCGATTCGGACAAATCCAGCTCCACCGCGACGGCCTCGGGCTCGAGTGAATCCGACGCGGACACTACCTCTGCGACGGGATCGGCGGACGCCGACTCCGACTCTAGCTCTGCGACTCCCGGTTCGACCGAGTCGGACTCCAGCTCTGCGACTCCCAGCGCGAGCGACTCCGACGCCAGCGCTGAGACTGACGAATCGACTCCAGCCCCAGCGACTACGGCTCCGGCGACTACGGCTCCAGCGACTACAGCCCCAACGACTACTACCCCCAAGAGCACATCCAAGAAATGCACCAGACGCGGCGTATAGATCGTCCCCAGTTGACACTTCATCTCGTTTGTATGCAACATTGTTCGTGTCAGTAGCTTTTTGGTAATTTTCTTTTTCTTTTTCTGGCTGCTATTTGGAACTTGTGAATAACGCAGTTATATTTCGCTGTGTTCTCCTTGGTCTTGTGTCTCTCTGGTTACTGTGACGGAATGCGTGATTGCCAGGCTTTAGTGAAACAGGATCGTCACGACTTGATCAATGTCTCGATACCAACTTTAGTGCGCTTCGATAGGCAGGGAGAGCGAGAAAGCACCTGCCATGTCCTGGCTAGGCTGGCGACTTGTAGGC
>GL376637.1:0-52223 GCA_000143045.1 Globisporangium ultimum DAOM BR144 | reverse complement strand
ATCTTGGAGTTGTTGATCTCAGGAATCAATTGTGTGAGACCTCGAATCAAGTCCTTCCATCACAGACCCGCGATCCTCTCTCGGACCTCTCGTGATACAATGTAGGATCAAAATGCGCAGCATGACGCAAACCTCAATGGCGAGCAGGTCAGAATCTGGACAACGGCCCCTTTCTTGTCCATCCTGTCATCGACAGATGGATGACTTGTGAGAACGGCAATGACGCACGGCATCACGTAGACAAAGAACGTGTGTACAACACACAGAGTCTTCTTGCATCTATAATAGGACAGGGACGCGCTAATGTCGTACAGCTCTATACAAGCGTGGTGGCTTGGTCCGGCGCCACAGCACGATGCTGCAACCAATGTGCAGTGCCATTTGATGCGAACCTGTTGATATGTGAGCCCACACATCAACACAATCAGGCGACAGGTAGCAAAACTTGAGTACTGTACCTCGGAATAGAGGCTACACTGCAGCTTCTATTCCAAGATACAGTTTACGATCGCAGATCAGTACGATATTTTTCGATTGTAAAACGCTGCTGTAGAGATAAATCAAGAATCCTTACAGCCCCTGGATCATTCCATGGTGAAGAGCATTCATCGTGTGCTTCACACCAAGAACTAATCCTAGTGGAGCCATGCCGGCAGACTTTATATAGCGTCCAAACCCGGAACGTAGTAATGGGTAACCACGTGACTGCCATCGTCATCTTAATCTGTTGAGAAACGTAATGGCTTGGCGTCTAGGATCCTACCAGGAAACCCGGTGATCGGCGATGCCTCTGTAAGATGAATAAGCGACCCGTGCCGTCGTCAACAGATTCGTGACAGGACGAAAGAACGCAGACTGGCGTACCTCGAATTTGGAGGCTCCAAGAGCGTTGCGTTGTAGCAAAATCGTCGCGTTGTTTCCAGAACGTACCGTCTCCAGGATCTCAAGTATAGTGACAGAAAAAGGACGAGTAAATTACTGTACGAGTCATCAAATGTGCGCGACTACCAATATCCCAAGATTCACCCAATCTTTGGTTGTTCTCAGCACTATGATGTCCAGGAGACCACCACGTATTAGTTCACCCTATCGCAGTAGCTGCGACAAAAGTACAAGTGTCCTCCACTAAGGGACATGTGGATGCAATATTCTTGCTCTTCTGCATCTAGCTGCTACATACCGCTGTCCACTACCGAGCATCAAAGATATGCAAAACAGACAGCAGTTAACGTTGAGGTACGTTCCAACTCAAGGCAAACTCAGGAAAAGTGTATATTCTCACGTTAATCTGACTATCAAACGTTGCCTGTCGTTCCCAGGAAACAAAGCACACGTCAAGGCCAGATAACACGTACACGCATATTTGTAAACATCCAAAATCTGTTGCATATCAAAAACTCAAGTCAACTCAAGGTCTTCAACTTGGCTGATTCTTCTCCACGAACCGCTGCTGTGCGCCTGCTTAGTAGTCCACGCACGAGTACGACGACCAGCTCCAGATGCAGTTGAGCGAGTAGTAGCAGTCGTAGAAGCCGAGTGACGCGCAGTTGGACGGTGTCTTGGTGGTAGGCGCTGGCGTTGGTGTCTTGGTGGTAGGCGCTGGCGTTGGAGCGGACGTTGGCGTCTTCGTGGTTGGCGCTGGCGTTGGAGCCGACGTTGGCGCCACCGTTGGCGTCGCGGTCGTTGGTGCTGGCGTCGTGCTACCCTGGCTGTTCACCGCCTTCAACGCGTTCACGCGGCCGTAGCCAAAGTTGTTGTTCGGGAACGTGCCGTCGGCCTTGCCACCGCACGTATACCCCGCGGCCTTGAGCGTCGACGTGTCTGTCGTGGTCGTCAGGATGGACTTGATCTGCGCGAAGGTCAGGCTCGGGTTGTTTTGCAGCAGGAGCGCGACGACACCCGCGACGTGCGGCGTGGCCATGGACGTGCCGGAGATCGTGTTGTACGCGCTGGTGCCCGTGTTCCACGACGAGCGCACGTTGTAGCCTGGTCCCGACACCTCAGGCTTCAAGAGACCACCCGTGGACGGACCCTTGCTGCTGAAGCTCGCGAGACCGTCGCTCGAGTCCGTGGCGCCGACGGCGATGACGTTGGCGTAGTCACCAGGCGAGCTCGCCGTGGTACACGCCGGACCCTCGTTGCCGTTGGCAAAGATCGGGATGATGCCGGCGGCAGCCCACGCGTTGACAGCCGACTGGTAGAACGTGTCGCCCTGGCCGCCGCCCCAGCTGTTGCTCACAAGCTGCGGTGCCTTGGAGCAGTCCTTGTTGTTGCCACTCGCGTCCGTGGGACACGTGATGAACTGCGCGCAGGACAGCAAGTCGGCCTCCGTGCAGCCGTCGGTGGTGCACCCGCGGCACGCGATCCACTTGGCACCCGGAGCGACACCGATGCCGTTGGCGCCGATGATGGAGCCCATGGTGTGGGTACCGTGGCCGTTCTCGTCGGCAGGCGCCGTGGCCTTCTTGGCCGGGTCGTACCAGCCGTAGGACGAGCGGTAGTTGGCCTTGAGCGCCTCGTGCGTGTAGAGTACGCCCGTGTCGATGGTCGAGACTACGACGTTGGACGCCGTGTTGCCGGCCGCCCAGACGCTCGGCGCGCCGATCTTAGTCACACCCCACTCGTTCGCGAGCAGACCGATGGTGCCGTTGTTGGACGCCGGTAGTACCGTGGGCACGGGCAGCACGAGCTGCTCGCGCACTTCGTACAAGCTCGGCAGCGCTGAGAGCTTCTCGACGAGCTCGAAGGTGGCGTCTTCGATGAACACCTGGTTGCTGATCCAGAAGCTCTTGGAGCTGGAGAAGAGCGGCGTGGCCGAGCTGGCTTCCTGTGTCAAGAGCTGCGTGAGCGAGGCTTGGCTCTCGGTCGAATGGGCTTCGAGGCGCTCCACGAGGCTGGCGATCTTGTCGCCCCGCGAGGCGAACTCAGCCTCCTGGACACTCTCGATGACGGCGTCTGTCGAGGTCTTCAAGGTCACGATGAGGTTGACGGAGCCTTGAGCGCGGAGCGTGCGGTGGACGCCCGGGTGGACCTTCGGGAGCGCCGAGGCACCGGAGATGGCAGCGACGGCGAGGGCCGCGGCGAACTTGATGGAGACCATGCTGGCGGTTTTCGTGAGTGGTCTTCGGAAGCTTCAGTCGCGGACGATTGCGAGGCACTCGGCAAATTGAAGAATGAGAGAAAGCGTTTGAAGCAGGTTGTGGAAAGCGAAAACGGAAAGTTGGATTATGTGGTGATTTTCGCGTCCAGATAGCAACGATGTGAGGGTGGCTTAAGGCCGTCTTATGTTGATGCCCGCAGTCCGCGATAGGGCAACCAGTTGAGGAGGTGCTCGTAGAGATGCTGCAGGACAGCTGCCCATGACCCGATTTGTCCGCTCTCCTATGATCAAAGCGGTCTAGAAAACCTGAAGTTGTGCGCCTGTGCGCGTTTTATGCACTGTGTTCTGCATTTCGCGGACGAATTATCAGAATCGACGTTCAAATTATACCTTCCTTTCTCTTTTTTTCTCTCTCTCTGGCATATTTGCTGGCGTGAAGCAGTATGATGTGTCGGGGGATTGTACCTTCCTCCCCACTAAGCATCTTCGGCCGTTCCGCTGGCTGCGAGAACGTGGTCGTCATGGCTTCATTTCAAGATAAGTCGACTGGCAATCTTCAAAGATCGTTCGCTTCGCTTTCGCGTGGCTGGGATCGCCAGGCGCATCAACTTGACAGCAGGCAAGCACGTGAGCATAATCGCGGTTTTTTGTCCGCATACCCGCACGCCGATTGGGGAAATACTCGCTGTCAACCTGTCTGGTATCTATGCTCTGAAGTTGTGAACCACCACCATAAGAGCGCCTCTTGCACATTTTTAAATTGGCTGTTGCCAATCAGATCTGATTCGGAACCCTCTCTGGATGTGTATTTTCCAGGGAGTGTATTCCGAGTTGGAGTACTCTGGGGAGATGGACGTCCTTCCAAGATACGCTCGTTTCTGGTCGGAGGACCACTCTCCGTCGACAAGTGGCCGATCTCAGCATTGTGGGGCCTTGACTCGGTGCATGGTATAAAGTGAAATGCGTTTTGTTGCATAGGCTCTTTTTTCATGAAGCATGAAACAACATGCACGCATTACGCGTTGATAGAATCCCAATGTGCAGCCTGAAAAAGTTCATGACTGATACGTATCCTGAACCTAATCAGACACTGGTATTCCGCGAACTCGAGCAATACGACAGCAGCGCGGTGTATGTCGTTGTGCTACGCCAGAAAGGGTGCGGATGCGCAAGCACTGTAGCTGCTATCGGTGAAGATCCTGCGGAGGTCCGTGCTTGTGTGTACTCAGAAATGTTGACTTCGGAGGGCTCAAAAACGGAAACGCGAGCGAGTGTGTACAACCCACCGACTTCCGTGAGGAAGTTCGTCATGCGGTTCTCAGAACAAGCCATTTGTCTCGCCTGGACCCCGGACTCAAATCGCAGTAGTGTGGGACCTTTGAGAGATTTGCAAGATTTGATAGGGGCTTCTGGTTTTACTGGTAGTCTAAAAGAGCGTACATATCAAGGAAAACCTTGTGTATCGGAGGACAAGGGACAGCCTCGAACCAGACTAATGGACAAACAGCAGACGATCACGATCTGAGTTAGCAGAGCAGGGTGGTCACTCTGTGCTATGTAGTGGATTCAGAGTCCCACGGTTGAGAGCATATATGTAAACAGCCACTATGCTTTCGCCTTGGGTTTATTTTGAGTATATCCACATCGAAATAAATCGGACTAACTGAAAGGGAACTTTGCTCTGTACGTGCACGGTATCCAGGACGTCTTCCTTCAACGCATTCCGCACTTGGGCATTGTTGTTGCCCTAATTGGTATCGTCGTCACAAGCGGAACGATTTCTAAACGCCTTCAGAAACAAGGCCGGTATCATGGCAGTTATCACGAATCTACATCCACAGGAAAAGATGTTGAGATGAGGACGCGATCTTGTGAGGCAGGAAAACAGATCTCGATGGCGATGAATGCTACTGTTCACGGATCCCTTCGCCGGGATTCTGGCTCGCGATCCTGCACACGAAAAAATCGAAGACGACCAAATCGAACCCTTTCGCGAGCAGCTCTTTCTTGAGTAAACCAGTGTATCCAGTTCGAAGCCCATGAAAAGGAGATGGGATTGACAATCACGCCCAGAACGAACAATGAACCGTCATCAAACGCTTGTCCGCGTATCCGAGTCACTAGCACTTCAACGAAAGGCTGAACACACTCATCATCAGCTGCTGCAGCATCTTCATCACCTAACATGAACACTGCATCAACTCATTAGCCCCTCAAGCACATTGCACCGTTCCCCTTAGGACATTAAAGCTGTGACTGACAGAACCTGAGCCACCATCCCGGCATCCTGCTCCCAAGAGCGAATAACTACCAGACTCAGACGTACCCTCCCGTTTTCGCTTTCCACAACCTGCTTCAAACGCTTTCTCTCATTCTTCAATTTGCCGAGTGCCTCGCAATCGTCCGCGACTGAAGCTTCCGAAGACCACTCACGAAAACCGCCAGCATGGTCTCCATCAAGTTCGCCGCGGCCCTCGCCGTCGCTGCCATCTCCGGTGCCTCGGCGCTCCCGAAGGTCCACCCGGGCGTCCACCGCACGCTCCGCGCTCAAGGCTCCGTCAACCTCATCGTGACCTTGAAGACCTCGACAGACGCCGTCATCGAGAGTGTCCAGGAGGCTGAGTTCGCCTCGCGGGGCGACAAGATCGCCAGCCTCGTGGAGCGCCTCGAAGCCCATTCGACCGAGAGCCAAGCCTCGCTCACGCAGCTCTTGACACAGGAAGCCAGCTCGGCCACGCCGCTCTTCTCCAGCTCCAAGAGCTTCTGGATCAGCAACCAGGTGTTCATCGAAGACGCCACCTTCGAGCTCGTCGAGAAGCTCTCAGCGCTGCCGAGCTTGTACGAAGTGCGCGAGCAGCTCGTGCTGCCCGTGCCCACGGTACTACCGGCGTCCAACAACGGCACCATCGGTCTGCTCGCGAACGAGTGGGGTGTGACTAAGATCGGCGCGCCGAGCGTCTGGGCGGCCGGCAACACGGCGTCCAACGTCGTAGTCTCGACCATCGACACGGGCGTACTCTACACGCACGAGGCGCTCAAGGCCAACTACCGCTCGTCCTACGGCTGGTACGACCCGGCCAAGAAGGCCACGGCGCCTGCCGACGAGAACGGCCACGGTACCCACACCATGGGCTCCATCATCGGCGCCAACGGCATCGGTGTCGCTCCGGGTGCCAAGTGGATCGCGTGCCGCGGGTGCACCACCGACGGCTGCACGGAGGCCGACTTGCTGTCCTGCGCGCAGTTCATCACGTGTCCCACGGACGCGAGTGGCAACAACAAGGACTGCTCCAAGGCACCGCAGCTTGTGAGCAACAGCTGGGGCGGCGGCCAGGGCGACACGTTCTACCAGTCGGCTGTCAACGCGTGGGCTGCCGCCGGCATCATCCCGATCTTTGCCAACGGCAACGAGGGTCCGGCGTGTACCACGGCGAGCTCGCCTGGTGACTACGCCAACGTCATCGCCGTCGGCGCCACGGACTCGAGCGACGGTCTCGCGAGCTTCAGCAGCAAGGGTCCGTCCACGGGTGGTCTCTTGAAGCCTGAGGTGTCGGGACCAGGCTACAACGTGCGCTCGTCGTGGAACACGGGCACCAGCGCGTACAACACGATCTCCGGCACGTCCATGGCCACGCCGCACGTCGCGGGTGTCGTCGCGCTCCTGCTGCAAAACAACCCGAGCCTGACCTTCGCGCAGATCAAGTCCATCCTGACGACCACGACAGACACGTCGACGCTCAAGGCCGCGGGGTATACGTGCGGTGGCAAGGCCGACGGCACGTTCCCGAACAACAACTTTGGCTACGGCCGCGTGAACGCGTTGAAGGCGGTGAACAGCCAGGGTAGCACGACGCCAGCACCAACGACCGCGACGCCAACGGTGGCGCCAACGTCGGCTCCAACGCCAGCGCCAACCACGAAGACGCCAACGTCCGCTCCAACGCCAGCGCCTACCACCAAGACACCAACGCCAGCGCCTACCACCAAGACACCGTCCAACTGCGCGTCACTCGGCTTCTACGACTGCTACTACTCGCTCAACTGCATCTGGAGCTGGTCGTCGTACTCGTGCGTGGACTACTAAGCAGGCGCACAGCAGCGGTTCGTGGAGAAGAATCAGCCAAGTTGAAGACCTTGAGTTGACTTGAGTTTTTGATATGCAACAGATTTTGGATGTTTACAAATATGCGTGTACGTGTTATCTGGCCTTGACGTGTGCTTTGTTTCCTGGGAACGACAGGCAACGTTTGATAGTCAGATTAACGTGAGAATATACACTTTTCCTGAGTTTGCCTTGAGTTGGAATGTACCTTGTGATCTACTTGTGGTAAGCGCTTGATTTGAATTTTTCTATATGGCAAGAGTGGCACACGCAGCAAACTCGATGCGACCATACCGGACTGGGAACTCGACCATAGCCACTGATTTTTTTCCCACATGAACACTTGGTTTTGCTCAAATATGCATCGTACTTTCGATAAACTACTCGAGAAAGTAGCATAAATAACACCATGAACTGGTCATACCAAAGTAGTAAACACTGCACTATTGGGAATGACTTGAACCTACGTGACCGTTGAGAACTGTGACGAGGAACTACTGGAGTCTTCAGCGGATACTGGCACCCTTCGTTGAGAGCGCTGCCGAACCACGACGTGCGTCTGGCGAGTGGTCCGAGCCGCTTTATCGCTCTTGCTGCGTCGTCGCGGGGTTTTCAGGTACTCGGAATACAAAACTCGTTGCTTCCGCTTCGCGCGTTGCCATGCCTTGTACAATGCGACACAAATGATTGTCGACAGCAGCAACCCCACGGCAATTGCCACAGGCACCAGCAGTCGCAGGCAGAGCTGCCATACTGTCGTGACGATGCCCACAATAACCACGAAGAACGTCGACCAGAGCATCCCAGCCCAGCTAACAGTAGTCGCACTGATACACATGGGCCAGTCCGCCAGTGCGAATCCCGCCTGGTTCAGCCATCCGCTGACGGTGGTCGTGATTCGGTTGCTGGTTTGACTGGCGTACGCCTGCGCAATCTGGCAGGCTTCATACGCTCGCTGCCAAATCGTAGGGATGTCCACGGTCGTCTTACCGATGGTTTTCGTATTATTCCTGGTACTGCTAGTTGCATTCTTGACAGACTCTGTGGTGTTGTTCTGATCATCTGCTACGCTGCTTGGCACTGCATTCTTGTCATCGCCGCCTTGCGTACGCTGTCGCTGCCGTCGCACGTCCTCCTGCTTTCGCTTGAGCTGCTGCAACCGCTGCTCACTCTCACGCTTCACATGCTCCCTGCGCTTCACCAATGCGCTCACATTCTGTGCCGCGTACACGATCTGCTGCCGGAACTCGCGCACCACGTTGTCCATCTCGGCGCGCATGCCCTCACGCATCGCGTTCATCTTGAGCCGCGTCTCCACCACGTGCACCTGGGTCTTCTCGCGCTCATTCGCAAAGAGATCGCGGATTAGCTCGCGCGTGCTCTCCATGCGCGTCTGCAGCATCTCGCGCTCGCTGGCAGCGCGTTGCAGCCCCGCATGGAAATCGGCCACGAGCGCGTCGAGCGTCTGCGGCGCGGCATCAGCCGCAGCGTCTGCCGTCGTCGCCACCTCCAGCGCACAGCAGATACACGCGCACGCAATGCACAGCAGCACGTGTAGCGGACGTCGGCGCATCAGTGGCAGCATGTGGTCCGCCGCCATTGCTGTTGTTGCGCTTTTTCGCGTTTGAAATCAAGCGGTTGTGTATGGTGAAGTGGCGGGTATACGTTGTATACGTTGGGCCGTACCGTTGATCCAACGGCGTTGGATAGGTTGCATACGTTGTTGTGTACCGTTCATATTCACCCAAGTCTCGTTTGGGATGGATGAACGCAAATATCAACCTTAGTGAAACCTATTTGGTAGAATGATGGTCTTGTTGCACAGTGCGGATGTGAGCGCGGAGAAAAAGTGGGTAGGGGTATAACTGAACTTGTAGAAAACAACAAAAAATATGCGATGAGCTAACTTATCTCAGTAGATATTCAAGAGCGCAAACGCACCTTGATGTGAGTGACTTCATGAAATATGCCAAACCAGACTTGGAGGCTTTACTTGGGCGGAAGTGCACACGAGACGCGCAACTTCATGCCGTTAAAGTCTTTCCCGTCGAGGTCTTCGACCGCGCGGTGCATGTCCTCGGCGCTGCGTAGCGTCACGAACCCAAAGCCTCGCGCCGTGATGCGTACAGTCTCGTAGCCCAGGTACTGGAACAGGAACGACAGCTCTTCGCGGGACGTGCCCTGCGGCAGGTTGCCCACATACACTTCGTAAGGATGCGGGTTGCCCTGGTATCGGTCGCCGCCTCCGCGTCCACCGCCCCCACGGTAGCCACTACCAGGACCCATTCGATCGCCATCGTAGCCGCGGGGTCCGCCGCCGCGATGATGGAACCCACCACTGCCAGGTCCACCCATCCCGGGTCCGCGGCGCATGAGGTCGATGTTCGCAGGCGCTTCAGCGTGGCCCCACCACACGTTGTGCACAATCACGCCCTCTGGGTTGCCATTCTCATCGCGCGTGGGCACCGTGAGCACAAGGTTCTCGCCCTCACGGATGGGCACGCGGTGCTTGAATTCGTCTTGGAAAATCTCTTCCAGAAACACCAAAAAGCCACTTGGCACGATCGTCAACCGCAGCGTAAATGGCTCCCCAAACGTGATTGGACAACGAGGCAATGGCTGCGAGCACCCCCAACGCCCTTCGATATTGCTGTTCTGGATAATGTGGCCACCGCGTTGCCGACGTGGGTTGAAATGATAGAGCACAGTGCCTGGGTACGGCGCTCCGCTGAGCATACTGGACTGCGTACTGATATTGAAGCAACATCGCGACGAGCGCACAGGCATCGTTGCATGGATAATCAGCGTGTTGTTCGTCGCAAACGCAACCTCGGGGAGAACAATGTCGAGCACTGGTCCTGTGGCCGAGTCCCAGTCCTCAGAACGTAGAAAGCTCTCCAGCGGTAGCTATCATACACACAAACAAACAGGGGTGGTCAACAGAAAATCCAATATGGCAGCTACATGCAACAACACGGACCTGAATGGACGTTCGCCCGCCTTGGATCTTGATCTCGCCAGGCTTGTCACTTTTCGTGCGAGGTCGCTTAACAGCGGGTGCCCCTCCGACAATGCTCCCTGAACCGCCCTTGAGGATGTCCGTGAGCGGGTTCGTTCGCTTCACGGCCGTCGAACCAGCCGCGCCAAGTGCCCCGGGTCGAGCGCCTGCAGGTTTGGCCGGGACCACTTTCTTGGCCATGACGAGCTTCGCGCGCTCGACTGCCGACATAGCGGGCTTCACGACGGGGGTGCCCTTGGGCGTCGCGCCACCGGCCGACGAGGACGCCACGCCGCCCGAGTTCTGTCGCTGCAGCAAAAAGTTTTGCACACGCTCGCGGTCCGACGAGAGCTGGCGCTTGGGGGTCGTCGCCGTCGCTGAAATTGCCGAGGACGCTTTCGTCATCGTCGACACCGACGAGATCTTTATGGCCGTGGACGAGCCCATGGACGCCGTCGGCGGGCCTCCAGCAGACGCAAGACTGCTCGCCTCGGCGGCCAACGATCCATTCCCGCTCGATCCTGCCAACCCCATGCTGGACACAGATTTCCCAGTGTCCTAATTCATACACACGCATACAGAGAGAGAATGTAGCGTTCAATAAAGCGATAGATGGCGAGGGAAAACGCGTGTGTTTCCTATCACGACGTACGGTGGCGAACGCCTGGTAAAGCTCGAGCAGCAGACTCTCTTGCTTGGTGAGGTACTTGCCGTCGCATGCCTCCAGTTGCAGGTGCTGCTGCAGGTCGCTCAGCGTCGCGTCCTCATCCTTCGCGGCGGGCGCCACGTCCGCCGTCATCTCTGCTTCTTCTCTTTGTTCTTGTATACTGGCTGTCGTGTTGGTCGCGCCAAAATGGGGAACCGTTCGTTAAGTGCGCATTCAGAACGATAGGCGTACTTAATTGCGTATTATTGTTTCGAATGTGTTGGTGGCAACTGTCGTATAAGGTATAAAATTAACAATTTCATAAAAGTACCTCAAAGCTGAAAAGAGCACCAAACAAGAGCATCCATTATAAAGACACCGAGTTCACAAGCATACGCAGTTCTAAATGTCACTTGTTTTTCTTAGAAAAAAGGCAACCAACTACCTGAATGGCAATTACGCTTTCTTGGCTTTCTTGCGGCTCGACTGCATGGCCGAGAGCTCGCCCTCGTCTTCCTTCTTGTGCTTCTTGTGCTTCTTGCTCGTGTCGCTGCCCGCGGCGTCGCCGTCGCCCTTGTGCTTGTTGTACATGACGTAGTTGTCTTGCGCGTTCAGCTCTTTCGCGAGCGCCGCGAGGTGCGGATGCTTCTTCTCGAGTTTCGTGAGCCACTTGACAGCCATGCGCTTGCGGCCGCTCCGCGTCTTCCGCCACACACGCTCAAAGTTCTGGCTGCTGCAGAAGTTCTGCGTCACGGCGACTGTGTCTTCGACATTGAACACTGCGTGCCACCACCCACCAGGCACAAAGATCGTGTCGCCGGGGTACTGCATCAGCTCGATGCAGCGCAGCATCTCCGGTGGGTGTGCGCGCTTGATCCGTGGCAAAATGTCCATAAAATAGTTGACGGCTTCGTCGTCTTCGCTCGGACGCACGTGGTGTTTGCCCTTCACGACGTGCTTGGGCACGTCCGGAGGGAACAGCACCCAGCGCTTGCGGCCCACAAGCAGCGTGTTCCAGGCACTCGTGCCAAGCGGATCCAGGTGAATGCACGTACCCGAGCGCTTCGGACCGACGAGGAACCAGCGGTACGGTGGACGGCGATCTTCCCCGACCAACGAGAACAGATCCTCGTTGAAGTATCGAGGTACCTTGTAGTCATCTAGCAGCGGCTTCGTGTCGGCCTTCTCGTCAAACGTGCTGTCAAAGATGTACAGCGGGCTGTCGTCCGTCTGGTGTTCCAGGTACTTCATGAAGTACTTGAACTTCATGCGGATCGACTTGCCGTCGTCGTCTTCGCCGCACTTGAGCTGCACGCGCTTGTACGCCTTCTTCAGTTTCTGCACAACCGCAAAGCGCACATTGAAGGATTTAATTAGTCCATGCTCATTTACGAACCACAGGTCGTGATAGCAGCAAACGCACCTTGAGTGACCAATTGTGGACCGCGCCCCAGTTTTCCGCCTCAGGGATGCCTTCAATGACCACTGGCAGGTACGGCTTCTCGTACTCTTCAATGAATCGCTCGACGCTCAGATCGCTGCAGTGCTCGCGCTTGACGGGATTCGACTCGTCCAGCGGCAATTCGCACACGTCCGAGCCCACAAACCCTTCTCGTCCCCACTCGTGGCTCTTGATATCTATTTAATGTAATGCACGCGTATCAAAATCGCAACGTGTCGCCATATCTCAGACCCCCAGTACTACTCCAGAGCGCACTTACCCGTTCGGTGCTTGGCTTTGGCGTCGGCGATCACGTCGCCCGCTTTGCCCGAGAACACGGGCGGCGGCACGTGCGGGAACCGCGTCTGGCGCTTGGGCTGCTTGTCCGAGCGCTCGTCTTCCGACGACGACGACGATGATGATGACGATGACGACGCGGTCAACGACGGCGAGCGGCTGCGCTGTTTGCTGCGGCGCTGCATGGCGTTTAAGGATGCGCTGCGGGGTTCTATGGCAGCGCTCTTCGGGTTTGAGAATAACGCGGGCCCGAGGGAATCAGTCACTAGCACGCGTCCTCTGCCAAGAGCAATGGGCGCGAACGGATGGTAAATAGAAATGCATCGTCACCTTCCACGGTCGGTCGTTGTTTTTTGGCGTCCAAAAACGTCGGGCTGCATGTCACAAGAAAGTCGTCCGAATGTGTCGTGCTGGTCAAAAAATGAATCGAATGTCGTCAACCAAATAAGGTGTGCTGAAGGTCATCTGAACGTCGTTCGATAAACATTTTCTCTACAAGAGCAACTTTACAGCCATCTTCCTCTACAAGAGTAAAGGCGAGCGTACCGCCATCTTTCTTTACAGGAGAGCAGGGGGTACACCATGCAGGTCACACACACAAACGCAAAGGGGGACTTTTTGACATCTATCTACTAAAGCAGCATGGGCGACTACCACGTGGAGGCGAGTGCGTACGTGAAGCTGCTGCTGCACGCGGCCAAGTACCCGACGAGCGCGTGCAACGGGCTGCTCGTGGGCGAGGAGCAGGGCCAGGGCTTCGTGGTCACCGATGCCGTGCCGCTCTTCCACCACGACGCGCCGCTCGCGCCCGTGCTTGAGGTGGCGTGCGCCATGGTGGACGCCTGGTGCCAGACGCAGCCGAGCAAGAAGATCGTCGGGTACTACCACGCGGGCGAGTTTGGCTCTGAGAGCGCGGCTGCGCTCAACGTGTTCGGCGAGAAAGTCGCGGACAAGGTCGAGGCCAACTGCTCGCGTGCGTGCGTGCTGCTCGTCGAGAACAACCAGCTCAACAGCGAAGCCAAGAGTGCCGTGCAGGTATGTGTCGTTTTGCTTCGTTATGAGCTGGTTCTCTGTGTGTGCGTTAATGATGCAATTGAGCTGGTTGGACGGCTGTGTGCGTGTGTGTGTGTGTGTGTATGTGCTTGTCTATCTGTGCGCAGCTCTTGCTCAAGGACGTCAAGCGCGGCTGGATCCGCGTGGACAACCGCCTGCGCCTTCGCAACACGAGCGACGACAAGACGCCGATGCAGGTGTTTTCTGCCGCACTGCAGCAGAACGCGTTCGAGGAGCTCGCGGACTTTGACGAACACCTCGACGACGTCTCCAAGGACTGGCGCAATCCGAACCTACTGCAGCTCATCAAGTTCAACGTGTAAACAGAGTGGCAAGTACAAGCCGTGCTGGTTAGGAAATATGCGAGTCCGTCAGTCTATCATGCATGTATAAATCCATTTTCCTTCGTGCTACTTTCTCTCATTCCATTGATCATTTCATTGTTTACAACATCTCGCGCTGGAAAAAGCTGTACGTGCGCCCGTAGACTTGGTGGCGTCGAACGGCGTCTTCGTAATCCGCAGCGTCGCTCTCAGGAACGCGCGCGGTCGCGAGCGTCTTCAGGTAATTCGCTAGTGCGAGCCGCGCGTTTTCCAGATCCCACAAGAGCGGGTGCACTTGCCACAGCGCGCACACCAGCCGCGCTGCGGCCGCGTACTCGTTCATCATCACCAGCGCGCAGACGAGATACTCGCCACTGGATGTCCACAGTGGGCTGTCAGGTGCAACATCATTCAAGTGGAAAGCAAGCACGTGCTGGTACAGACCCGATTGCAGGAGAACCTGGACATCAAAGCGAAGCAGCGCCAGCTCGACAACCTGGGCACTGACTGCTGCTTGGCCTCGGACGCTGGACAGAATCCTATCCTGGTGCCGGGTGCGTAGTTCGTCGAACGGAGACATCAACAGCAGCTGCACGCACACGCTTGGGTGGGCCTCCCAATGGGCCGCAACGTACTCTTCGAGAACGTCCGCGCTGATCCTAGAGTACCCCATCTCCGCGTACCATTGCAGCAATCTCCGGTCGTCCCATTCTCCATGCTGTAGCATCTTGGACCACCACTCGTCGCGATGGCTGTGCGTGCCGATCGCTTTGTGGATCGCGGTCATCGGAGTCTCGGCCTCACGATCGTGGATTCCGATGCTAAACTGGTCCTGAATCCGCTTACTCAAAGCTGCTTTCTGCTCTTCTTCCCACGTTCGAGCATCGTGCCGACTTCCTGCCTCCAATGACACGTGATCGTAGGCTAACAAAACGTTCGCCGTGGCAAACGTGAGTTCTTGATGAAGGTGACGAGGTAGAGAGCCCTTGGGCGAGTTTGCCTCGAGCACTGCGAACACGCGAGAGAATACAGCCGCAATGCTCTCGTACACGTTCTCCGTTCGCATCTCCAGAGCAAATTGCAAGTCGAGAGCTCCGTTGCTTCGTGTTTGAAGCCATTGGACAACTGCTTTCGCTCGCAACCCGAAATACTCGCGCTCATACACCTGCAAATCCTGTGTCGCGATGCTTTTGGCGGCTTCTCTGCCGAGCATCAGACGACACAAAATAGCGCTTCTCGCCCAGTTCTGCTCGTGGTCCCAACGCTCAAGCAAGTCTCTCCATTCTGCAACGAATGCTTTCTGTGTGAAACTATCGTTGCTTTGGCTCTGCTGCACAAGCTGCGTTTTTGACTCGACCAGTTCTTTCACCGTGCGAGTTGGAAGCTGGTTCAATTGCATCAAAACGTGCTGATACGCGGATTGTACATGGTTCTCCTGAGCGCTGGTCGAGCAAAGCGTGTCGATAACGCGAGCGATCCGTTGCATCGGTTTGCTTTCCTTCGTGTGAGTCGTCGGGAATGCAGTGGCCCATTCCACGGTGATGGCCTGCAACCACTCGTCCATATCACTTGACACCAAATCTTGTGCCACAATATTCGCGAAAACATTTCTGTATAGCGTTTCGAGCATGTTCGCAACGGATGCGGACGAATCCGACGCGACTAACGCCAGCTCCACCAGCAGCGAGGCAATTTCCGCCGAGGCAACTTGTTCGCACAATGGGACAAGAAGATCCACGAGTTCTTGGCGTCTCTGTGTCTTGTAGGTTGCGTCGTTCGCGAACCATTTCTTCATTGACATTTCCCAGTCTTGCCACTTTTCATTACTTCTGTCAAAAGCAAAAACAATCCGATTCGCTTTCACTTGATTCGCGACAAACCAGAACGCTGCTTCCACCAACTCGCTTTCGACGAATCGCATTTCCTTCTCTCTACTTCCCAGCAGCACCGCATTCTCAGGTGACAGTGTAGCGCTAGGAAGTGACGCTTTCCATGCCTCCAAGCGCGTCTGGAGCAGCTTCAATGCATCCGAGAGTAGCTCCATTTTCTTCTCAGTCGCCAGCAATGCACCAAAATGGGTGATGCTGTCCATCTGCTGTCCGTAAAACTCGTCTTCATCTACTTTCATGTCCAAAACCTGCCAGTGTTTCCCAAGGAACAAGCAATGAAACAACACGTAGTGCTCGCTGCTCAAGACGGACAAGAACGGCATGCACGATTCGTACGCGTACGCAGCGAGGTCGCCAGACAACCCGGTGTTTCGATCATGATGCTCCAACCAAATCTTCTTCAGCATGTCGCTCAAGTAGATCAAGACAATCGCGCTTGTCGACACGTGGTGAAGCTTCTGTAGAATCTTGGTCAGCATCTTGATGGACTTACCATTCAAAAACGGCAAAATCGCCGCCACCGCCACCCTCCTTTTCTCGCTCGCGTTCACCGACGGCGGCGTTAGCAGATCAGTGCACGACGTTGCTGCACACACGAGCTTGAAATCCACGACTTGGTGGTGGCGGTAGGGGCCACTCTCCACAGGATTAATTTCCTTCAACCGTTTGAGGCACATGAACAGTAGCGTGATGCGGTCACTGGACAGTTTTGACAACGGGAACAGTGACGCCCCGTGGTGCTCCTCTGGAATGGTTTCACTTGGTACTTGCGTAATTCGCTTCGAGCACTCGAGCACCATTCGCAAAAGCAAGAGAATGCCGACATGGTCCGTCCCACTCAGCAATTCATAGACACTGGTTCCGTCGGTGTTGAGTAAGAAGCGACCAAATACGAATGGTTTCTGCAGCGCTTGCTCCAAAAAGCCTTCGTTGTCACTTCGAAATGCATGTTCCAGTTGTTCGTGGCGATCAGCGGCAGATGGCGGACGATGACTTGCATCTGGGAGAAACACATTTCGAATGTACGCGAGCAAGCACTGGTACTCATCCACGCCGTACTTGTGCGCAAACTGTTTCGCCACGTGGTAATGCTCTTTCTTGGTCGCGAGCAGCAGGATTTTGCGCGTGCGGTACTCTGCATCCCGCGAAAACTCCTCGAGATCCAAATCGTCGTTGAAAAACGAATTCATCTCTTCCAGTTCCTGGGTCTTCTTCTGCGAAAGCATCTTTTCCTGGCACCGTTTTGCCAAACGCAAAAACATGTCGCGTGTTTCGTTCTGCTTCTTTGTCAGAGCGCTCTTAATCCCGCTTTCATCACCAAGCTCGTCGTCACCTTCGGCTTCCGGTTCATGGTTTTTCGACAGGACAAACCGCTTCGTCTCATTATACGAACTTGCAAACGCTTCAATTTTCTTTCGGCGTTCCTGCAGTTGTTGCGACAGATCCGCACCGTCATTCGAGTCCTCACCACTTGCTTGCATGAATGATGCAACCTGAAGCATGAAAAAATGGTGGACTTCGCGAAGGAAAAGCACGTCATTCCCTTGACCTGGTGCTGCTCCTGCAGGTACAGAAGAACCGTTTTGCTGGTTTGCAGTCAACTGCGGAAAAATGTCGTTTTCCCAAAAGGTTTCCAGGTCGCACGTTTCAACAACAAAATCATGCCACAGCAGCAAATAGCTGAACCCCAACTGCAAGTACTCGCTCCAACTGTTCTTGCCACTCTCCACCACAAGATCGTCCTCTGGGTGTGCCGACGAAGACAACGCAATGGCTTCTTCCAAACAGATTCGAGTCATCTGCTGCACAATCTTTTCCGCTTGTTTCTGGTCACTTTCGCCAGCGCTTCCATTCGCACTCGATTCATCCGCACTTGAACCTTGAGCAATGTCACTCGTGATCATGACGTAGACGAGCTGGAACCCTTTTTGCAGCAGACGCAACAAAAAACTGCGATCGTTCTTCTCTTCCTGCAGCAAATCAATCACGATCTCCAACTCTCTCAGCAGTAACCCTTCCGCACCACTGGACTTGAAGTTGCCGCTTTCCTGAGCACGTCGCTGCTCCAAATCTTCCTCAGAGAGTCCAATCTCCGTAGCCAACGCTTCAATTGTTTCCAGCTTTTCCATCCGTGCCATCACGAGGTCCGTGATCGGGTGGCCAAACATGTTAGTTGGCGACACATTCGCTGCGCTGAAGACAAGGCGACACAATCGGATCTTCTTCGTCCACGAGCAAAACGACGATGCGGAAACAAGGTCGAGCACAAGCGACATCAGGTGCTGCAGCTCCACGTCTTCCTCATGATAGCGCTTGCTCAATTCACGCTCGTGGTGCCCAACTTGAATGTCTTGAATCACCTCCGTAGTCAATCCGTACGCAACGTCAAAGTCCGCACAATACAATGCCGCATACGCACCTTTCATAGTGATTTGGTGCTTGTGGTCATCCACACGAAGCAATTTTGCCAAATACATGACAGCTTCCAGCGTCTTCGAATTTGGCTCCGCTGAGAGGGAGGCTGCTTGCTCTTGGTGGTGCGCTTTCAGCCATTCTCTCGCTCGGGGCGACGCTTTATAGTTGCTCGGATTGCTCGTGAACACTTGGAGGACGACATCAAGACGGTCTTTTGAGTCCTTCAGAGGGCGAATGTCGGCCGGCGAACGCTTGACTGCACCATACGTCAGCAAGTCGAGTAGCTGACACGCATGCACGAGTTCCGTTTCATGGCGAAGTTGCCTCTCGTATTGCGTCTTCCTGGCTGGGTCCTGTTCAAGAGACGGAAACGTTAGCACATGCCGCACAACTTCCATGCATTTCACCGCTGCAAAATGCGCTTTCAGGTCATTCTCAGCAGTAAAATTTCCTTTCAACACATCGATTCTCGTCTGCACGGCTCGAATCAACACCACGATCACATGGTGAACCACTTCATGGTTCGATCCAACCCAGTTGGTCACAAGATGCTCAGCAGCGTCCAGGTACACGTCATATTTCAGCAAATGCCTCAAGATGACATCCAGGATTGCCTCCTGACTAATTCGCTCGCCAAACACGTGGGTCTTCAGTTTCGTCGCGTCTTGCCACACGGCCATCCACCGTTCTCTCTCGCTGTCGTTCGAGGTGCTCGCAGGCTCTTCGTCTCCCGGAAGGCAGAATTGACACATTCGCTGCAGCAAATCGTCTGCTGCTGCACCAGCTTCTCCAATTTGCTCCTTTAATTCGCGTGGACACGTGCGTACACCGTACTTGCTCAGCACGTCCATTGTGACCATGAGATCCTCCATTTCGTCCACCTCTACCTGAAGCTGCTCAATTTCCGGCGGATCGTCTTCTTTTCGAATGGGCAGCGACTGGAAAATCACCCAAAGCTGCTCCACAAACGTGCCATGCTGAGCCGCCGTCATGTCTTCCTTTCTGCCAAAGTAGGCTGACGTCGTTGCGGACAATACAATATCGATAGACGTTCGGAGCAGCAAGGCGTTGTTCTGAATCCACCTCTCAAAGAGCGGCATCGACGGATTGCTATGATGAATCAGCTGGGCACAAAACTCTAACGCAGCCAGAGATGATCGCTGGGCCAGCGTTCGGCAGAGCGACGACAACGCGTTGTCGAGCGCATACAATAAATCACCACGCTGAGCCACAAAGACGGCTTGTATGCGATCAACCGCATCACCCACGTTACTCTCCCAGTCACCGATGACACTTGAAATTTGGTCACTCACACTGAAGCTCGACCACTCATGAAGCGATAGCAAACAGCAAGTCGGTAGCTGCAAGGGGTAGATGCAGTTGTAAAGCCGTTCGACGTGCTGCTGGAACTCACGGAACGCAGTTTTTGCATCGCAATCTGGCCATTCACTGATGCATTCGCTCGCGAGTGTGCTCAGTTGGTGCGCATGCGCTAACTGACCGAATAAAGAGTCCAAGTCGAGGACTCGCTTCTTGAGCCAGGAAACATACTCCTCTCCTTGTTCCTGGTCACTTTGTCGTGCCTTCAGCTCAAATAGCGCGTGCTCACTGGCGTTAAGATCGTGACTTTTGTTTTCGTAACTGAACTCGACTGGCATAACTCGCGTGTCGCGATCTTCCATGCCATCACCGTCGAGCTGCTCAAAGTCGCTGCTTTTCCTTAGAGTATAGAACTGCCACTCCGATGTGGTCGAGTGAAGCCCAACAGCAGGGAGTAAGTGGGCGTACGTGGATGGAGCGATCGATGCTGGGAGAAGCGAAAGGATGTCGAGGCGATGAGGGATCACGTTCCACGCATTTCGTTGGAACAAGGTTGTGAGCGACTCCACACGCCCCTCACGCGCAAGCTGCTTCGCAATGTCCACAACTGACGCGTCTCGAAAGTGAGCGAAGACGGCTCCGTCATAAAATTGCTCTGCGACTCGAGTTGGTTCGTTGTCAGTTGCGAGCTCCTCCAACTCTTCCGCAAAGATCGTTTTCAGCGTGTCAAGACGGTAAAGATACCGCATCAGCTTCTGTCGTTTGATGTCGATCGTTGCCTCTTGGTCACTTGGAACTCCATCATTGATCATCTCCAACGCACACAATCCTGCTCCAAGGATTTCGTTCATGTCAACGTACGAGTCAGCCGCAACAACGCTCAAGCATTGATTAACAACCCAATCTTTGTCTTGGATCAAGTTCAAGTGATGGAGCGCTTTACCGAAGCCAGTCCCCGAATACTCGCGCTCCGTCGCCAGCACGAGAAAGTGTCTGTCAATAGTCTCCACCGCTGCCTGATCTCGGAATTGAGTCCAAATCTGGCGATGAATCGTGTCGAGATTGATCACGTCGGCCATGCCATATGCTTCCACAACCTCGAGGATTTGGTCATACCGGCGAGACGCCATCAGTACGTCTACGAACGCTGTGAGCTCCACATTTTGCACCAAGTTCACACTCCACGAGCGATTCGCTGAGATTAACTGGTACGCCAAGAAATTGTCGCCCGCACCGGACCCGGTCACGAACGTATGAACGGCTTCAATGGTCCAGTCTTTGTCGAGCGAGGTTGGTGAGTGTCGAAAGTGGTACCACACAGGAAGAATCGCGATCGCGGCATCCGGTGCTGCTTGTTTATCTCCATCTTCGCTCGCTGCTCCTTGGTAGTCCTCTTCATGGCGCTGCAGCTCGCCATACACGATTCGTCGATTTCCCAAGATGAACCCGAGAACATCCGCTGACACCCAAAACACAGATTTCACGGGAAGACTAACCTGGTCTCCCAGATCAACACCACTTCCTCTCCCTGTCAGCATAGACGTATCCACAAACTGCCATCCAAGAACGTCACTGCAAGTATCAATCTGGCGGATCGAGACGCAGCCTTGGTCATCCAGCATGCTCAAGAAAGCAGCATTCTGCGAGAGCGCGAGCTCGCGAATAGATCCACGCAGTACCTGGGTCTCCGTCGCACCACCACCCAAGAGAAACTGGAAGGGACGGAGCAGCGAAGAGCTCTTCTTCACTGGCGTGAGCAGTTCTGTCGTCGACGAAGTGCCGCTATTGCTTCCCGATTCTTCCGCGTCGCCTGCATCAAGCGCTTGCGTCGCATCGTCTCGGCCCAAGACCATCGTGTAGTCCAATAAATCACAAAATGGGTCCTTTTCCAGCATCTTCCACACTGATAATGACGACGCGTGGCTTTTGATGAGCGCGTCACTTGGGTTGTTGAGTCCACCGCTAATCACTAGAGTCGCTGTATTTGACTCGAATGCCATCGCTGTGACACCAGTGTGCCACTCCGTGAGACGCTTGACGATTTTCATCTGAAACAGCGCCTTCGTGTCGGAAGCCGTGACAGCAGGCGCATCGCTTCCTGTCAGCAACGCGATCTTAGGCACGCGCACGTTCATTTGCACGAGCAAACCGTCGTCCGACACGAAGCACACCTGGTTGGCCTTGTTGTGCGGGAAGAACATGCCCATGATCTGGGGAGACGCTAACTCATCCGCTGGCAGCTTCTTCACCTTCCAGTCTTTTGCAGACAAGTAGATCTCTGGGTGCACTTGGATCAGGAGCGGGGAAGGTGCGGTAGCGTCGCTCTTGTCTGCCGCTCCTTCATCGGTTAGCGCCATCATCCACTCGTGGCACGTGTACACCCATATGCACGCTTTAAACTTGTTCTCTCGGTTCGGGATCACGCCGCTGATGACGAGGTATTTCCCATCCGGACTCCACACCAGGGACCATTTCGGAATCGTCGTCGCTGGCGCCTTGTCGTCGATAATGTCTGCTGCCTCCTCTACTTCCGCTTGTCCTGCTTCTCGGCTTGGCCACAGATCCACCCACACGGGCTTGGATCCTGAGCTCGCGCTCTCCACTGGCACCGCACTCGAAAACTCTGCTGGTGTCGAGTTGGCGTTCAACACAGTAATTCTGGCCGCCTCATTGCCATGTCGACGAGGAGGATCTTTCGCGCTTTCTCCGTCTGCTTCGGTCGTTCCCGCCGCTGTGTGGGCAAGGAGAACGGCGACGCGCTGGGCCCCAAATGCCGCCACGAGCTTCTGCTTCTGCTTCGACGCGTCTGCGTCTACGACCCCGCGCCCCACTACGCGCACATCGAGCAGCATGCGGTGGCGCTCATCTGTGAGCGCCTGCCGCGTCATCTTGGGTTTGCGGAGCTGGCCTTGAGCTCCCGTGCGAAAAGCTGGATATTCCCTTGAATGTTCGCACGTAGCGTAACCATGCAGTAATTTTGATGAATTTGTTTATAGAAGAGTCAACCTGCTGTAAAAACGTGTAAATGAACATACACATTATAACTTAAATTACATATTACTAATTATAGAAGGTATTAAACGCATTTATTGAGTCGCATTGTATCCCTCCCCAGCGTATTGTACACCCAGTTGTTTTAAACACGTCTGATTGATACTCCCCAATTGTAATAGGTCTCTTAAAAAAGTACACTGTACACATACCCAACACCACCAGCCCCAAGCAGCAAGCAACAAGACGCAAGATCGACGACAGGAGACAATGGCCACAACGGCGGCGGCGGCGCTCGCGAAGCCGCGGCTGCAGTTCCTGCGGCTGCGCGTGCCCATTCAAGAGCAGCTGCGCATTGAGGAGGCGCTCTTCCGCGTGGACAAGCGCCGCAACTGGTTCATCTACAACGAGGAGAAGACGCCCGTGACCATTGTCATGGGCATCTCCGGCAAGCCCGAGCAGCTTCTGCAGCTCGACGCCGTCAAGCGGTACACAAAAATCGCCATTGCGTGCGTCAGAAATGCATCTCGGCGTTCGACGCTAATGACTACATGTGTGCATGTGTAAACAGAGATGGGATCCCGGTGCTCAAGCGATTCAGCGGCGGAGGCACCGTGATCGTGGACCACAACACCGTGTTCACGACCTTCATCTGCAACGTGGTATGCTGCCTGTATCGTCACCACGAAAGAATGTGTGAATGGGGAAAGAGAGGATAACGCAGCGTGTGCGCTTGTTGTTGTGTAGGACGCGTTCCCGTACGTGAAGCCGTTCCCGCGCGAAATCATGGCCTGGTCGAGCACGTTCTTTTCGCCATTCTTCAACCGCGTGTGCGACAACGGACTCGTACGTCGACGCTTGAAGTTGACGGAAGCGTCCTAGTTTGAAGAATACTGTGTGCTCACGTCTCCTATCTTTTGTGATCATAATGCAGACGTTTGCGCTTCGCGAGGACGACTACGTGTTTGGCGACCGCAAGTTCGGCGGCAATGCGCAGAGTATCTCGAAAGACCGGTGGTTGCACCACACATCATTCTTGTGGGACTTTGATCCGAAAAATATGGAGTACCTGACGAACCCAGCGCGGCAGCCAGCGTACCGCCAACAGCGGTCGCACCTGCAATTTCTGTGCACACTCAAGGAAGTGCTCAAGAAAGAGGCTGCGAGTCGCGACAAATTCGCGGGCGAACTCCGATCTGAGCTCGCGACACAGTTCGTGGTCGAGGACGTCGACGTCGCGTCTCTCGAGTCGCTGCTAAGCCAAGAGCATCGTCGAGCAACAAAATTCCTGACTTTGTAACAGTACAAGCGCATGGTGCCTGGATGTGCTTGTCGCCCGATACGACCACATAGAAACGGAGATAGATTTGTGCTGTGCGTGTGTCATAATTGAAGGGAAACTGCAAGAACAGAGCAGAGTTCTGAAATTTGTAGCAATATTGCGGTCATCAATACTTCAAGATAACAACATGTATTATTGAGATAATGCAACTATTTGCTCAATATATTGCCAGTATTTTTGGCAGATAATTGCATCCTTTGTAGACTACCCTGAGGCGATGTCTACTGCTAACAGGATAGGGTCCTTGGAGGCACGAACGCCACATACACACTTCGCTCACTCATGCGCTATCTGCAGCAACATATTGCTCAAGTGCTTTGTCCTGTTACCTGCCTTGCTACGCCAACGTCCTCGACGTGATGCCAGCTTATGCCCCGTCAGTCTCTGCTGATCAACCAAGTGATAATGCTAAGAGAGAGTAGCGCGTGTGACCACGCCACCCAAGTCAACCGGACCTGACTAAAGTCGCTAGGCCCATTCCAGCAAATTCATCTCAAGGAGAGATGACTCAGGTGAGTGAAGCGTCCACATTTTTTCGTTTACGCAGCGGATGACAGGGTGATGATTTCACGCTGAAGTGATTCCATTTCAACACAGCTCGGGGTGGTGAGTGGGCTTCTTGGTTTAAACCACGACCCAGGAAATCCCTATCTCAAGGGAAGATGAGTTCACAGAGCCGTAGGTACAGATGGCGCTCACACAGGCATTGTGTCAATCCAATCCGTTTTCGTTCACATACTGTAGCGGATTACAAGGTGATGAGTTCATGCTGCGGTGATCTGATAATCGACGAGATTCATCCTGTGGATGGGTGACCCTCCGTCACGCAAGCTTTCTTTGCAATATCACGCCTCGATTTTTTTAGTACAGTTGAACGAGTGGACCAGTGACTGATTGCGCAAAGCCATTGACAGACCGACGAGCTCCATTGAAACGGCGAATGATGACACCTGTTCGTCCACAGATTGGAAGGGATCCTGTATCTTGGATCTTCAAGGATGCGATCTAAATTGTACTGTCTGCTGTCCGCCTGACACCCACAATCCCAACTTTGTTCTGCTGCACCAGACAGCAGTTTCGTAAATCTTTACTCCAATATCATAAATAAAACCGACTTCTATGACACTCACCCGCAATACAGTTGACATTGGAGTACAATATCATACGTCGTTGTCAGCGTCTATATAGACCAGTTTATAGCCGAAGGTGTGGAAGTGTCTGACGTGTTTGAACTGAGCGTTATCTTACCTATTAAATAGTGTACACCATCCAGGATCTTGCAGCGAGGGAATCCTGAAGCCTGTACTCAGAACTCTTGCACATTAGTAACCTTTCTCCTTTGATTTGCCACTACTTTCGTCTTCTCAAGGCAACAGAGTCGTAATCAGCGCGCAATTCGTGTGCAGTGCAATGAGGCTGGCTATGCATCCGTCCACGTATAGTACCGGCATATTATTTTAATATCGGCGAGTCAAGTGAGCTCCGTTCTTCTTTGGTCTGAGCAGTTGTTTCTTTTTGCAAGCTAAATCCCCACGCTATGAGCCAGGTTCGTTGTAGACATACTGTAATAGGGTCGATCGAGATGGTGAGAGTCAACATCCCGAGTCCTGAATCCGCTTGCCCTTTTTTCAGGCCCCGCTCGCTTCCCCCCAAAGATTCCAGAATCAGAAGTGAAGCAAACCAAACACTTTCTTTGCATACACCAGACGTTTGCAACCACGGAAATCATTGACTCTGGGTTGAAATTCAGCCCATCCCATTTCCTGTCACGGATGATTGCCATCACGCGAGTTTGTTGATTTACAAATCCATAGTAATCGTCGGCATCGACTGCCCTCTTGTCAAGGATATTACCCGACAAAGGCAAGGCAAACTGATCCCCACACACCTCACTTTCCAATTTGCCAAGTTCGCACCACAACACCAGCCAACTCGACAAGATGGTCTTCACCAAGCTCACCGCTGTCCTCGCTCTCGCCGCGATCGCTTCCTTCGCTGAAGCCGCGCCTCGCGTCCACCCAGGCGTCCACCGCACCCTCCAGCAGCAAGGCACGGTCAACATCATCGTGACCATGAAGGACTCGCCAGATGCCACCATTCAGAGTGTGCAGGAAGCTGAGTTCGCCACTCGTGGTCAACAGATTGCCAGCCTCGTGGAACGCCTCGAGAAGCACAGCGAGGGCTCTCAGGCGTCTGTGAAGAGCATCCTGAGCCAGGAATCGGCCTCGGCTGCTCCTCTGTACACGTCACACGAAAGCTACTGGATCAGTAACCAGATGTACTTCAAGGGGGCGTCGTTCGAGCTCGTGGCCAAGTTGGCGGCGTTGCCAGACATTGCGCAAATTCGCGAAGAGCAAGTGCTTCCTCGCAAGTTGCCAATCTCGACGTCGGCCAACTCGTCGACGTCGGCGCTCGAGGCCACGAACGAGTGGGGTGTGACCAAGATCAACGTTCCACAAGTCTGGGCTACTGGCAACCGTGGTCAGAACATCGTCGTGTCCAGCATTGACAGTGGTGTTCGTGCGACCCACCAAGACTTGAAGGGCAACTTCCGCAGCACTTTCGGCTGGTACGACCCTGAAAAGAAGGCGACAACTCCATACGATATTGACGGCCACGGCACGCACACCATGGGCACCATCGCGGGCTCTGGTGGTATTGGTGTTGCTCCAGGCGCCACGTGGATCACGTGCAAGGGCTGCACTGTCGACGAAAATGGTGACTCTGTCTGCACGGAGTCGGACTTGCTCTCCTGCGCGCAATTCATCACATGCCCAACGGACCCAACGGGCACGACCAAGGACTGCTCCAAGGCGCCTCACATCGTGAGCAACAGCTGGGGTGGAGGCCAAGGCGACGCCTTCTACCAATCGTCTGTGAACGCGTGGCACGCGGCTGGCATCATCCCGATCTTTGCGATCGGTAACGAAGGCCCGGCCTGCACGACCGCCAGCACTCCAGGTGACTACTCGAACGTCATCTCTGTCGGTGCTACGGACATCAACGATGGCTTGGCGAGCTTCAGTAGCAAGGGTCCATCGGTGACTGGTCTTCTGAAACCAGAAGTGTCGGCGCCTGGTGACGAAGTTCGTTCTGCCTGGGGAACTGGTGACGCTGTGTACAACACCATCTCGGGTACGTCCATGGCTACTCCTCACGTGTCGGGTGTCGTGGCTCTGTTGCTTAACGCGAACCCATCGCTCAAGTTCGCGGACATCAAGCGCATCTTGACCACGACTGTGGATACAGCGACGCTGAAGTCTGCGCGTCGCACGTGCGGTGGCACTCGCGACGGTACTTTCCCAAACAACAACTTTGGCTACGGTCGTGTGAACGCGTTGAAGGCTCTCAACAGCGCGACTGGCGCTCCAGTTCCAACGTCTGCCACCCCAACTACCGCTCCAACTCCGGTGCCGACCACTCGTGCTCCTACCCCAGCTCCTAACACGTGTTCTGTGTACACCAACCGCAACGACTGCATGGACGACTTCAACTGCATCTGGCGCTCGTCATCCCGAACCTGTGTCGTCTGGGTTTAAGTTCGCACGTGATACAGTGCAGTGTTGTTGTAGCTAATGCTGGCAGTTAGTACCTCTCTTTCTGCATTTGCATAAAGTCAAAATCAATACAATATCGATGTTCACTTTAACTAGGAAAATTGATTGTGAAAATAAGTTTTAACTAAAGCAAATTGAAAAAACACCTAACCACAATGATATTTTAAAGGTCAAATCCAGGTCAGATCTGTTGTATGGTATACGATTCCCAAAACGCGTGGCAGCGAAACCTGACGAGAAATTGGTTATGGTTATAAGGTGAGGTATATTTAGGTTCATCTAGCGACCTACAATATCCATTCTCCTGCCTACTCTTCTTTAGGAATTTCGTCTAGGAGTCGAAATGTTCTACAACACAGAGGTCGCTGGGCCACCCAGCATAGCTAAATAATCTTTGACCAGGATAGCACGTTCACGTGGACCGACTGAGGGCTGCTTTGTGTTGTGCTGTCCTCGGGGATCAATTGAGACGCGCATGATCCAATGTAAGACATCGTTGTCAAGTACCCGAGAGATTTCGTTAATGTTGGTTCTGGTGGAGGGAAAGTGACACTGAGCAGAGGATTTGGTATCCATGGCGATGTTGGCAGCCTTGTCAGCCATCTTGTTGAATGCACGATAGTGATGATACCAACCACGAATGTCTATGCAGTCTGCGAGACGCCTACTCGTTCGATAAAATTGTGCAAGTCGCTGTTGCCGGGGAGGCCGATGTAGTCGTTGTTGAGATAATATAAGCGCACTGTCCCCAACTACGTGCAACGGTTCGAGTTTACTTCGTTGCGCTTCTCGCAGACCGTGAATGAGGCCCCAGTATTCTGCGATGTTATTGGTGGTATCTTGTCTCGAGTATGCCATACTTGCAACCCAAACAATGCTTGCAGTGTGTGAATCCATTTGGACACGCACGATGACCGACCCAGATCCGCCAGGTCCTGGATTCCCGCGCGATCCTGACGAGAAATTGACCTACACGGGAGTTTACCTATAGTACGAGGATGAAGAACGTGACCAACCCTTAAACTCACATGTACTAAGCACGCAATTATGTATACAAAAATGCCTAACGAGCCTAGGCTGAAATGGCCTCACTCAACTCGAACGGCAGTCTTGAATACAGGCTTCGAAGATGGATATTTTCTCCCATGATGATCAGATTCGCGTCTCTTGACTTGTGTTCACTCGCTCCAGCGTGCGTGTCCTCACAGAAAGCTCTGGCCTTGAACGGCTCCCTGAGCATCGTCCCCCGCTTCATGATTTTCGAGTGCGCACTTTTTGGAAAGCTCATGGCAGGCACAGATCGACCGCGACAACGTTTACTTTGATGAATGCTCTCCTGGCACGCTTACTTGCACTGAGAATGGACTGCAGCTGAAGCCGCCATGTAAGCATTTCGGGGTGAGCGCGGTGACAAGCGCAGCAGCCGGTTCCAAAAATCTGAGAACAGAGAAACGGTACTGTCGCTTGTTACTGAGATGTGTTGACGAGAAGAGCGCACCCACGGATTTGAAGAGTAGAGCGTCGATTCGCTGACTAGAATTTGATCGCACCAAAACAAATGCAAGCAGTTAAAAACAAGAATGGTAATTGTGCTTACAGAATGTGTACTGTATCCTTAGTAGAGCATAGTTAAATAATTGATGGCAACCATCGATTACGTGCGCAGCTTTGGTTTGAGTAAGCTGTGGACAATCGCGTTTTTCTTTGAGTACTCTCACTATCACTGTAAGGGAGGGGGGAGGCTCGTTTCCATGTGAGTGTCAGCCTGGACCAAGTGAATCAGATATAGTACACAAAGGTCTGTTTCGTGTCCACTAATTGGCGCAATCACAGGATGTGCCCTGTTACTTGTTTACCAACACAACGCAAACCAAAACGAAACAAAAGGAACCCTCCAATTGTGCCTAAAGCATAGCGCTACAGTATGCTTCATCAGGCACAAAAGATTGTAAAATGCCTTCGAATCTTTCGTGGACACGCATGAAGCATGCGTTTTTTTCTGATATCTTCTACTCCGAGGTAAATTATGGCTTCAGAAGTTATCGAAAGGCTATATTCATGACTTTGGGCGAGAAAACACACTGACGTCAGAAGTACTGATACTGTGTGACAAACACCACATCGTGCATGTGCGATACATGGCATTAATGTCATTCTCCAGTGTTCGCGGTTTATGCTATTCTCAAATTTGTATCAGAACCAATGTTTTGGATGCATGAAATCACAAGTGAATACAATAGTACTCGGGTAGAGCCGAGCGACCACATCCCCAAATGAAGCACATTGCGTTTTTTCTTATTCTACGGTGCCCAGTATTCGAAAGCAACTTGAGGATGACAGTCGTGGCGCGTCTGTGTCACAGGGTGAGAGATCTTTAGGCAGGACTCGTCATTTTAAGGATTTTTCGGCGAGAATCCTATTGTCCCTAAATGATTGTTAAAAAACCTTAAATCGACCCATACTGTTGATATAAGAGAAGACTTTACTGTGGAAGTTTAAAAAGAAAGCAGTGTTACTACAACTGTTGCGCGTAGGATCTCTTAGCGCACTACAATGACGCAAACAAACAAAACTTTTATCGGACGAGCACGATGCTAGCTTGCTTATCTACGTACTTAGAAGATGTCAGCAATCATGCAACATTGACGATATTGTGGCGCAATGTCGTCTACGTGGGCATGGCCAAAATCACCAGGCATGGGGTTGACACAATGTTGTTCTCCATTTCCCACGCCTGGTGCTTTACATAGACGCAACAGCGCTTAATTCACAGCATTTACTGGATAAAAAGCAACCAAAAGAAATCATTTTTCAACCATTGTTCACCGCAAAGCAGCTGTGCATTTGAAGATAGGTTTCAATAGTAGATCTTGCAGTTTACATACCAGTGCTGCTGTCAGTGAAAGCGATGGAGAAGTGTGCCTTTGACTCACTATGTTTTCGCAAACGGCAGCAATCTACAGACATCTTTCGTTTATGCACAAGAGGTGCATGCGCATACCGGTAGATGTATTAGCACATTGATAAAAAAAATATCTTACTGTAATATCTAGAATCAAGCAAGTCAGCTACATGGATACGCCGAAGCGCACGGTTAAGGTTGAACCACATGGTTTTACAAGACCAAAAATGGTGAAGTTCTCCTCACGCGCCTTGTCAGTGCCTTCAGGGAGCTTGCATGGTTTTACTAACTGAAATGCATGCAGGATAGAAAGTGTATGCACATAGAGAATATGTCTTTATGCACTTCATTATATTGATGCGCCTACAGAGGCATACAAGTCGCCCAACGCCTATACCGCCGCTGGTTGATATTTAGATACTTTTTTTGAAATTAATATGAGCGTGTTGCTTCCACATACTTTCGTTTAGACCAATTGTATTCTATGCTGTATAATAGCCTATACTTAAATCAAATTTAAAAGAGGCCGATAAAAAACAAAATAAATAGCAATGACTGACATGAAAAGCTGCTGGCTCTTACCTAGCGCTAAGAGAACACGAAGGCCAGGGCCTTGGTACTGTGACCGGCGGAGTTGAAGAAACAAACTCTGAGCCAGAGGTAAAAAGTTTGGCGGTCGGAGTCGCCAAAACGTTTGTTGAAGCCGTCGGTGGGATCGCTGCGATTTATCCTGTGCGTACTTCTGTGAATGGACCCCATAGTGGCGAGCGAGTGGTACTTCCACACGAACTGGTGAACATCAACAACGAACAGATTCAGAACATAATTGATGCCCAGCGTCCTCGGTTGGAAAGGCGGATGGCTACATTGAAATTTACACCATCGGTAGCCATCGATAGAGTTTACTGACCTGTGTCGTGAATATCAACCTTCAGTGGCACTTCGAAAAACCACCAGCGCATACAAGGGCGAGCTTACACGTTTTGAATGAGGCTGGGAAGTAATAGAAGACAAGTACCCGTCGCTGAAACGTTTATACGGCGATCTGACCATCGCTTTTCCTAACACAGCGACAGTGGAGTCTGACTTTCTTATTATCGGATAGGAAAAAGACGAGCTTCGGAAAAGCTTGACTGACTTCAGCTTGGAGGCATTTTGCATTGCAAGCAATTCGACAAGCGTCAGCTGCTTTACAAATAATTACAAAGGGGACAAGATGTTTGGTGCTGCCTTTATGACAGCTGTTTCTACTGCATATGCTTTACAAACTTCTATATTAAAATGGATCCTCATTTCCCCTAAATAGATCCGAGATTTCTCCCTAAATGGACCATTTAGGGGTATTTCCAAAAATCCTTAAATGACGAGGCCTGTCTTTAGGGTATCTGTCCGATCTTTGGATGACATGGGTCACATCATCGTGGTAGAAAACATAAGAGCCACTAACAAAACGGGCATAGACGAGACTATGGATACCATTTGTTTTTGCTGTCAAGCACAGTATACATCGACCGGATAAGGAGAGGTAACCCCCGAAATATGAGTTCTGGTTGGTGAAATGTGTCTGTTCACCTAACTTCGGTGAAGAGTTGCTTGCGCAGGCCAGGGGACCCACCATCTCTGCGCTCGATACACTTCGCTCGGGAAGCGCCGCCTTGCGGCTTGCCTATCGCTGTCGGCTACGGTTTCGCTTTCTCAGTTGATTCGCTTCATGTGGGTGAATGTTGGCATGTATACCCTATCCGCGAGTACAACATTCAGCAGAAATTATCAGAAGTCGAGTCTCACTTTCGTGACATAGCCGTTTCAGGTGTCAAGCGAGCCCATCACCTTCTTTCGAACAAAAAAGCGAGGTGACGACGAATTCATCTGTAGGTTGCGGGAGTTGCGCAACGCTTTCTTAAACGAAATTAAAATCTTGAAATTAATTAATCTAGCGGCGGGTGTACCCCTTCGTTCCATTCCTCACATCGTTGCTGTGCAGCCCACGGCTTCCACAAGGTAGTCAGCCTCACGGAATACACGACACCGATAAAATGCAGTCAAACCGGTCAGTACACTACTGCTAACTTAGTAATGCATCTAAACTGTATTGCTTGTTTGTGCAAAGCTTGAATTTGCGCATGGATTTGTATGCTTACTTTTCGACTTGAAAGGTTTCTACTCATTACGAATCATCATTTCTAAAGGAACCACTTCATTACTCAAGCATGGGTGACATTTGCTTGTTGCAGACTTCAACGATACAAACAAACATCATTAGGCATCGCGCCGGAATCAGACACACGATGTTGCACATCAACGAGATTTGAGAGTAAAAATGTGCACAGAGCCAAGACGGTTTCGAGAGTGAGGGTGCACACAATAAATGGACGGCGGTGTCTCCTCTTCTTCAGATACAACCATATGTTGACAAAGATAATACAAGAGCATTTGCCTACGTACTGCTTTCACCCCCTCCCCTCCCCCGAGTTTGGGCGTTTGAGAACAACATACAAACTCCCAACGCTCACTTTCCAATTTGCCAAGTTCGCACCACAACACCAACCAACTCGACAAGATGGTCTTCACCAAGCTCACCGCTGTCCTCGCTCTCGCCGCGATCGCTTCCTTCGCTGAAGCCGCGCCTCGCGTCCACCCAGGCGTCCACCGCACCCTCCAGCAGCAAGGCACGGTCAACATCATCGTGACCATGAAGGACTCGCCAGATGCCACCATTCAGAGTGTGCAGGAAGCTGAGTTCGCCACTCGTGGTCAACAGATTGCCAGCCTCGTGGAACGCCTCGAGAAGCACAGCGAGGGCTCTCAGGCGTCTGTGAAGAGCATCCTGAGCCAGGAATCGGCCTCGGCTGCTCCTCTGTACACGTCACACGAAAGCTACTGGATCAGTAACCAGATGTACTTCAAGGGGGCGTCGTTCGAGCTCGTGGCCAAGTTGGCGGCGTTGCCAGACATTGCGCAAATTCGCGAAGAGCAAGAACTTCCTCATGACTTGCCAATCTCGACGTCGACCAACTCATCGACGTCGGCGCTCGAGGCCACGAACGAGTGGGGTGTGACCAAGATCAACGTTCCACAAGTCTGGGCTACTGGCAACCGTGGTCAGAACATCGTCGTGTCCAGCATTGACAGTGGTGTTCGTGCGACCCACCAAGCCTTGAAGGGCAACTTCCGCAGCACTTTCGGCTGGTACGACCCAGAGAGAAAGGCGGCGACCCCGTACGCTGCAGATGGCCACGGCACGCACACCATGGGCACCATGGTGGGTTCTGATGGCATCGGTGTTGCTCCAGGCGCCACGTGGATCACGTGCAAGGGTTGCACCGTCAACAGCATTGGTAGATCGACATGCAGGGAGTCGGACTTGCTCTCCTGCGCGCAATTCATCACATGCCCAACGGACCCAACGGGCACGACCAAGGACTGCTCCAAGGCGCCTCACATCGTGAACAACAGCTGGGGTGGAGGCCAGGGTGATAACTGGTACCAATCGTCTGTGAACGCGTGGCACGCGGCTGGCATCATCCCGATCTTTGCGATCGGTAACGCAGGCCCAGGCTGCCAGACGGCCAACACTCCAGGTGACTACTCGAACGTCATCTCTGTCGGCAACACGGACATCAACGATGGCTTGGCGACCACTAGCAGCAAGGGTCCATCGGTGACTGGTCTTCTGAAACCAGAAGTGTCGGCGCCTGGTTCCGAAGTCCGCTCCGCCTGGAGCACTGGCGATGCTGTGTACAACACCATCTCGGGTACGTCCATGGCCGCTCCTCATGTGGCAGGTGTCGTGGCTCTGTTGCTTAACGCGAACCCATCGCTCAAGTTCGCGGACGTCAAGCGCATCTTGACCACGACTGTGGATACGGCGACGCTGAAGTCTGCGGGTCGCACGTGCGGTGGCACTCGCGACGGTACTTTCCCAAACAACAACTTTGGCTACGGTCGTGTGAACGCGTTGAAGGCTCTCAACAGCGCGGGTTCTGCTTAGATTGCGATTCCGTGTGCCGCACCAACTCGAATGCTAATGAGTATTCTTAACGCAAATCTAGAGCCTTCCGCCAGTCAGTGTTTAGTTTCATCACCTGGATGGTCGTATCGGCTACACCATGTGTGAATCTCCTTCACGTGAAGTTGAGATAGTAAGCAAGTTAAATATAAATGTTATTGTCATGATAACCTTGTTGTCGGGCGTCAAAACCTTGAGACCCCTGGTATTGCACGATACATTTCCACAAAGGCAAGAAGACTCCTTTAGGGTGAAATCTTGACCGCTCGGATTTCGTCACCACCGACCCAGACGCGAGGGCGTCGTGTAGCGGGATGTTCTTCCCACTGCAGCGAAAAATGTGTACACTGAGCAGGTTTGAATACAAAGGCGATCTCAGCTGAACGAAATCTAGTTTATAAATTCGATCTATAATGGGTAAATTATTTATTGCAAAAATAATCAATTAATTAATTAAATGCTCCTTTGTCTTTCTCTCATTCGAATGTCCCAATGGCTCAGTTACCCATCGTATCGATACGTCATCACCAAGTATACACTATACACCTCCTCAAACCCAGTATACTCTCATTGACTGGCAAACAGCTCTTCGTCATTTCCAATTCCATCGCCCAAGACGAACATCTCTGCAGAAGCATGACGCTCACGACGCAGTGGCGCTTCGATCCGCTCGGCCGCGAGTGGGTCATGGGTGAGTCCGCGGGCTCTCCCGAGGACATCCGCGTGTTTGCGCTCACACCGGCGCAGGTGCTGCGCAAGGGCGAGCTCTTCCGCAACCAGGTGGAGATGCTCTATGTGGACGCCATGATGCTCGACGGCGCGATCAACCCGTCGGCCATGACCGAGGAGCTCTTCACGTTCACGTCCGAGGACCACGCGCAGGCCATCAAGGAGCAGGAAGCGCAGCAGCAGCAGGACGAGACAGAGAATGAGGAAGCAGATGATGAGGAAGCAGAGCAAGCCGCCCTGGTCGTCCACAAGAGCCTCTTCCTCTGCGTGTACTTCCAGGCCGATGCGCACCCGCAGAAGCACCTGGTGGGCTTTGCACGCGTCGCGAGAGACACCGCGCAGCAGAAGATTGTGAGTTCGTCGATGCTGGTGATGGCGTTTTTGGGCGACGAGACCCAGGACGCCGTGCTACGCGCGCTCTTTGAAGCCACCCACGAGACCGGAGCGGGCATGGCTCACGCGCTTCTCGCAGAGCAGCGCGCCGCGGCTGAAACAGAGAGTGCGTCTGCGCTGCCAACGTCCGTCAGCTTCATGTGCAGTACCGTTGGGCTGGTCGACTCGGCGAGCACGCTCCTGACCGCCAGCGGCTTTAGTGGCGAAACGAGCACGAACGACAATGACGAGGCTGGTGGCTTGCGCACAGTCACCAAGGAGATCATTTTTCAGCAGGCATAGCTTTTTTTGAATATTCCTCCTTTTTTATTTTGACAAAAATACGTGCTTATGTATTGAGAGCGTCATATCTTTCATCCAATTTTCATGCACTGCACACAAGAAAATCGATGCGCATGGGTGGTATGCTTCCTATTTTCTGTTACCGGTACACTAGTATCTTTCTCGTCGAGCATCTTTGTGCATGTAATAGTCTCGTGCTACCAAGCTGCAGAATTGAAGTGATGGCTGCAATGACAGCTTTAAAGTGCAGCTAACTTCTTTGTAGAACAGCCAAAAGTCAGATTTTATTCGTGGAGACATGTTCGCTTAGAACTTTTCGTAATGGCAAGGCACCAGCAGCATGGCGACTTTAGCCCGAGCCGCCTTATGGGTGGCGAAATGCAACCTCCTTTGCCAAGGCGCCTCCTGGTGATAGAGTGGACTTGGTTTCGACCATCCTGACCTTTGTGTACGCACGCACGGCCTTCGCATTGATGCGATCCGTGCCTAAGGTCATTTTCTCCAGGGAAAGCTCCTTCGCTGCTCGGAATGATCAGTGCAACAGATTGCCTGCAAGACCCTTGCAACAATACGCTGGCAGGGCCTTGATGACCGAACGAAGAAACAAACGGCTCTGGTGGCACAGTGCCAATGACGACAGCGTTGTTGTGTTTCTGTCGCCGAACGTTGATTGCTTACCTTGTGAACGCTATCGCACGCATTGGCAATCAGGTAATCTAAGCAACCCGTCGATATTATGTTTCACGCAAGCTGTCGTCATGGTGCAATCCAAGTCCCGGCTCAGTTCATCATGCCAGAGGTTTGACTGCCATGGATCCAAATGCCTCAGAGGAAGGTGTCTGAAGTCAACGAGTTCGTGTTTTCCGCGTTCAAGTTATTCTCAGGAGCCATGGCGATGTGGAAGCTGCTAAATCCACCATTTTATCATGTGGAAAGGACCAACTTGTATTTGTCTTTCCCTTTTCTCTCCTCATTTATACAACATTAGTTTGGTGTGCTGCACACTAATTTCGCTCACAGTGAGAGTTTCTGGCATTCAGACACGTGACAGACACGAATATGGTGCGTGCATTAGGCGACATGTGTTGCGCTTTCCTTGCTCTAGGGAAGAAGGAGGGCGCTCTCCTATCCGTGCATCAATACCTGCATGCTGATCCTCTGTGTGTGTGTGTGGTGTTTCTTGCAATTGATCTCTTCATCTGCAGGGTGCGTCGGACAAACTCGTAGGCGCCGTGCTGCTGCTGATCAGCATCGTCGTGTATGTGTACTACACGACGTGGGTGATCCTGACGGTGCGTCCTCCCCTCCCTGAAATGACAGTCGTACATCAGGAGCTTACATGTGAACGCGGTGTCGTGCGCTTTCCTTCTCTCATGTTGATGTTTTAGCCGTTCATCGACGACGACCATGTGCTGCAACGCTTTTTCCTGCCGTACCACTACGCGATCACGATCCCAGCGGCGCTCGTGGTGCTCGTGTTCAGTGGTGCCGCGACGTTTGTCGGGCTCGTGATGATCCACTCGAAAAATAGCAAGAAGAAAAGCGATTAGCCAGATGCGCGCTCAAGGAGAAAGCCGCGGTGGTTCGAATGGACATGTAGAGTGTGAGCTCGTCGTAGGCTCACGAAAGCTCCTGCCAAGTGTGCTTTCGTGAAAGTAGTTTAGATGTAGCCGAAAACAAGAGTAACAGACAGAATGCAAACAAATGCACAGCAACGACTGACATGTTGACAAAAACGTATCATTCCCATCTTGGTTGTATGTATCGTTTACCTGAAAATACTGCAGACAACAGGATGGCGATGCTTTTGCCTGTGCCACTGCTTGAAGTCGCTTTTACACCTCGCATTCGCTCACTTGAAGATATTTCTTCTTCTTGCTCATCTAACGGTAAAAAGAGCTACTCGGACGGGAAAACCCGAAAAATGAAGATAGGAAGCCGCGTGCTTATTGCGCAGATCCTTCGGCGCCAGCAAGGGTGCTTTGAGGTGCCGACACAGAGTAGCCCATACCCTGGATCTGGTTGTAAGTGAAGCCCTTGCCCAACAATTCCTTCACAATCTCGTTGGTTTGCTCTTCACGAAGGAGCTACGCATAAAATAATGACACAGTATCAGTTAGAGGCGCTCCATTTGTACGTAAGCCAGCAAACCAGAGCTCACCTCGATACTGAGAGGGACAAGCGTGATCAGCATCGTGGTGGAGAAGATCCAGATCCATCGGGACGACTTGGTCCACGACTGTAAGTGCGCAAGTAATTAGCAGAAAAATGTTAGCTCACGAGTCCATATCCATCTTCAGCAACAGTTATATAATCAAGCGACATGAACGTACAGCCTTGGCGAAAGTGATACCGGTCTTCACTGGTCCGGATTGACGAATGCGGGATGGCAAGTTCGTGAACAAGGCCTATCAAGCAAGAAACAGCCCACGATCAAGCACCAGCAGCCGCGTCAATTAGCACCAAGTCGTGAGCAGAAACCACCAAAGCAGCGTCACTCTTTGACGCAGTACCACCATAACACAAGCATGCAGACGCTGGAGCGCACCTTCAGGCCGCCCTTGTTCGCGTCCTTGCTCTTCTCCTTCTCTAGTTGACGAAGCGCTCCGATAGCCGACATGTTGCCTCTTCCTGCTGCTAGACTCTCTCTCTCTCGTACCAACAGCTCTTCTCTCCTCGCCCAATAATCCCAGTTTCCTGTGTAAAATGATACTTATGGGGACCACACCATAAACCTCTTTGAATTGATTACATACCGTAAATTAATTTGGCTCGTACGGATTCCATTAGTGTTTACGGGAATTGAACCCAATATCCTCCCGTAAAAGCCGCTGCAAATGGAACGTGACCTCTTCAACATCCACATTGCTCTCCTGGGTTCGTAGTATTCCTGGCTCCTGCTTGATCAAAGACGCCGACGACATGGCGCGTGAGGCTATGCTCACGACGGCGTTCGCGATCAATGGCGCCAAATTCGTGATCAGATCGTCATCTCGGCACTGCTGGGGCGTGCGCAGGTACCCGCGGTCAACGAGTTGCTGCAAAATAGATTGGCAACAACCACGCACAGCTTCGCTATAGCATTTGTCTAGAGCACTCTTCTTCAAGCAGCCATACTTTAGCGTCCCGTTGGTAGTGTCTGGTTCATCTGCATCGAGTGAGCAAACATCAATCGCCAGAACCAGTTGCCGCCGAGGTTCTTCTTGACTTGGTTTTGCCGACGGCAATCGAAGAGGTAATGCCACCAGTTGGTTCACTAGGTAACTGGTGCTTCGTTGGCAGCGCAAACCCAGTTTCTTCCATATCCCCTTGTTGATAACCCCCTTGGTGATGCCGCACAGATAGAAATCATCGGCGTTGACGAGCGGAACGTGGTTTGCGTAGCGCAGTAGGCAAATGTCGATATCACCCATCTCGTTGTCACCTGACATCAATGCCATGCAATTGATCGAGAAATGCTTCTTGCTCTCGTGAACATAGACGATGTCCTCAATGTGTGCTCCAAGGTCAGCAGTGAAACGATCGATCGGCTCCTCAACCTGTCGAAAGTCCACTTTTGTGCTGACCTCACCCACATCCAAGGAAAACTCAACACCGAGCCATTGTGGCAGTGTGTACCGCGAGCTCTGAAAGTACATTGCCAACGTGTCAGCTGCTTGCTCGATGTCGGTACTCGAGCTTGGACATGGAACCATAATCCGCATTTCTGTTCCAGAAAACTGATGGTGCGCCTCGTCGACCACGAACTGGGTCAGCCTTTTCACAACCGCAGGCTCTTCTGACTCCGAGTCGATCCGCAGTTGCACATACAAAATTTCGGACGAGCTGGATGTCGTGACGATCTTTAAATACGCACGGTCAATGTACTGTTGACTGTACAGCATTGCCGCTTTCAAACCGACGCCTAAACAACGGTGTCAGTACGAGGAATGCATGCACGCTTTTGTTCGACCATTCATGCAGAGGACAAAGCAATCGCATGACCATATTTCCCGCTCGTCTTCTTCGCATGCCGCGCACTTTTCCCTTTCGTCGTTTCAAAGATCCCGCAGCACAGTTGAGTGATCTGGTGCGTTCGAATGCCCGAGCCGGTATCTGCACAGATAACCTCAAGACAACCCGTCCGCGGATTCTCGCAAACACGTATTCGCAGCATCTCACACGCGTCAACTTTATCATTTCCACTTGGCAAGGCTGAGAACCTCGATAGAGTCGCATCCAATGCTATACACCGTCACAGTCGCAGATGCATGCACACAAGAGCAAGTTAGCTCCACAAGACAATGCGGAATGTCGCTGGCAGAAAGATGCTGATGTGCACAGTGCACGGCACCATTCTCGAAGAGCTCCTTAACCGTCTGTACGAGCGCGTCCCTGTGGCTGCCGAAGCCCAGCAGCTCCAGGTTGTTGCGCACGAACAGCGCGCTGCGCCTATCACCCGTCATTTATGTGCGATTGCACTTCAACTCTAGACGCAGAATGCGGAATGCCACATTTTGTTTGGAGTACCAGGAAAACCCATCGTACACAATATTGTAAGCAAGTATTCCTTACCATAGATAGGTACAAGTCTACTCATCCCTCTACAAGAGAAAATCAGAAACAATATCCCTCCCTGTACAAGAACAGCGTGTCAAACGTCGATCGAATGAGCTGGTGGTGGTGTGAACGGGACAAGCAAGGACGCCGCTGTTAAACGCGAGTGAGTCTCTCTCTCACACACTCTCTCGCGCGCGGCTTCTGCGTCTCTGCTACAGACGATGAGCATGACGTTCATGAAGGACCTGCTCACGCAGGAGCAGTGGAAGAGCGTGGTCCAGTCGACGTCGGGGCTCGGCGCCGGCGCGATCTCGACGGCGCTGCTCTACCCGCTCGACCTGGTCAAAGTGCGGTACCAGGTGCACGAGACGTCGGCGCGGCGGTATCGCTCGCTCGGCCATGCGTTCCGCACGATCGTCGGTGAGGAAGGTGTTCGCTCGCTGTTCCGCGGCATGAGCCCGGCGCTCTACGGGTCGGCGCTCTCCTGGGGGCTCTACATGTACTTCTACCAAAACGCCAAGGAGCGCTATGCGCGCTTGGCGGACACGGGCATGATCCAGGGCTCGTGGCAGTACTTCTTCTCGGGGATCGAAGCCGGGGTCATTTGCGTGCCGATCACGAACCCGATCTGGCTCATCAAGATTCGCATGCAGGTGCAATCGAGCGCCCAACTGAAGGCTAGTACCGCGTCCGCAGGCAAGGATGCTGCGTTGAAATTGGCTCAAAACGTTCCGTATCGCGGTATCACAGGTATGGAAGCTGCTAGTTGTGTACTTGCATCGATGCGTTTGCCTAATAATTCCTTGTTATGTTTGCACTGGGGAAATGCAGACGCGTTCCGTAGAATTGTGGCAGAAGAAGGCGTGATGGCGCTGTACAAAGGCGTCGTGCCAGCTCTATTTCTCACGACCCATGGCGCCTTCAAGGTAATTGCCCTGAATGATCTCTCCTCTTTGTGACGTTGGAGCGTACAAATGACTGACCTTTTCATTTCATTTTTGTGAAAATGTGCTAGTTCGTCGCGTACGAAACGGTGAAGAGCGTGTACCAGCGGCACTTTGGTCCGGAAATGGACGTGATCCCAACGCTTGCGATGGGAGCGATCTCACAAGCAATTGCGTCGACGGCGACGTACCCGTACCAGGTGATCAAGGCGCGTTTGCAGCAAGGAGGTGCTTCCGCATCTCAATACAGCGGCACGTGGGATTGTACGAAGAAAATGCTCAGGTGTGATATGTTTGCATGCAAAAATGGACGTTTGCAATGCTTGATGCGCTGGAACTAATCAATTTTCCTGGAAACGTGCTTGTGCCATTCACAGAAACGAAGGTTACGTTGGATTTTTCAAGGGTCTGGTGCCAAACTTGCTCAAGGTGATCCCCACCGGTGCGATCGTGTTTGCGTCGTACGAAAAGATCCACAGCACGCTGTCAGCCATGGTCATGGACTAATACTAGTAGCGAGTTCCTATCCACACTGCAGCATTCCGCACTTGCACGCATGAGACTTATAGAATAGAAGCAAAGAAAGAGAAGGTGGCATTTGTCTAAAAGAGCTAAAAAGATAAGTCTATTATATATGGCGAACGAAGAGAAATGAAAGGTAGTTTTTGTTGTCGAGACGCCGCCGAGGAGCTGCGAACTGAAAAGGAGACGACTTCGCTTTTGTGACTTGGAGGTTTAGAACATTTCATCTTCAACACGCAGGTACTCGCCGATATCTGCCTGGTGGAGCACGACGTATGCCGTCGGTTCCAGGTCTTTGCAGAGCTCCGTGGCCTGGGCAGCGATGCCGAAGCCCAGCGGGATGTCGTTCATGCTGTAGACGACGACGCCAGCGTACTGCGGGGTGCCCTCCGTAATTCTGCCTAGACCCGATTTGACGACGTTGTTGCCGTACAAGAACGACATCTCCGAGTTTGGCTTGATCCACACCTTGTACTACAGAAAGCAAATAAAGCAGATGTGAGCAACTTGCACTCATCCATTGCAAAATTATACATAGTACGAGCATACCTTGGCGTATTGGGCGAGGTAGTCCAGGAATGTGATGCGCAGGTGGAACTTCTTGGTCTTGGTGAGCTTGCCCACGGCCGTGCCGATGCTCAGGAGCTCGTCCGTACCGATGTTGGTCGACTGGCGCATGAGCTTCTCACTGCAGTAGTACACGATGTTGCCGTGGAGACGGAAGCAGTACTTCTCGTCCGGTCGCGTCACTAAGTGCTGCACATTGCGTCCAATGCTGTGCCACAACAAATACACGTATCGGTGAATAAGCTCATTCATAATCTCAGCAGCATTTTGTCCTGTTGAGCATGGTGTACATACTATTTGCTAATCTTCTCGAACACGGTCTTGAGTTCTTCGTCGGTGAGAGGGCGCATGGTAGCTGGTAGTAAGTAATGGGGACGAGAGGAGCGCTGCGGGGGCGTTCTGCGCACGGACGGAGGCACGAAAGAGCGCGAGGAAGAAGGAGCTTTGCGTCACGTCCGTTGGAGCTCTTCCGCCACCGATACTGGTTCACTGGCAGCGCGCCACACTCGCCTGTTCCTTCTAATATTGTATAATTTGACACAGTCTCCACGGTGCAGCATAACCATCATTCATTATGTAAACTACGGTTATATAATCATCAATTTTGCATTCACTATGCCTCGTTTCTATGAGGGGCTTGAAAGGAACAAGTAAAATACAGAAATGAGATAGATTACTTCGTTGCGCTGAATTGGTTGGCCCTGGTTATCGAGTGGCTGCAGCGAGAGCGAGGGAGCGCTGTCGCTGTCGTCGCCGCTGCGCGCGCTCGCGCCGCCATTGCTCATTTTCGCACAATCAAGTAGAAATGGAAGGAAAGATCGAGTCTGTCCAAGTCTTCGGGCGCAAGAAGAACGCCACCGCCGTCGCTTACTGCAAGCGCGGCAACGGTCTCATCAAGATCAACGGTACCCCGATCGAGTTGGTCGAGCCAGAGATCCTCCGTGTCAAGACCTACGAGCCAGTGCTCCTCCTCGGCCAGCAGCGTTTCGCCAACGTACGTTGATGTTCCTTATCAGTCCAAGCTTCAGCATGGTCCCTTTGCACCGACGACGTGAATATCGGACGATTACCTCGACGGCGTCGTACGAATGCGGCTCCAGTTGCGCGCTTTGCGGGGTCAAAGCGATTGGATTGATTTTATCTGGAGCTGCAGTGCGTAAAGCGTTCGTATGGCGCCTCGGGTTATCGTCTCGGCAAGCTCCGCTTGTGTCATCTGACCACCTATCACCCCCACACCCAAACGAAACCACGACTTGTCATGAGTCTGTGAAGCAACCGCACCTCCCAAACAATCTGTGTGCATGCTCTATTTACCGTCGTGTAAATATCATGCTGTCGCAACGGGCTTGCAATCACCATTGACACTGGATGCGCTGATCATTAACCCTCTCCTCCTCGCTCCATCTCACAAAACAGGTTGACATCCGTATCCGCGTGAAGGGTGGTGGTCACACCGCGCAGATCTACGCGATCCGTCAAGCCATCGCCAAGGCCCTTGTTGCGTACTACCAGAAGTGTACGTCGTTGCTGCTGCCACAAGCTTTATTGATGGTGAGAATGCCATTTACTCACATACTTCTGTTGTTTCTTATTGTTAATACAGACGTTGACGAAGCCTCGAAGAAGGAAATCAAGGACATCTTGTTGGCGTACGACCGTACCCTCTTGGTGGCCGACCCACGTCGCAAGGAAGCCAAGAAGTTTGGTGGTCGCTCGGCCCGCGCTCGTTTCCAGAAGTCGTACCGTTAAGCGATTTCCCTTTCCAGGCTTTATTTTTTCTCCAGCATGTCTCCTTCAGCGCTCGCGTGCGGTCGCTACTTGGCTGCTTGGCTGTGCTGTGCTGAGATAGGAATAAAATAAAGGTCAATACAGAAAAGTGCGATATTTAGCGGCAATTTTTCCATTATGCAACTCGTTTTTATCATGGTGTTGTTTGCTGCATATAAGCGAGAGTTGGTACAGTTTGGTTGCTATGTAAATGTATTGATTGGCTTAAAATAGTCACCAAATTGATCTCTGCATTAATTCATTGGTTTAAATGTCAGCATCGTACTTTATCGAGACCGATCGAAGCGATCCCCAACTGCTTGCCTGCCAAATATCTACCGACACGAACGAAGCGCCAAGAGGAAAGCGGCAGGCGCGATGGCAGTGACAGGCAAGCGCGGCGTGGGCATCCCGACGATCCTGCTGCACGACGGTGAGGGCACGATCGTATCCATCGAGCTCAAGTCCGGCGAGACGTACCGCGGCTTCCTGGACGAGACGGAGGACAACATGAACTGCGTGCTCAAGGACGCCGTGCGCACCGAGCTCAACGGCAGCACGACGCACGTCGAGCAGGTGTACATCCGCGGCGGCCAGATCCTGTTCATCATATTTCCCGACATATATCCTTCTCTACTGCCTACTGTGCTGCTGTATTTGTATGTGTTATTGGCTTGTATTCCTTGACCTGGTGGCGGCAATGTGTACGTTAAAGCATGCGCCGATGTTCAAGCGCGTCAAGTTGTGGAAAAAGCACAAGGGATCTATACCTGCGCTAGGCCAGGGCGGGCCGGGAGGAGGTGGGCCAAGAGGACAGGCGGCTGCCATCATTCGCAAAGGTACCGCACTGTGGGCATGTGGTGCATAGGGGAGTCGCTTTGTATTTATTCACGTGTGAGCATTTCTCTCTTTTTTCTGTTCATGCATTGCAGCACAAGAACGACGCGGAAACTCTTTCCGAGACTAGCAGACGACAGAGAGAAGACCCCATACGAAATTTGAATATGCCGCCATGTTGGACGAGATGAAGACAAACGGATGCGTGGTGCGCACGTCATTCGTTCAAGACGCGTCTCAATGGGATCTTCTTGCGAAGGATAAATTGACATAGTCTACGCGGAGAGGAAGAGAGCAACTCCACCAGCAAATGGATCCTGTTTTCCCCTGTTCAACGTGTAAGTATCTTGCTTCTATCGGCTCCTACTGACCCCTTTATCTTGCCTGTCGTCCGTCATCCGGCGAAAGAAAAACAGCAGCATGTTCCCTATTTCTCGACGACGTAGATCGGACGCCGAAAGCCATTCGCAGACGTCCGACACACTTGCAGGAACGTGCACTTTTTAAAGCCAATGGTGTCGACCAGGAATGCCGGGAAATCCTTTGGACGCAGCTGAATTTTCTGGTAGTTTGTAGCTGTGACCTCCGACGTGAATTTGCGCTTGTGGTACGATTTCCAAGGTTGCGGCTCGACGATGAAGCGGCCGCCGGGCGCGAGCAGCGCAAAGACCTGTGCAAACACTTTCTTGATCCCGTCGTCACCGTGGAACAAATGGATCCACTTAGTCACGCTAAAGCTATTTGGGACGGGCAAACAGACAGAGAGCATTCAGAGCGTTGATTAGTTTCTAAAAGCAGGTGCGCACAATAAGGTGATGGCGAGTGTACGCACCATGTGATAAAGTCGTAGTCTTTGCCAGCGTGCGTATCGGAGACGACGTCCTCGCGCTTGAAGACCACGTTTAACGGAAACGTCGTGCTTTTGTCATGCAGTACAACAAAGCAAGTTAGCGATAAAGAAGTAGCAGACAAGGCATTTGAAAGTGCATATACGCATACCCAGTCGAGGCTTTTCCGAGTGAACGCGGAAGCGATTCGCCTGCTTGCACCGGCGGCTTCCAGAGACGAAATGAAAGCGGCATTTCGTTCGCAAACGCGTCTGGTTTCTGCGCTGCGATCGTGGCGCCAGTATTGCTATCAGTGGGTGGTGGTGGTTGTTCGCTCACTTTCTCCTTTTGCGTCTCGACCTCGTCGTTTGGGTCCACCTCGTTCGTTCCGTCACTGCTGATACTAGTTTCTGTTTTTTTTTCTGTGACAGCACCATTTGTATCTGCTGCACCGTGGGCCCCACTAGTTTGCGCTGCCGGTATTGTCTTGAACGCCTCCTCGATGCGCATCTGCTGGATGACCTCTTTCAAATTCGTGCGCGCACGCGAGACCAACTGCGCATCGACATCGACTCCGAGCAGATACGACGGCTCAAAACGCTTGGCTGTGATTCACGGTCATAATACAAACACAACAACAGCAATATAAAATGAACGCTCGCTTCGTGCACGCACAACGCCTAATTTTGAGCATGAATAATCAACATACCGATCGCGAGCGTCAGGTCGCCGGAATTGCAGCCAATGTCGAGCCCGCGCTTGCCCGTAAACCACTGCGCCTCGAGTACCACCAGTCGCGGATCTTCCTCTAGTTCACCCTGGCGCGATTGTCCCAAACGGAACGTGTAATAACTGCGTACAACCACACATTGACACAAAATTCAGTGCGCATGCTCATTGCAGGGCCTCATTCCATGTTGGCGGCACCTTCGAAAGTTGCCCACGCGGTGCTGCTTTGGAAGCTTCTTCTGTGTCTTGCGCTTCTTCGTCGACTCGAGCGGATGGCCACAGGCGGCACTCGATGCACTAGTCGTCGGTGCGTTGTCATTACGGTCGCTCGCATGGCGCTTTCGCACCGACTGCGACTCGCGCGCCTGCATCGATTGCTCTGCCATGTTTGGATCAAAAGTGATGTTGGTGGCCTGGTCAACAGTTAGTTATACAGTTAACCGGTTAAACGCACAAATAGGTTCGGTATAGGGTCGGACGTGGGTCTGGTCGAAGATGGTGTATAGTCGAGTTACAGTGAGGAAACTGTGTACCATGGCTGACGACGTCCTCCATACCAATATCAAGTACAGTAGGGGTTCACACGCGCGGATTAGGGGTGCAGAATGAAAACAGCCAATCAAAATGATTCTGCACAACCTACACACAAAACTGTGCTGGATCATCCAACCTGGATGGTCCTGCAAACAAAGATTGAACATAATTGGCCAAAATTTGGCAGTTGAAGGTTTTTATTGGCTTGCAGGATGCAATGCAGAATGCAATAGCAAACGCGCACCACACGCGACCAGCACGACGGCCACACATGCGTAGCACTGGGTGGTGGAAGAAGTGAAGTTGTCGACCATCGAAGGCAGCGCTCTATATAGCTTTCTGTGACTCGGACTTCACTCACAAAAGGCGTGATTTTCGAAGCAAACCTGATTGGTCAAATTGAGTACGCTCGTGTATTGAATGCGTCTGTTTCTGTATCAACAGATTTTCGCGCGCTCTCTGCGGAAATGAATTTGATTGGATCTCCTCACTCTTCCTTCTGCATCCTGCGCACGTGCGTGAGAATCACTAGTCATGTTCAACTTCACAAAATTCGCCAATCACTAATGGCATGAGGTCATAGAGAGATCGCACTTATGCCAATTCATGGTACCATTCTGAACGCTTCCAAAATAAAACGAGCGTTCTTGTACGAGTTTGTTTCGCGGACATAACGTTGGAAATTTGAGATCAAAGCACGGCGCTTTCGACCCCAAATATCAAAAGCCAACAAAGAGTGATGTGTAGCCGACTAGTGGCTTATCAACAATGCTGCGCGCCGTGTAGCTGTCGTCCGACGCTGTATGTGTGTGTCAGCGGGCCCCACAAGTCCCGAGGAGGGTCCTGACAGCCTCACAGACCGACGAGCAGCCTCAAAGCGGCGCTCGCTCGTTCGCTCGAGCCCACCGTAGCCAGAGCCAAAGAAACGAAGAGCAGCAGGATGGTACAGGCAGAGATGCGTCACCGTGGGCCGGCAATCGGTCAACAGTGGCAGCCAACGCTGTGTTGCCCAAGCTAGCGAGCAAGCAGATGTGTGTGTGCGTGTGTGGGGGTCATGCTTCGAGTAGCGTATCAGTGACTAGCGACTAGCGACTAGCGACGCGCCGCCGATGCGTGGCTGCGTTGGCATAACAGACCAATGACCCTCCGCGACGCGAGAGATGGGTAGCGAGAAAAAGGGCCGCGAGCAGCAAAGAAGTTGCCCCCAGGCAGGATTGAACTACCGACCTTCCGCTTACTAAGCGGGTGCTCTACCACTGAGCTATAGGGGCTCGCATAACGACACCAACCAGCACACTCCCAACCAAACCCAACGCCACACACTACACACACACTACACACACTCCAGGCGACCCACACACGCACACACGCACACACACATCCAGCCAACGCACACTTGCTTGCCGCCCTCGCCCACGCACACACACCGCACGCACCGCGCAAAAAAACGGAATTTGTTTTATTTTGGGTTCCCACGCGCCGTGCGCCGTGTAGCTGTCGTCCGACGCTGTATGTGTGTGTCAGCGGGCCCCACAAGTCCCGAGGAGGGTCCTGACAGCCTCACAGACCGACGAGCAGCCTCAAAGCGGCGCTCGCTCGTTCGCTCGAGCCCACCGTAGCCAGAGCCAAAGAAACGAAGAGCAGCAGGATGGTACAGGCAGAGATGCGTCACCGTGGGCCGGCAATCGGTCAACAGTGGCAGCCAACGCTGTGTTGCCCAAGCTAGCGAGCAAGCAGATGTGTGTGTGCGTGTGTGGGGGTCATGCTTCGAGTAGCGTATCAGTGACTAGCGACTAGCGACTAGCGACGCGCCGCCGATGCGTGGCTGCGTTGGCATAACAGACCAATGACCCTCCGCGACGCGAGAGATGGGTAGCGAGAAAAAGGGCCGCGAGCAGCAAAGAAGTTGCCCCCAGGCAGGATTGAACTACCGACCTTCCGCTTACTAAGCGGGTGCTCTACCACTGAGCTATAGGGGCTCACCGAGTGCGGAGCTGCTCACAGCGGTTCTTCCTCGAGTCGGTCGACGCTCGGCGCTCGACTTCCTCACAGTGTCTCCACTTCGACATGGCACAATGATCAAGTGGGAGTTGATCTCAGGCTGGTGGAAGGAGACGTGGGTCTGGTGGCACAGGATCCGATGGGAGATCACGTGGCACGACCTTCCGACGGACGAGCGTGTCTGGTATGGTCTGAACCAGCCGATCTGGTTCCACTCCGACCCAGACCTCCACTACGAGCAGACACCAAGGAGTCTCACCGTCAACGCTCACCGTCGCTGTCTTGGGATGTGTCCTGAACCTCAGCGTGGGTTCCGTCTACACATCTCGAGGGTCTTCGGGTTGCGTTCGTTGGTCGACTTCATGAGTGATGGTTCTTTGTGGCCGAGCGAGTCCGACTTCGTCCAACGACACCTCGACCTCACTCTTGCGTCTGTGGCTCTTGGGGTGCAATCCCAGTGGTTGCGCTCTCTATACCGAGAAGCGACACAGATTGCGGTCAGACTTGGAGTGCGCGAGTTTGTGCTGTCGGAAGAAGACAGATCACAACAACGCACATTCCCTCACCTGGGCTGCATGAGAGGCTCGAAGGTGTGTCTGGTCCCAGCGATTCCAAGGAGCGCGCTTCTTCGAGTGGTGTGGACACCGAAGTCACCAACGAAGCCTCATCCGATGACTGTTTACTCCCAGCGTGTTGACAAGGAAGAGATCAAGGCGTACGTCAAGTACAGCAAGCATCTTCGCAAGATCCTGCTTCCCGTGTTCGAAGACCTGCAGTTCCGTCTGGCGTTTCGGCTTCTCCCCGTGCGCTCGCGGTTCTGGTTCTTGCAACAATCGAACCCACGCATCATCTATTGCGTTCGCAACGGGTGCGACTCAGTCGAGACGGAGCAGCACTTGTTCTTCGAGTGTGCGCTCGCATCACGGCTGTGGGAGCACTTCAGAAACATCATGGCACCATTTGTTCGATCTCGGTTGACATGGACCATGATAGCGACAGCAAAGAAACCAGTCGTGCGAGACGAATGGAAGGAGTGTGAGGGTGTCATCGGAGACGTGTGGCACACGTTCCGCGCTGTGACTCTCCACTTCATCTGGTCCGACCGCAATCGGTGTCTGTTCGATGGAAGACAGCCCACACCGATGACGCCAGCAATGCTGGTCATCTTCACCACGGTCAGTGCGCATTTCAGACACAACCTGAGGTGCCGCTACGACGTTGACGAGAGAGCATCACTCGAAAAGGCGCTTACCAAGATGAGGAAGTATCCGCCTTTCGGTGACTTTGCGACGGCTCACCCCACAATGTTTCGAGTTCGTCACCTCCAACACTAAGTCGCTCATCTTACGACTATTACAACACATCAGCATCGTCCACTACAACCTAGCACTCCAGAAACAACAAGGACACGACTCACAAGACCGTGTAACTTAACAAGTGTAGAGTATATTTATTCGAAAAACAGTAGTATCTATATCTAGCTAGGTAGATTGAGTAGTCACTTCGTCTAATTCTAGTAATATAGACAACTTTCAACTGAGCTATAGGGGCTCGCATAACGACACCAACCAGCACACTCCCAACCAAACCCAACGCCACACACTACACACACACTACACACACTCCAGGCGACCCACACACGCACACACGCACACACACATCCAGCCAACGCACACTTGCTTGCCGCCCTCGCCCACGCACACACACCGCACGCACCGCGCAAAAAAACGGAATTTGTTTTATTTTGGGTTCCCACGCGCCGTGCGCCGTGTAGCTGTCGTCCGACGCTGTATGTGTGTGTCAGCGGGCCCCACAAGTCCCGAGGAGGGTCCTGACAGCCTCACAGACCGACGAGCAGCCTCAAAGCGGCGCTCGCTCGTTCGCTCGAGCCCACCGTAGCCAGAGCCAAAGAAACGAAGAGCAGCAGGATGGTACAGGCAGAGATGCGTCACCGTGGGCCGGCAATCGGTCAACAGTGGCAGCCAACGCTGTGTTGCCCAAGCTAGCGAGCAAGCAGATGTGTGTGTGCGTGTGTGGGGGTCATGCTTCGAGTAGCGTATCAGTGACTAGCGACTAGCGACTAGCGACGCGCCGCCGATGCGTGGCTGCGTTGGCATAACAGACCAATGACCCTCCGCGACGCGAGAGATGGGTAGCGAGAAAAAGGGCCGCGAGCAGCAAAGAAGTTGCCCCCAGGCAGGATTGAACTACCGACCTTCCGCTTACTAAGCGGGTGCTCTACCACTGAGCTATAGGGGCTCGCATAACGACACCAACCAGCACACTCCCAACCAAACCCAACGCCACACACTACACACACACTACACACACTCCAGGCGACCCACACACGCACACACGCACACACACATCCAGCCAACGCACACTTGCTTGCCGCCCTCGCCCACGCACACACACCGCACGCACCGCGCAAAAAAACGGAATTTGTTTTATTTTGGGTTCCCACGCGCCGTGCGCCGTGTAGCTGTCGTCCGACGCTGTATGTGTGTGTCAGCGGGCCCCACAAGTCCCGAGGAGGGTCCTGACAGCCTCACAGACCGACGAGCAGCCTCAAAGCGGCGCTCGCTCGTTCGCTCGAGCCCACCGTAGCCAGAGCCAAAGAAACGAAGAGCAGCAGGATGGTACAGGCAGAGATGCGTCACCGTGGGCCGGCAATCGGTCAACAGTGGCAGCCAACGCTGTGTTGCCCAAGCTAGCGAGCAAGCAGATGTGTGTGTGCGTGTGTGGGGGTCATGCTTCGAGTAGCGTATCAGTGACTAGCGACTAGCGACTAGCGACGCGCCGCCGATGCGTGGCTGCGTTGGCATAACAGACCAATGACCCTCCGCGACGCGAGAGATGGGTAGCGAGAAAAAGGGCCGCGAGCAGCAAAGAAGTTGCCCCCAGGCAGGATTGAACTACCGACCTTCCGCTTACTAAGCGGGTGCTCTACCACTGAGCTATAGGGGCTCGCATAACGACACCAACCAGCACACTCCCAACCAAACCCAACGCCACACACTACACACACACTACACACACTCCAGGCGACCCACACACGCACACACGCACACACACATCCAGCCAACGCACACTTGCTTGCCGCCCTCGCCCACGCACACACACCGCACGCACCGCGCAAAAAAACAGAATTTGTTTTATTTTGGGTT
>GL376636.1:1530904-1827363 GCA_000143045.1 Globisporangium ultimum DAOM BR144 | reverse complement strand
TCTTGGGCACAGCGATAACGCTGTGCCCTTTCCTTCCGCGCGCTTCAAAGCACGTGTACGTCGTGTAACAGGTAATCCCGTTACACATGGCCTACACTACGCGGCATGACACAAACTGAGCCTTGTACAAGTGATAGGAGGCAATGCCTTGGTCATATCCAAACAGCGTCTACACCGAGCGCCAAAAACAGTCGGCTCAAGGGAATGTATCAGACCATGAGGAGACTAGATGACACGCTGCATATCCACAGTTGGCACCATCACAACAGAGCATACAACAAAATAGCCGAGACGGCAGCCAATGTCGCCATGGACACGCAATTATCTCAACAAGCGGAGTGTCCTACAGAGTAAACGATAACAATTGCTGTCAAGCCTTAACTCAACAACGACGTGCAGCATTGGCTTCAGCACGCCGAAATATATGTGCTTGTGAGTGATGCGGTGCCCGACATATCAGACAGGAAAACATAACTCACAGTCGCATTTTAGAATACAATTACGAACAGAATCTGGTGTCCAATTGTACACCTGCTGACATGAAATGTCGACACCCAACCTCTATTACTATCCCGCGAGAGAGTTATAGCTATCAGAGCTTTCTTTAACAGAGCAACAGGTGTTCATCCTTCGCACGCAGCGCGAGAAACCCCTCCATAGGCTACGATGAAAGTTGTTAGCGAGTAGGACCATAGATATTGTAGGTCAGACAGTTGAACCTAAATACAACCTCACCTTACAACCAGAAGTTCGTGGAGCTGGGGTGCAACGACCCTGCTCTGCGTAAGGCTTTGCGTTTTCTGCCATAATTCAATGGACATCGCTCCAATTGCTATCAACCCCTCCCAGTTAACTAACGAAGCCATCAATATGGTTTTTTGGTGCTTTTCATTTACAGTGGGCGGTGGCAACGAGGACGCTTTTTTTTACTCCATGCTTTTTTTTACACCAATCGCTTCGTCTTGATGAGACGAAGCGATCCAGACAGGTTTGAACAGATTCCATCGAGTGGTTTTGCCAGAAACCACGTGTAAAGTTTTCTCCTAAAAAAGGATTGGGCACTACTATTAAAGGGTTTTGCCTAGCTCCTGAGTAAAATAAATAACTGAAGTTGGCCAATAGAAATCACACAATAATATATTACCGGACATTCATGTAACTTACATTTCCCGCACAAAGCACAAAATGTGGTTTGGAAGTGCCGACCAACGTAAGAATGAATACTAGTGCATTTTTTTGTCATTATGTTGATGTTACCTCCGCAGCGAGCTGTGGGCATATAGTAATCTGGTGAAATGTCGGAGACCTGTTGTGCGTACAAGGGATGAAGACTAGCTTGGGGGTATTTCCGCATTGTGTGGTTGGTCTTGTACTAGTACCAGAGTGGGGAGAATTCCTTTTGCCAGCAGGTGGCTGCCTTTGGTTCTAGTTATCAAATGCAGTTTTCTCTCATCCAAATCACTGCTACCATCACTTCCACCGCTGTCTGAGTCACACTCAGCATTGTCATCAGACGATTCATTTTGCGCGTCCATTGCCTCTAGATGCTTCTTGAGCTCGAGTAGCTGTTTCTGTGCAGTATCAATGCAACCTTGTACTGCAGATGATTGCAAGCGCCGAAATGCATCATCTAATCGCGCGAGAATGTCGGTAAATGTCGTGCATGTAGTATACTGGCGCCCAACGCTGCCCTTTACAATCGCCCAAACGATTCAATGAGTTGGAGATTGGAGTGATGAGGTGGAGTGTACATCACATCGTGTCCTTCTGCTCGCGCTATCTCCACTACCACCGGGACGACACTCTTATTGATGTGCTTGGAAAGGACTTCCCACAAGATCGGCTTGGTTGCGTTGGACGGAACAGCAATTCCGTATTGCTGACACGCGTTGAGGAGTACCTCCTTCTTACTGCCTCTCTTTGGTGCTGTGGCAGGAAGCCTTGTGGTATTTGGCGTTGTCCATCACAACCAAGCAATTAGAGATGCTTTTGTCCTTCAAGCACCGAAGCAAAGCCGCCATCTACTTCACAAAGTAGTCGCGGTAGAACATTCCGTGGTGGTCCTTGGTCTGCTTCCCTCCCTCAAAAACGTCGACAGTCTCAAGCAGCAGGCTCGCTCGCTGATGGGAAGCGAGATTTTCGCTTTCCACGCTTCGGTCTTGGTCAATTATCGCTGCAATAAAGCAAACTCGACGACCTTTGAGCTTCGACTTCACACTGTTGAGATCGGATGAATAATAAAGGGAATCGGCGTGACGCGTGTAATGTTGATGGATGTAGCTCTCGTCCATGTAAGCGATGCGCCTGGCCATGTTTTTATCCTCCGTCATTATCTGGACGTATTCTGCCCTCTTCAGATCATTTTGGGGTGAGAATCGGAGCACGGGAGATTTGCGCTCACCTCGACAGTACCCAGGTTCCTTTACAAACTGCTGCACTTTCCGAAGGGCTACCTTCACTTGAACGGGGTCGGTCATCTCGACATGCATGTATTGTGCTTTAACCAGGAAGTGCATCAAGCCCTTTGGTGCTGTTCGTACTCGAGTCTCACAGCGATTGCGGATGAAGGTTTGAACTGCAGATTGTATCCTCACGGACCTTGGTATTCTGGTGACGCGCTCGTTGCGATTACCTGATACATCGGACACGATGACGCTACCGTGCGCAATAAAGTCAGGCCAGACTTTACTGACCGTCTTGTTGGAGCGCCCCCAGCAAACGCGAAATTTTGTTCGTGACTGATTATTTCCGTAGGATTGCAGATTTATCAGCGCGTAGGTTGGCGTGGAGTGACAAAATGTCAAGTCGCTCTCCTTCCGTCAATGCTCTCCCACGGTTGTTGTTGACATATTGCATAGCCCTCGTTAGCTCATCCACATGCTCTCGTCGAGGTTTCTTCTGTTGGCTGGGGTCTATGCTCGGCTGCATGATTTTTCTTACTTACATGCAATCCAGAAAGGGTAGATGGAAAATTGAGGTTGGGGTGTGATATTTATAGTCGTTTGTCCGATTCAAATTAAGATGTTGGATAACCAGACAGAGGTGTTGTATTTTTGGGTAATTTTGAACCCTGATTTACTCCCACAAACCCCCTGTTACCTCTATAGTATTGTGCTCTGAATTTATATAAAATGTTGCCGTGTGTGTATTGCTGCAAGGTAAATACTCGATGTTTATTGGTTGAAAACACGATAGGGATTGGTTTCATTTTTCAACATTGTGCAGATATAAATAACGTCTGCCATTCAGACTTCTTTTAGAGGGCATAAATAGCTACTGACATGGACCAGCATCCCTGAAAACGCGGCTACGATTGGACAAAAATTGAGTGAGTTAGACTGAAAAGCGTCCTCGTTGCCACCACCCACTGTTAATTCGATCTCACTGCCGCTATCGTTCTTACCCCCATCCCCCCTTCTCTGTAAGAAAAACCAGGATTTGCTGTCTTTTTCTTCTTTTTTGCTTAACCTACCTGTTCTGGTTACCACAAAGACGACGACTTAAATGCAACCAGAAAATGACTGTGGCCACCTTTCTGTTCCGTTGCAAGTGCCTCTACTTCCAGGAATAGCTCTGCATTCTAGTTGATGAAGGCAGCTCTGTGGTGGCTTTGGCGGCCAGTGCCAATAGGAGTCAAAACGAGCGCCACAGTATGCGCCATTCGTCATTCGCGGGGTCGGATTCCAGGCGCATCAACGCGAGTCCGCGACTCTCAACACGTGCGGTGGCGGCAACGAATGGATGCGAGGCGTCCAGAAGCACGCTTCCAGTTCTCTCGCAGCCACCGTATACCCGGAGCGCGAGTCCAAATGTTACCAAGCGAACAGGATGGACGACTCCGCGTACAAGTGCCGATGCCACTGCTGAGGTAGACTTGCCGGCTGCCGCTGAAGACAATGACGCACATGAGGAGGACGAGACGGCGGATGGCACTAACTTCGGCAACGTAGACGAATACGCGGAGACCGCCATCAAGACAATTCAAGCAAAGTCGTTTGCAGGCACCGTCACTGTGGATTTGGACGTGATCCCGATGGAGAACGCCGTCGAGATTCTGGAAGCCATAGCCCAAGAGAACGAGTCACGGCGCCAAACGGCGCAGCAGCGCACACGGTTGCTGGAGCGAGCCGAGTCCCAACGGATAAACGAGGTGAACGAGCACGAGCCCCAACAGCTAGCGTACCTTGAACATATGTACAGCACGGTCCAGTTACTGCACTCTAATTTGGAGAAAGAGCGCACCCGAACGGGCAGTTGCAAAGTGAGCAGCTCCGTTTCTAACAACAGCGGCGACACGCTAGCGCACCAAGCGATGCTGAGCGACCTTGGATCGAGGCCTCATGTGGCCATGCCTGTGAAAAGCCCCAAGCGGGTGGACGTGTCAACGAAGCTGCTCCAGTCGCCTCTGCGTATCCGGCTAAGCAACGCGCCTGCAAACGCTCCCACGGCCACATTCCCAGCCCACACCAATGCGCAATCCGAGCTACAGTCCTTACTGCATCACAATGCTGACTTGCGAATCCGAAACAAGGCGATTCAGCGACACGGTTTGGCTGAAAAGGATCTTGAGGCTTCCACGGACGAGGTCGCGGGCGATAAACTGATCTCATCACGGGAGCAAAAGCTTCGCGACACGCTCAACGAGAAAGTGTACTGGCAGCACGAGTACGAGTGCATGCGCGACCAGGTCGTCGAGGAGAAATCTCACCAAGTGGAGTTGTTCCGGCGGCTGGAGAGCGCGAAGCGGCACCATTTCCAGCGCACGGACGAGCTCGAGCGCGCATTGCGAGAATGCCATGTCGAGATTGAGTTGTTGCGTGCTCAACTCACGGAAACCCAAGTGCGCGTGGTGCAGCAGCGCAAACGCATGGAAGAACAGGCCAAGCACACCAAAGAGGAAAAGGAGAAGCTCGTGTGCAGCATCGCCGAGACGCGCCACAAGTTCAAGGATTGGAAAGAGGGCGAGGTAGGCACGCTCAAGGCTGCGCGGGACCAAGCAGTGCACAACCTCAAGACTGAGTACGAGCTCAAGATCGCACGGCACCACGAGGAAAAGCAGAAGCTGCGTGACAAAGTCAAAGACTTGGAAGTGTCGTTGCGACTGCTACAACGGGATCGCAACTTGTCGGCCGTGGAGTTGAGTCTGCGCAAGGCAACGATCTTGGGCAGCAAAGAGGCGAGTACGACAACGGAAGCGGAGCTCATCGAGGCCAACAGCCGAATCAAGGAGCTCGAGGCGCTCTTAAACCACACCAAGGAGTACCAAAAGCGCCAGGAACACATCATCAAGGTGTCGGAGTCCACAATTGCGCGCCTCATGCAGGAGTGGGAAGTCGTCGCGCTGGAGAACCTCACGTTGCAGCCGATGGCGGCGCTGACGCTGCCAAAAGTATCGGATCCGACCGACTCGACCCACTTGAATCGGTTTTCTGTGTCGTTGCACTCTGGCGCACTCGCCGTACCAACTGTGGGAATCTCCATTCCACACGCGAAAGCGAGTGTCGAGATGGACGACAACGCGAATCCGCGATCGAGTTCGTTTGGCGTTCACCACCATGTCGCTCGCGAAAATGTGGAGTCGCCGCCATCAAAGGGGAGAGCGAGCCAAAAGGTTGGATCGAGTGCTGACATGGTGCTGCATCCGCTGAGCACAATGGCGAGCACCATGCGCACCAGCAGCGATCCTGAAAAAGAGATCCTGAGACGACAGAGCATCGTGCTGAGCGCCGAAGTGGAAAAGTACCGACAGATCGTCGTCCACTCGCTCGACGAGATCCGCACGCTGAAGGACTCCAAAAGACGAAGCCACCACGGGATGCTCGTGGGCGGCCCCAACGGCAATGCGACCAATCTCAAAGAGCAGTATTTGTTCAGTGAAGTGCTCAAACTGCAAGCCGAGTTGGATGCGATGAAAGAGATGCAAAAGAAGCACGCGAAGAAGAAAAAGAAGAAGCACCCTGACACGATCAACAAATTCGGCGGAGAGCCGAAGGAGGCGTCCGAGAGCGACAACGACTTGGGCTCGAGTTCTAGTAGCAGCAGCAGCGAGAGCAGCAGCAGCGACAGAGACGACGATGACAGCAAGTCTGATGGTGATGCCGAGCAGGACGAGGAACATGCCATCGACGACATAGTGGACACACCGCTGGAAACACTTGTACGCGCTCAAAATGGTGAGGCAGAGTCGATTGCAGAGCATGAGGACGACTCTGACTCTGGAGGCGCCGCAGATACCAAGGCAGAAGTCGCACTCGTGAGTGTAGCAACGAATAAAAGCGTGTCAGTCGCTCCTACTGCTGAGGCTTTGATCGATCATGTGCCAGCGTACATCCCCGAAGTAGCTCTCGAGGTGCCGCCAGCAGTAGAAACTTTTAGCAAGGACACTGCACTCAAAGTGATCCAGAGCAAGTCCAAGACGTTTATCATCCGCCGAGCGTTCCTCAAGAAGAAAGTCGCGATCGACAAAATCAAGGCGCAGTACCGAGGCTACTTGGTGCGCAAGAACGTCGAGCTGCTTGATCGCCATCACCAGAAGCAGTTTATCGTGACGCAGGCGATGCAGTACAAGATGCAGATCGTAGCGCCGCACCACGAGATGACGTGCAAGTGCCACGGGCTGACGTTCAAGCTTGTGCTTCGCGTGTCCAAGGACCCGCCGATAGTGCTGGTTCAGATGCAGGGTGTCGAGGACGAATCGCGCAACGCCAGCAACCCACTCGCGCGCTTCGACCAGCCCATGCATGACGAGCTGGACGAACGCGTTCGGGCCGTGTACTTTCATCTTTTCGAGATCATCGAGCTACTGCCGCTCGAAGAAGAGGCGTCAATCCTGGAAAAGGCGAGCGAGACGGAGATTGCCAAAACGTTTGCCGCACTACTCTCGGTCGTGCGCATTGGCGGCCAGTACAAGTTCTCGCTCCACCGAAAGAAAGCAAGCGCCTTTGAGCACCGCATGCAGTTGAGCCACTTACCTGGAAGCAGCGGCCACACTCCGCTTCTCAACGAACTCTACGTGGAAAGCATGATCGACGGGGACCCCTCGCGTCGCAGGGGCAACAGGGAAACACGAGAGAAGCACGCTGCGGACGACGCGAAGGAGCTCGAGGATCTGATTCGAAACACGCGGATTCCGCTCGCGGATGACACACTGCAGATCGACTTTAATGAAATTGAGGCGAACATCGCGACGCGAGCCGACCACGTGCACCTGAAGAAAATGCTGCGGCGCATGTCGAGCTCAGCGCCGACTGGATTAGACATTATCCCTGGAAGTCCTCGCTCGATGGGGTCAAAATTCCTGTAAAGCAGACTACTGGTTGAGTGAGGACTACTCCACGCAAAGGTCTATGGGTACATTACTTTCGCACTTCAGCGATCTTCACGGGTCGGTTCTCGGCGAGTGACTTGTTGGCGGCCATGGCCAGCAGCAGCGCCTCGCGGCCGTCGTTGCCATCCACGGGCACCGTCGCGCTCTCATCGTTGCACACGCGGATGAACGTCTCCATCTCGGCCACGTACGCGTCCATGTAGCGCTCGAGGAAGAAGTGCAGCGGTACATCGCGCTGCACGGCGTGCTTGGTGGACACGACGACTGTGTTGGCGTAGTTGTTGTCGCAGGACGCCGAGCCCTTGGAGCCGAGCACCTCAACGCGCTGGTCGTAGCCGTACGCGGCCTCGCGGCTGTTCTCGATGTACGCGATCACGCCGTTCTGGAAGCGCAGCAGCACCACGGCCGTGTCGATGTCGCCCGCGGCCGCGATCTCCGGGTTCACGCTCTGCGCCATGGCGTACACCTCGTCCACCTCGGCGCCCACGAGGAAGCGCGCCATATCAAAGTCGTGGATCGTCATGTCGCAGAACATGCCGCCCGACACGTTGATGTACGCGATGGGCGGCGCACCTGGATCACGGCTCGTGATGCGTACCATGTTGAGCTTGCCGACCTCATCGCGCGCAATGGCGTCGCGCACGCGCTTGAAGTTGGCGTCGAAGCGGCGGTTGAAGCCCACCATCATCTTCACACCCGCGTCTTCCACCTGTAAATGCACAAGCTTTAGCATGATATTGCACTGAGGTGTAAACGTAAACTTAGATGCAAGCACGTACCGCTTTGATGGCGTGGTTGACGACATCGAGGGTCAAGTCGATGGGCTTTTCGCAGAAGATATGCTTCTTGTGCTTGGCAGCCTTCACGATGTGCTCGGCGTGCTTGTCAGTGGGTGAGCAGATGATCACAGCGTCGATCTCGGGATCCTCAATCACTTCTGATGCGTTGATGGTCCACTTGGGGATGCCAAACCGCGCGGCAGCGGCCTCGGCATTGCCTGCCACTGGGTCCGAGATCTACATACAGCCACAAGCGCATTAATACACCGGTGACGCGCTTATGCTACATATGGCAACGAATAGAGAGAGCACCGCACCGCGTGCAGCATGGCCGAGGTCCGTTGCAGCCCCTTGGCGTGCACGAGACCGATGCGCCCGGCGCCGACGATGCCCACGCGCAGCGGCCGCGCGTCGGGGGCTGAGCTACTGGCGAAGCTTCGGGCGGCAGCAGTAGCGCGCAGGCGCGAGGCGCGCGCAATGGGCCGCAGCATCGTCCTCCTCGTCGCTTGTGTCCGTGGGCGCAGAATGCGGAATGGCGCTTGGTGCTTGAAGATCGGAGGTCTGGTGCATTCGCTATCGTTTAGTCTGGACTGCTTGAAGATCATTGTTTCGCACAATCACGCGCTTTTCAGCCAATCATATACAGCAAAATGTTCCTGATTTGGATTTCCAGCCAATATAAACAGTATTTGTTGTTACGAGTAATTGCACATCAGAGTGACAATATCGATTAACTTTGAGCGGGCACGTTATTCGTAGGGGTTATGGTACGTACTAGCTGTCCGATTTTTATCCAATAAGCATTCTCCTGTTCAAAAAGTTGATATATCGACATTTTGACTCAGCCCGCTGTTCTCGTTTTTCTAGAAACCCCTTTTTTGAATTTTTGAATTTGCGTTACTGTGTGCCCCAAGTCAGTCAGTTGGCTGTTATTGGACGCAACGCACTCGCGAAAAGCTCTCGAAGCCATTTTCACGAGATCCATCGCCATCTCTCTGTGTCTGTGTCTATAGGCCCGCCGCCTTCATATCCACAGCTGAAAACAGGATGGTGGACCTCTCGACCCTCTCGCGCAAAGACCTGCAGGCGCTTGCCAAGGAGTTCCAGCTCTGTCGCGGCAATGCCAAGTCGGACGTGATCCTGCAGCACGTGCAGGACTTCGTGCACGCCAACCCCAAGGACGGCGAGCAGCGCGTGTGCCAGACGCTCGGCCTGACCGCCGACGACGCACCAGCGAAAGACAAGACATCTGCTAAGACGGAAGAAGCAGAGGCGTCAAAGGCATCGCCAGCGAAAAGCGCCATGAAACAGGTCCAAGAGGCTGCGGCGACTGCTGTTGCTACGACTGTCGTGGAAGAAAGCTCAAAGAAGACGAAAACTCCCGAGAAGAAGACGGAAAGCACAATGAGAACTGCGTCTGCGGCCAAGAAGAAGACGTTGCCAAAGAGCGCGCCTGCGGTCGTCCAGAAGAAATCGCCAGCGAAGGAGCCAACGCCAGTAAAGAAAACTCCAACGAAGGAACCAACTCCGGTTAAAAAGTCTCCAGCGAAGGCGAGTCCAAAGCAGCAAGCATCTCGACCAGCGCTCGCGTCGCTGGACAACAACATTGTGAAAAGCAAGACGAATGCAAGTAAGACGGCCACTGGGACGGTTGATTCGCTCGTGAGCTCGATTGATGACTTGGTGTACTCGAGCGACGGCAGCAAAGTGCGGTGCACGACCACGGGCCACGAGATGAAGGCGGACAAGGACGTCATCACGGCGTACATCAGCGGCAAGAGCTACCAGCGCGCGCGCGCCAAGAAGCAGTCGTTCGCATCCTATGCGCCAATGTTCACGGTGCATCCGGATGAGAAGAAGGCGCATTTGCTCTGGTGCCACGTGACCGAGACCGAGCACCCGCGGGATATCGAACGCATCGAGGCGCACATCCAGGCGGCGCGCTACCAAAAGGAGCTGCCGAGATGGCAGGAGACAGAAGCTGCGCGCGTGAAGGCTGAAACCGAGGCCGCCGCGCGTGCTGCCGCCAAGGTCAAAGCGCGTGCAGAGAAGGCCAAGCAGCTGGCTGCCAAGACGAAGGACGAAGCACCCCAGAAGAATGGCAAGTCGCGAAAGCGCAAGCACCGCGGCAACAAGGACACGCAAGAAGCCGCCTCTGATGGCGAACCTTCTCACCAGCGTGCCCGCGTGGAGTAGTAGAGGAAAGATCTTGTCTTTTGTATCGTGGCAGTGGCACTGCCGCCGCTAGCACCCCTTCATTCGCATAGAGCTCTGCCAGCATGGGTGTTTTCATAGTCTCCATTATTTCTCCCATTTAGAAGCAACCAACTACTAATAATACATGCCTTCCTGTCTGAACTGGTGACATTACCCACCGTGCCATCATTTTGCTGATATTCACTACTGCAAAGCATTGCGCTATCCGATAACCCGTAGAACATGATTGGTTCATATAATCTCTTTTGAAGGGCTTTTCCTTTCCGCGCCTGCATTCGCGCGCTTTCCCCCACATTGCCAACAAGCACCACGAGCAGCGATGGAGTTCCTCGTGCCGCTGCACCTAGCGGACCTGGAGCTGCCCAAGACCGAGCGCTACCACGTGCGCAACGTGCACGCCTTCGACGACGTGGACGACAAGGAGATCGCGTCGCGCCTGCGCAAGCTGGAGCAGCACGTGCTCTCCACGACGGACGCCGGCCTCGAGCTGCTGCAGGAGGAGTGCCTCGATTTCTGCTACAGCCTCGTCAAGTAAGCCATTGCGCGAGGAAGGAAATAGTTTTACGCATGTATGCATGGGCGATACTGACGGCGCACTGTGTATATTGTGTAAACAGGAAGCTGGCGGGGTTCTCGGAGGCGATCCAGTTGCGCATCGTCGAAGTGCTCACGGCGTTTGTGAGCAATGTCACGGACGGCGTGATGACCATCGAGCGCAGCAACGAACCGGACGAGATCGCGCAGTTCCGGAGTGCGTTTAAGGTGTCTGTGTATTTCCTAATCATGACGCTCACGGCGCTCAGCCATCAGCTGCTGCAACAGGAGAAGGACATTGTTGCAAAGGTAGGGACTACTACTGGCATATTTCAAATGCGCTTTGTGAAAATGAACACAACGATACCGTGCTTGTCACCTTTCCGAATGAGCAGAAAAAGAAAGGAGCGTCGACCATCAATCGCGTGAACTGGTCCAGGGTGGTGGAGACGGCGATCCAAGCGCTCACGAAATCGATTGCGACGGAAACGTTTGGACTGTGGAAGATGAACCTCCCCGAAGAGGTACTTTCTTGTGCGTTTGCCTCGCAAAATTCTAGTTTTGCTTTGACGCTAACTGATATGAAAACGGATATCGTTATGGCTACTGTAGGAGTTTGCTGTTCTGTACTCGAAAGTGGTGTTCCAATTGCTGGAGAACACGGCACTTTGCCGTAGCAAATCCCTCAAGCCCAAGATGTACCATGTGCGTTGCATATGTGGCAATGGGATGTAATGTTATATATGCTTACTGATAAAACGCATTTTTTGTGTCTTGGTTCAACTGCGTAGCTTGTCGGGAAGAGTCTCCAAAAAGTGCCGTCAATCCACATTTCTGTCGTGACATCGCTCGTCGAGTTGATTTACGCGCACGAGCACCTCAGTGGCTGGGTCGCGGACATGGTCGAGCTCCTGTATTTCAAGTACGAGAACCTGGTTTTTGCGGCCGATCTGATCAGCGAGATCGGGAAACGTCGTCGCGTGACGCCTCCAAGGACACGATCGGCACGAGACATTTCGACGTTCCTGTCGAATCTGTCGACTTTGACGCCGTACTTGATTATGGAAAACCTGAGTTTCGTGCTCGCGCTGCTGGATTCTGAGTCGTACCAGCTGCGGAACGCGTCGGTGACGTGTATCACGCAGATCTTGCTGTGGAACTTCCGTCAAAAAGGGAACCAGCTCGACCAAGAGCGCGAATCACCAGTCGAAAAAAAGAAGCAGTCTCGTAAGAAAACGCGGTCGCGTAAGAATCGGGATGATGACGACGACGACGGGGAGGATGCGGACGATGATGACGACAGTGAGGGTATAGAAAGCGACGACGAGCACGACGATGCACTGCCTTCTGCATCCGCGGATCGAGGCTCTACGCGTCGTGATTTGTCGCGATCCACCCGTGATCAGCTGTTGGATGTACTCGAAGACCGCATGCACGATGTGAACTCGTTCGCCCGTAGTCACGTCCTTAAAATGTGGTTCCTGCTCTGTGAAGAAGGCGCGCTGCCCATTCACATGCTCAAGCGTGTCACGTTGATCGCCGTGGGACGCCTGCAGGACAAGGCTGCTGTCGTGCGGCGCCACAGTATGCATCTTCTTACGCTGTTACTGGAGAGCAACCCGTTCATGGGGAACCTCGAGCGCGATTCATACAGCGTGAAGCGTGATGAACTGCTTGAGGAACTGAAGAAGAAACGCGAAGAGATGATTGCACTCGCTGAGAAGGAGGTGCAGGCAGCAATGAGTGACGTTCAAATTGGGGACGGAGATGTAGAAGAAGAAAACAATGGCGAGTCAGATGAACAACAGAAGGCAAAGGTCGAGCAAGAGGTGAAGACGATGGCACGACTGCTTCAATTCTACGAGGACGCGATGAGTTTCATTGACGAGTTCGAGCTGAAGGCACTGCCGTTGATTACACAATTGCTAGGGAGTAAATCCGTGTCCGATGTTCTTGAAGCGATCCAGTTTTTCGAGAAGGCGTATCGGTTCCACTTGCAAGCTGCGTACTCTGGTATCAAGAAGATGCTGACCCTTATCTGGCGCGCAGATCCATCAGTGCACGATCAGCTCCTAAACACCTTTGCGGCGCTGTTTATCCAGATCAACGCTGGTGATGCCGACCGTCAGTCGCCAGAGGTGATTGCAGAAAATCTTGTCAAGTTTTTGGATGAATGCACCGTTGCCGAGTACACGTGCCTCGAGAAAATCGTCGGAGAACTGCATCAAAAGCGTCTAATCCCGATGTCAGTGATCAACGCGCTGTGGGATTTCGTGGACGAGACCTCGTTTCCTGCGGCAGTGCTGGGCAATGCGCTCTCCATGCTCAGTATGATCGCAAGCGTGGATCGTGCGATGCTCTTGTCGAATGATCGCCTTAATCAAATTTATGCAAATGGATTTGGCGATGTCAGCTGCAAAACGGACACGAGTACTCGCGTCTTGAGTGCAGCCTGTCGTCTCATTCAGTGCTTGCACCTGGACTCGAAAGCCGCAGAGAATGCGAGCATTCGCCAGCGCATTCAGCGTGTCAATCTCGAGACGATTGAGCAAATTGTTGCTCGTCTTCAAGGGTTCCTGGTGCTGGATTTTGTGCCTAAGGGGCAAATGCAAGTCGTGAGTTCTCAGTCGGCGTGGTTTGATACAGCGCAGCAGACAATTGAAGCGATCTTCTCGATCTGTGAGCAGCCCGAAGAGATTTGCGGTGAGGTCGTCCGACACTTGGCGCAGCATCTTTTCCAAGATGAAGATGAGGACACGATTTCGATTTTTGAGCTCGCGCACTTTCTGTTCGTTGTCGGCCACGTCGCTGTCAAGGTCGCTGTACATATCGAAAAGCTTGCGACCTCGGTAAAGAAACTGCGCGTGAAGCATGAAGAAAAGTTGAGCAAACGTACTGGAAACATGGACGAAGCGTCGGGACATACCAACAATGATCCTGAAGATGTGTCTGCTATGGAAGACGAGCTCGGTGTCGCTGCAGAAGTGGAAGCTGAAGAAGATATGTACGTTCAAAACATGACGCAAAAGGAGATTGTGTGCCGCAATTTGCTCGGAACGTACGGCCCATTGATCATTCGCGTACTTCGAGGTGGCAACGAAGAGATCAGCGGCGACGAGCTCCTAATTGAATGCGCCGTGGTGGCGCTGAGCAAGTTTATGGCGGTCTCGGACGAGTTTTGTGAAAAACACCTGCAGCTTCTTTTCACGATCCTCCAGGAGTCTCCGCTTCCATCAGTGCGAGGTGATGTGATCATCGCATTGGGAGATCTCTCATACCGGTACCCAAACCTGATCGAGCCGTGGACGACCCATTTGTATAATCGACTTCGCGATGTCGACTTAAATGTGCGCAAGAACACAATCGTCGTGCTGTCGCACTTGATCCTGAACGACATGATCAAGGTAAAGGCGCAAATCAGTGAAATCGCCATCTCGTTGGTGGACGAGGAAGAAGGCATTCGCAACATGACAAAGCTGTTTTTCCACGAACTCTCGAAGAAGGGGACGAACCCGATCTACAACATGCTTCCTGATGCGATCGGCCAGCTGTCGTCCAGGTACGATGACCGCGCATGTGCTTTTGGTTGACTCGTTTTTTTATTCTAACCTTTGCTGTTCTTGTGCGTATTTAGCGAGCTTGTATCGAATGAAAACTTTGAATCGATCAGTCGTTTCCTGATCCAGTTCTTGACAAAGGAGAAACAAATTGAGAGTATCGTAGAGAAGCTCTGCCAGCGGTTCCCATCGGCAGTCAAAGTGAAGCATCAGCGGGATTTAGCATTCTGTCTCGCTCAACTCTCGCATACAGAGAAATCGCTGCGCTATTTGTTACAAAACCGCAAACTGCTTCGTGATGCACTGACCGATTCCGGAGTTACGAAGCATTTCGCGCATCTCGTGAACAAAGCTCGTCGAGGAAACACCGCGGCGGCGACAACTAACGAGATGAAGGATGCGATCGACCAGCTGGACAAACTCGTAGAGCGCGCCGAGAACGGTGAAGAAGAAGACGAAGACGCTGCGGTCACTATCGACGGTGGCGTGAGTGCCAGCAGTGGTGCACCACGCGAGCCTGCGACGCCCAAGCCAAAGGGGAAAACGAGACGAGGCAGCAAGAAAGTGGCGCAGCGTGAGTCGCCCAAGGCCAAGCGCACCCCGCGACCAAAGCGGAAAACCAGAGCGCAGGTAGTCGAGAGTAACGCGTCGTCGTCCGAGGGCGAGTAACACACATGGCATGCATGCGCATAGGTATGTAGTTTGGTTTCTTCCTGTTATTTCCTTCTGCTTAGTAAAAACTTTTTGATTTGCTTTTTTTGTTACTTATCACTCACTAACGTTGCCGCTCAGATATGAAATAGATAAAGACAAACTTCGTGCAAATAAAAGCTTGTCCTAGATTTTGCTGACTTAGGCTGAGAGCGCTTGTCTATCAGCCGGTGATTGCAGACTCGTCATGGCCGTCAGTACGCGCAGCACATCGTCCGGGTCGTCCAGGTAGTACTGCGCGCGACTGACCTTGTGGCCGACCGTGCACGTGTAACAGTTGCTTCCTTGCACGACGTTGAACATGTCTTCGTCCGTGCGCTCGTCACCGACGGCGAGGATGAAGTCAAAATCGAGCGACGTGAAGTACGGCGTCTCGCTCTCGTACTCGAGGATGCGACTCACGGCGCGGCCCTTGTTCACGCGCCACGGCCGAATCGTGACGTACTTCTTGATGCGACACATGACGATGCCCACAGGCCGGTCGCGCAGCATCTGATCAAAATGCAATTGCAGATCCTTGGCCTGCTTGAGACCGAACGTTGGGTCCGCGTCACGAAAGTGCCACGTGTAGCTGCAGTCCTTGATATCCAGTAAAGACCCGGGCGTGCGTTCTGTGAAATGCTCCAAGATGCTCTCGACTTCGTCGCGCCACTCGAGCTCCACGTCGCTGAACATGCACTGCCACGGCACACTTTCAAGCCCCGCGGCCGCTGCGGTTGGCGAACCATCCGCGTCCAACAACGCGTCGTCGTCATTAGTTTGGAGATCACCGTTGATTGCAGTGTACGCATCGTCCTTCGTTGGTTCAGCAGAGAGGACGTCATCGTTCTCCTCGCCTTTGAATGACGCAGCAGGATGCTTTGCCGCAGGACGGAACCAGTACCCGTGTTCAGCAGCGAGACCCACGCGAGACAAGTGGCCAAACCATTCCTGAAAACGACATCATCAAAAGTATTTCAAACAAGTGAGGACGCGCAAATCTCATGCCTTCCACAATGGTGAAATACAACACTGTACCTGCAAGCGCGACTTGTTGCGTCCACTGATGATGTACACCGCGTTGTGCGGATCCGCTGACAGTTCTTCGAGACTCGCGAGCAGTGCAGGCGAAGGCTCCGCGAGTTCAGCCATGCTCTGGTAGTTGACGAGCGTGCCGTCGTAGTCCAACAGGAAGAGACGCCGTTGGCTGCGTTCATAGTACCCGAGCAACTGCGTCGTGTCGAGTTTCTCCAGGCGATTGTACTCCTGCGCCGTCGCAGCGGCCTCGTTCAGCGCCGACATGATGCGCTGTGCCCACAGTGTCGACGTGTACGTGTTCACGTACCGCGACAGTTGCTGATGACGGATGCGCTTGGTCGTCGTACTCATCTTGAGTGCCGTGTCGATGCTCGCTGCGACTTGCTCAATGTGCATCGGGTTTACCAGCAGCGCGCCTTGGAAAGACGATGCGCATCCTGCGAATTCGCTGTATACAAGCACCCCGCGGCACGTGTCCTTCTGCGCGGCGATAAACTCCATGGCCTGAAGATTAATGCCTTCCTTGATGCTTGTGATAATGCCGACGTCGGCAGAATTGTAGAGCGCCACGAGTTGGTCGTGGTCAATCGAGCGCTGCAAGTACCGCACGGGCGTATACTCAGCAGTGCCGAATTTCCCATTCACACGGCCCACGAGCTCATTGATCTGTCGATTCAGCATCTGGTACTGAGACGATGCCGTTCGACCAGCTTCGCGCACGACTGCAAACAGGACGACTTTGCCGCGGTACTCTGGATAATGCTGGAGCAAATAGTCCATGGCCTCGAGCATCTCCGGGATGCCCTTGCAGAAATCTAGTTTGTGCACGCCAATGATGATCTTCACGTCCTCCTGCTGCTTCTTGAGCGCTTCGATCTGCGAGAGCACACTTGGCGTGACTTCGTATTTGAGCGGATCGATGCCCATGGGGCAAATGCCCAACGAGATCAGTCGGCCATTGTACTCGACGCGACTGGGCGACGATTCCAGACCCAGCATGCGCGTGCACACGTTGAGAAAGTGGCGAATGTAGTCGAAGTGGTTGAACACGACGAGATCCGCGCCGAGGATGCCATGCAGCAGCGCTTCGCGAGCAGGCAGCATCTGGAAGAATTCCGAAGACGGGAACGGCGAGTGGAAGTAGAAGCCGCACGTGATATCCGGGAATCGGCGACGCAGCAGCCCTGGTAGATTCATGAGCTGGTAGTCGCACACGAGCACCAGGTCGCCGTCCTTGTAGATCTCCGAGACCGCCTAACAGGTAATACGACAGACAGGGTTATTGCCTCAAGCCGACGTCAGAAGAACACACAATGTAACATGCTGACGAACGTACATCAAGGAACTTTTGGTTGGCGCCGACGTAGGATTCGTATTTGTCTGCAAAGTTCTCGAGCAAGCGGCTGTCCGAGCGCTGCGGAAGCGAGTGGAAGAGCGGCCACAGGATCTCATTACAGAACTACAGCGACACATTTCAAGCAATCCCTTCACGTTAGTCAAGGCTGCATGCGTGCGCATGTGCTAGTGTTCGTTTGAGTGTACGAACCTGGTTGTGGAAGAGGTCGAGCATCTCGTTGGTGAGGAACACGGGGCGGCAGTTGTACTCGGACTCGAGCTTGCGGCGCACGCCGTCTTGGCTCGAGTCGTCGATGACCGCGCCGGGCCACGAGATCCACTGCACGTTGTTGCCCTCGCTCAGATACTCGATGGCCGACTTGAAGCCCGTGTCCGATGGGATGTACTGCCACGAGTCGTCCTGGTTCGTCTTGACCATACGTACGCAGCGCTGCAGCGAACACACGATGATCTTGTTCGACTCGTTGGCCATCGGGATGGGCCCGATGTTGCGCGCCGCCGAGTTGTAGCGCTGAGAGTCCTGGCGCACGGCCGCGAGGCGGCGGTGCAGGTCGTGCAGCTGGTCGAGCAGCGCGCTTTCGCCCAGCTCCGCGGCCGCGAACGGCATCGTGGCGCCTGCGGGCTCGGGCGCTGCGGACAGTGGCAAGTTGGTGATCGTAGCTGTGGGGAGGGCGGAGGTGTCGCGTGGCTGCGGCATTTTTGCGAGTGACGCCGCCATTCGCGTGGCTTCTAGATGCTTTGTACAGTTGGGGACGCATGTGGAAGCCAAAACGCTGATACGCTCTCCGCTAAAGTACGAAGTCAGCCATTAAAACCCAGCTATGCCGAAAAGCGCATAGGCTCCAAGAATGAATATTTTTGTTTAATATTCATTTATGAAGGTTTGTAAAACGATGATACAATACTTAGAAGACATGGTTGACAGTAATGGTTATTTTATACAAGTTGTTCAAACGAGAGGGATATTTGCGTTGGTTGACCCGCGGGTCAGACTCTTCCCTCGAGTTAGTGGGTGCCTTCTTACTGACGGGACGGACGTTCCTTCTTCCACATGAGCCCGTCGCCCAAGCAGAAAGATCTCGACTCGAATGAAGCCATCAACACCACTTCCTTGGTGGTGGCGTGACGAGTGCGCTCGCGCTGTGCTCGCATTTGTCTCGTGCTTTTCTCTCTGGCATTGTGAGTCTTCTCTAATTCGTCGTACGAACTGCAGCGAGCTCTGAGGTAAAGTTGAAGTTGCAAACGTAAGCTATTGCGTCAATTCTTCGTAGCAACTACAGCGTACGCGCGGTCCATATGACTCTCTCTCTCATCAGGGTACACGGCACGGCACCTACTCATGGGAAGCTGAAGTACAGCAGCGAGCGATTAAGCGCAGTCATGAGATTGTTCGCATCAACGTGTGGCCATAGCATGACTCGAGCTTCAGAAAAGTCATTGAGGTCTTCTCTGAAGTTCCATGACACATGTGACATTCCCGCATTCCTATCATAAAGCATATCAAAGCACTTCATGTCATAGCAGAGGTTATTTAGACAGTGGACGCGAGTGGATGCGTCCACTCCTTCGTACATTCAAGAAATGGAGCCAGCAGCACCACTGCACGCTGATTGGTGCATTTGGATCTAAACGTGCAATCTGATTGGCGAAGCCTCCCATTCAGACTCTCTTGGCGGTGGACGGCGATGATGGCGATCTGCACATTGACGCACGCAATGCGCGACAGACGACACAATCAACCAAGCGCGCTCTCTGCGCCTCATTTCTCAACCGCACCAGAACGAACGCCACTCCCAGTACAATGGACAACACCAGCAGCAACACGCCCCTGCGCGTCGGCATCCTCGGCGGCGGGCGCATCGGCCGCGTGCACGCGCAGAGCCTCGTGCGCGCTGGTGCATCTGTCCTCTGTGTACGTAGCTCTTCGTTTCGTTGATGCATGGGGTGCATCGTTGCCTTGCACTAATGCCGTATCTGTGAATTGACTATTGCTTACATAGATTGCGGACCCAGTGGAAGGTGTCGCGCAGGAAGTGGCCGCGTTGTATGGCATCCCCAAGTGGACGCTGGACGCGTCTGAGCTCATCCAGGACCCCGAGATCGACGCTGTGATCATCTGCTCACCCACTGACAAGCACGCCGAGCAGATCGTGGAGGCTGCCAAGCACAAGAAGCATATCTTCTGCGAAAAGCCCATCGACTTGACCCTCGATGTCGTCAACCACGCCATCAAAGCGGTACGTGCTTGCATCTAAGTTTACGTTTACACCTCAGTGCAATATCATGCTAAAGCTTGTGCATTTACAGGTGGAAGACGCGGGTGTGAAGATGATGGTGGGCTTCAACCGCCGCTTCGACGCCAACTTCAAGCGCGTGCGCGACGCCATTGCGCGCGATGAGGTCGGCAAGCTCAACATGGTACGCATCACGAGCCGTGATCCAGGTGCGCCGCCCATCGCGTACATCAACGTGTCGGGCGGCATGTTCTGCGACATGACGATCCACGACTTTGATATGGCGCGCTTCCTCGTGGGCGCCGAGGTGGACGAGGTGTACGCCATGGCGCAGAGCGTGAACCCGGAGATCGCGGCCGCGGGCGACATCGACACGGCCGTGGTGCTGCTGCGCTTCCAGAACGGCGTGATCGCGTACATCGAGAACAGCCGCGAGGCCGCGTACGGCTACGACCAGCGCGTTGAGGTGCTCGGCTCCAAGGGCTCGGCGTCCTGCGACAACAACTACGCCAACACAGTCGTCGTGTCCACCAAGCACGCCGTGCAGCGCGATGTACCGCTGCACTTCTTCCTCGAGCGCTACATGGACGCGTACGTGGCCGAGATGGAGACGTTCATCCGCGTGTGCAACGATGAGAGCGCGACGGTGCCCGTGGATGGCAACGACGGCCGCGAGGCGCTGCTGCTGGCCATGGCCGCCAACAAGTCACTCGCCGAGAACCGACCCGTGAAGATCGCTGAAGTGCGTCCGCAATAGAGCCCTTGCGCCTTCCCCACAATTACTAGAACGTTAGAAAAAAGAGAATCAAATAGATGCAGGCTGCTGCATCATGCAGCATATGATACGAAGCTCTGTCTGTACGCACGAACCAACTCTGCCAGTGTATAAGTTATCCAAGTGCGATACGATTTGTATTGAGGTGTCGTTTTTTCTTCTTCTTCATTATATGGCTGTCGTATCGGACCACTTGCATCAACTGTCGTGTCACTTCGGTCACGCGCACTTAGAAGACGATGGTGTCGAGCATGGCGCCGAGACACTGGACCGTGTTGAGCGCCATGAGGTCGTACACGTCGCCCTCCAGGTGCTTCTTCGGGTCGAGCTTGCCGACGTTCAGGATCTCGAGCTCCTCGGGCGTCTTCTCCTCTTCCTCCTGCACGCGCTTGTTGTATTGCTCAGTCAGCGACAGCATGGCCTACAGAAAGGGGACAAGGGAGAAAAAAATGAGGTCAGCACGATAAAAGTCACGACGGCACGAGCTTCATAAATGGACACGCACCTTGACGGTTTTCTCGTTTACCACGGCGTGGTCCTCAAATTTGGTGAGCACGAGGCCGTCGCTCCATGTGTTCTTGTGTAAGTTCATCAGCATTTGCTCCTCGAGCTCGTTCTTGCGGTAGTCGATCGCGATCGAGTAGTAGTGGCGGTTCAGACCGTGGATCAATGCCTATGGAGATGATATAAAAAAGATGAGAATAACATTGTGCCGCAAAGGCCACTTTCACAGGCAAATACCTGGATGGAAGGCTTGTTGAGGTGGCCGATGTTCGACGTCGTCTGGCGCGGCTCCTGGCCGAGCATCATGAGCTGCGGGTTGATGAGGCGGAACGCGTCGATCACGACCTTGCCCTTCACACTCTGGATCGGATCCACGACGATCGACACCGCGCGGTTGTTCAGCGCTTCAAAACTCTGCGTATCCATTACATACACAGTGACCCTTGAGCCCACAATAATGGCATTGCTTGACACACAAAGAGAACAATATTCGTACCTGCTGGGTGTTGATATCGACACCCGAGAGCCAACAGCCAAAACCCGGGTGCGAGTGATACCAGCCGACCACCATTTCCGCACTGCACAATAATAGTAAACAGACATGCGTTAGACTCGTTCTCACTACACTGCGACATTCCGGTAAGCACTAACTGTTCCTTCTTCTCTTACCGTCCGGTTTGCTTGAGCATGTCGAGCATCTTGGTCTGAAAGACCGGGTCCACGGCCTCGACACTCACGCCCGTTCCGCTCTGCGGCATCGCGAACACGTCAATGCAGTTCACCGTGTAGTCGTCCACGAACTCGCCCAGCATCAGCCCCATCACTTCCATCGGCACACCCGCACGACCTGCACATTCCCATATAAAAAATAATACAATATCCGCGTGAGCATTCCCTACTTCTCCTCCAAGATCTTTCTTCTTCTTGCGCATCCTTTGCACGCACCGTGCTTAAGCATTTTCAGCAGCGCGAGCGACGAGATGTGCACCTTCTCGGCCGTATCCACGAGGGGCCCGTCGGCGCTCGGTCCGCCCTGGCCCGGGAGCCCCGGGAGGTTGCCAAACAAGCGCTGCAGTCGGTCCATTCTGGTTGTCGCGTTCTCGCCTTCGTTGTGCCGCTTTCCTCTGTGTTATGGAGCTCCTAAAAAGGATCGCGAAAGGTGTCGAGGTTATTTGGGAACATATTCCCCCCTCTTCACTTTGAGGTTTTTTAGGGTTGTAGCGTTTTGATACTTCACAAAAATGTTAGAATAGAAGTCCGCTTCATAGAAGCATCAAGTGTAAAATACCGGTAAATAGCCAGTACTTGCCGGTTCAATTAGACACTAATCAATAGTAGATCGGCTTGTAGGTTGTCTGGTATCAAGATTTGGTCAATTGGTATCAAACTGCTGTAAACGCACACCCATTTTCCTAGCAAAAGAAAGCGCAAATAGAGATGGAGACCCCGCCGCGCGAGAAGAAAGGAAGCACCGCGGTACCGGCCAAGCAGCTGCACGCGCGCCTCAAGATGCAGATGGAGAACGAGATGGAGGTCGAAGGCGCGGCCGGCGGCAACCCCGAGATGGAGCGCATGGGCGACGAGGTGCCCGTGCACACCATCGCGCTCAAGCACGTCGACGACGACTTTGACGACGAGGATCTCGCGTAAATTGGACGCAGCAGCAACAACAGAGAGCCAAGCGAAAATGAATCGACAAGTGGAGAAGCGCAGTGGCGTGGAGGATGCGTTCGTGGTGCAACAATATATATGAACATGCGTATGCGTGCGTGATAACAAAAACAGATAAAATGACCAGTTGAAAATCCATCGAAATGGCGCAAATGCAATAGGAAAAAAAAGACGTTTATTGCGCAGCAGGAACGTCCTTGACTGCCGTAAAGAACGCGCAGTTGTACACGGTCTTCATCATCGACTTGACGTTGCTCGTGTACTCGCACTCACGCTGCGACTCTTTCTATAGATGCACAAATGTCGTCCCAGCCACCGCATAAGAACAAGACCATGCACGAATATGAATGTATGCCGACGTACCAGGATTTTGAAGTTGTAGGTGCCCATGACGTGCTTGATCTCCTCGTACGAGAGCTCCACGGACTGCGCGTAGCGCTCGTCGTCGTCGCCGCCGCCGCTCTGCCAGTGGTACAGCAGTGGCCCGAGGTTGATCCAGTACCCGCCGGGTTTGAGCATGCGCTCGAACGCCGCGATGTACTCTATCACATTCGGCGCCGTGTCAATGAAGAAGCACGTCACGATGCAGTCCCAGCACTCTGGTAGGCATATACAATTTCAGCATTTACACAGAAATACAAGCATGACCTGATGGCTGGAGCTCGCACCTTTGTCGTTGGCGTAGGCTTCGAGGAACTCGCCCGCGCACATGGAGAAGTCCGGGCGGTTGCCCTTGTCGAGGCCCAGGAGCTGCGTGGGGCTTACGTCGGGGATCTGCACGGGTCGCAGCAGGTCCGTGATCGCGAGCGCGTTCGACGGATTGTGGATCCACGGGTGGATCTCGAACTCGCCCGGTTGCGTCGCCCTGTGGCCATATAGAAAACGATATTTGGTATCATCGGTTGGCATATTAAAGAAACAAGCCCGCGTGTGGTATCAAGCGCAAGGAATGGTACCAGTTGAGAATGAAATTGCTGGCAAAGAGCATTTGGTACGAGAATTCGTTGCCCTGAGCCGCATATCCTAATAGCAATAGAGACATACGAAAACAGTAAGAATGCTAAGTCCCATGTTCTTTTAGCGCATATACGAATACTCATCATACCTTTGGCCGCAATCTCCAGTGCGAGGCGCCCGAGACCGGCGCCTGGTATCAGCACGCGCTGCATGTTTCTTTTATTGTACAATGCAAAAGCCAATCAGTCATATGTACTACTACATAAATATATGAAGCAGTCCAAAGCGAAGGACGTACTGGTTCTCGGGCTTGACGGGGAGCACGCGCTTGAGCTCCTTGAGAATAGGCGCGTAGCACATTTCGCGCTCCTTCTTGCCCTGTTAGAAAATTCGCCGTGCGCACATATACATGATTACTGGCTCATACGCACATCAAATACTAAATACAAACGACAGTAGACCCGCATAATACGTACCTCCTCCGACCAATCGCGCACGAACTGATGCAGCGTGCTCTTGAGCTTGGCCAAGTGGCGTGGCGGGCTCTGCAGCGGCGTCTTGGGGTTCACTTGCGGGAGCTCCACGTGCTCGTGCTCCAGTTGCGCCTGCACGATGCGCTCCAGGAAGAGCTGGTTGTGGTGCGCTGCATTCTGTCCAACAAGAGCGATCCGTTAGCGCTCCTATGGCAATGGGAAGCGCATGACACAAGCATGCGCACACGTACGACAAAGTGGTGGAGGTTGCGCATGGTGGAGGACTGCGGCAGGCGGCGCTGCATGTCGACGTGCAGCGACTGCAGGTGCTTCTTGCGGCGGAAGATCTCGCGCATCACGAACGCCTCGTACTCGCGGAACGACAGCAGCACGGACGCGTAGTGCGCCTGCTCCTCTGCGTCGCCCTGCTCCATGTTGTTGGTGCTCCAATGTAGAAGGAAATGGCAAGATACTGAAATAAAGTATGGAGGATTCGTGGTGTGGACCACATGCGCATATCTCTCCCTTTTTTCGCTTAGCGCCAATACAAACACACACACACACAGAAGCCTCTATATTGAGCACCACCATGTCCCAAAGCCGCCTCCTCCCGCTCGGTGCGTCGCGGGCACCGCGAGTCCATGGCGGCGTATATTTATGTGTGGTGATGCTGACCGACGGATTGTGCACATGCGCATGTATGTATGTATGTGTGTGTGTGTATGTGCTGTGAGCAGAACTGATCGACAAGTGCATCGGCTCGCGCCTGTGGATCATCATGAAGGGTGACAAGGAGTTCCTGGGCACACTGCGCGGCTTTGACGACTACGTGAGTACGTGCCGGCACTCTTTCATATAGGAAGCCTTTATGGGCATGATGCGTGGGTAGCTCTCTATTTGGTGCATAGATTGCTCACGACGGCATTCATTTCTCTGTCTATTGCGCTTTGTGCAGACATGGTGTTGGACGACGTGACGGAATAGTACGTGCTTGTGTTATCTTCGGCTCTTTAGAGCGACGCTTGTATATGTAACTTATGCATGCCTTGTTGTGGTGGTTATGAACGCCATATAGTGAGATCACCCCGGAAGGCAAGCGAGAGATCAAGTTGGACCAAGTGCTGCTGAACGGCAACAACATCTGCCTCGTACGTCGGGATGCTGCTGCCCAGTGGCTCCGTTGCGGAACAGCGTCTTGCGCAGTGTGGACTCATGTGCAGATATGCTATGTGCTGTGTGTGTTTGTAGCTCGTGCCAGGCGGATTCCCAACGACCGAATAGCTTCATTTACTCGAGTGAAAATGCTTTTCCCCATGCAAATAATCAGCGCAAGACATCACTTTGACGATGTCAATGTGGCCCTAATCGAAGGTAGAACACAGCAAGCAAAGCATTCAACGCAAAGCAATACAAAAAGCGATAAACTAAACGCCCACTACTTGCACTCTCATTCTCTCTTTTTGTGTCGTGTTTATTTTTTTATGATAATGCCACATGGCTTTTTACGCAAAAGCATGCGCGAAATATCGTTTGCAATATCCAAACACCCTCTGCTGCAGCTGCACCGTCGTCTTCAGTCTGCTCGCGTCGCTCTCCCGTTCGCCTGCTTCTATGTGTCTCTGTGTCTCTGTGTCTCTGTGTACAAATCTCTCGCTTACTTCTTGGACTTGGCGGCGTTGTTGCTCTTGACGAACCGGCGGTTGGCCAGCGTGAGCATGCGGCGCTGCTGCTCGAGCTCGAGGTTGTCGAAGCCCGCGCGCTCGAGCTCGCCGAGCGTCGGCTGCACGTCGAGCAGCTTGAAGAGCCACTCGGGGTACTCAGCCGGGTCCTTGAGCTCGGCGTGCGAGCCCTCCTTGAAGATGTTGGTTGGCACGAACTTGGCGAGGTCCACGGCCTCTTCCACGATGGCGTTGGCGCCGCCACCCTTGCCCTTGCCTGGCGCCGCGAAGCCGCGCGCGCCCGAACGCTTCAGCGTCTGCACGATTCGTCGCGTCAACATGCTCCTGCTCGTGTCTGCTCCTGCTGCTTGCTTTAGCTTATTGCGGTCCACTCGAGTGTGTGCGGTGGGGAAATGCAGAGCGCACGCGTGTGATTGGTGGAAATGAGTCAGGTTTCTGTATTGCATAGTGCGCTTTAAGCAAGCTCATATGTATTATATAGAGTTTTATTAGTTGTCTTTTTGTTCAATTAAAGTAGTTTGTAAATGTATTATATAGAGGTAAATAAATAATAAAGCGGTAGAATATGATTGTGTGCGTACTTTTTGCTCAAAAGAACGTTTGTTTGGAAGCTCACGCGTCCGATGCCATCGGTTGGATCCTCAAAGGGCGTGTCTGCAAAGGGCGAAAGCAACTGGACGTGGACGAAATCTGCGCGTTAAAAACCTGTTCAGTCGTAAATGTACGCGAAGCGCTGGCGCATTTGCGAACAAAGCGAACGCGTTGCCTGCCACTTGCAGTTTGGGTCCTTTGCGCAGATGAAGGTATACTGAACGATTGCGCTTGCGAACTCTGCAAAGCGTTTCTCTTCCAATTACCGCCAACACGACATCTCACTCGCCCTTTCTAGCCTAGCCATCGTTTCCCCATACGCACAGGAATTGCAAGACGATGATGCACATGGCGCTGATGTGTAAATAACAAGCAGCAACTATTGCAGCGCTCATTCTGCTGTGGAGTCAGACAAAACACCCATAGGGCAACTATGAGCCACCACTGGACTCGGCCCCTTTGAGCTCTTCGTTAATACGCAGTGCACACGGCGTTTCTGGAGCTGCTCATCTTCCACATTAGAGTGCGACTTGCAACTGAGTTTTGTGTGTGTGGGAGGGAGTCTCCAAACACTGCAAGACGGGCGGCATTGGCCGTGATATTGTAGCAATGGCTTCAGAAAGCAGTCGTATGTGCTCTCCTAAAGGCGTAGCTCATCATGTGAAGTGCGCTCTTTAAACTCCGCAGTCGAGGAGCCATTATGTAGCCATGTTCCCAAAAGTGACGCCCATCAGCAAACCCGAACTTAATGGCAACCACGCTGCGCACTTAATTGTTTCTATTGGGTGGCGCGCAAAGTGCCGCCCACCCATACATACACACACATTTACAGGAGGAGAATGGGCGTCAAGGTGCACCGGAAGAAGGGCCCGCGCGCGACGGGCAAGGCGCAGGCATTCGCGCAGAGCTCGATCGAGTGCATCCAAACGAGTAAGGATAAGCGCGATCAGAACCGCAAGCGCATGCGCGTCGTGCAGCTGCAGCGCGCGCTCGACCGCAAGGAGAAGGAGCTCAAGGCGTTTCCCAAGTACCCGGCGCCTCCCAAGCCGCCGCCGCGCAAGGGACCCACGCCACCCTCTGAATGGAAGCTCAAGGGTGCGGCGCGACCCGCGGCGCTGCTGGCGCGCATTGCGGCCGGTGAGCTGGACGAGCACGGCGACGAGCTCAAGAAGCCCATTGAGACGTACAACCTGTACGAAGCCACGCTGAACGCCGGCAACTTTTCGACTCACGTCGAGACGCGCGAGTATCTGAGGTGCGTGTATGAGCGACAGTATGCGCTATATGTTGTCGTTGGTATAACTGACCTGAATGCTCTTATATGTGGTTATATAGAATCATGAAGCAGTTGGCGGAAGCGTGCTGCAATGCCGGCATGCCTGATCGCGGCATTAAGCACTACGAGACGTGCATGCAGCTGGACACAGAAGACTCGATGCGGTCTCGCGAAGGGCTTACGTGCGTGTTGGTCGACGAAGGTCGCGGTGCCGAGGCTCGGGAATTGATCGACAAGTTCAGCGGCGAGGCGTCGGCCGTGCTCGCGTACTGCCAGGTGATCCTCGAGTACGTGTCGTGGGAAGTGCTAGAGGAGGAAGGTTCGAGCGAAGAGGTCGTGCGCGAGGCTTTCTTGAAGGCGTTCAAGCTAAATCCGTTTATCGCCGTGTTCATCGCGGCCCACGAGACGTTCTTCCAGGTCGTCGAGTACGTGGATGACATCAAGGAGCCCAAGTCTGGCTCGATCGAGGAGGCGTTCCAGTACTGCTCGCAGAACATTGGTGTGTGGCTTGACACCGTCGGTGCGTTTGCGTGGATCGAGAAGGAGCTGGCCGAGCTGCCGGAACCAGTGGCCACAGAGAAGGATGTGTCCGAGGAAATGTACCTCGGCATGTACCAGACGGCCGTCGAGATGCACAAAGAGGAGCTCGCGGAGCGCGAACGCGAGGAAAACGAAGCAGACAGCGATGATGAAGTGGACGGCGACGAGTTTGACGACTACGAACCTGATGACATCGACGGCGGAGACGATTGAGCAAAGGTGCCTGCTGAAGATAAAAACATTTGCCAGTTAAATTTTGTCATCACCATCATGCCTCGCACTGCACAATAATAACAAGAATGAGATATGGTTGTATTTGTATCCGTTGACCGGTGCTTTTTCTTTTGCGGTCATGTCTTTTGCCGCTGCTTTGCATTTTAGTGCTCGACGTACTTCGCAAAGAGGTTCTCGGGCGTGGTCATGGCCTTAAACTCGAGGTTGTTGCCGCTCGGGTCCTTGAAGAACATCGTCCACTGCTCACCCTTGCGGCCCTGGAAGCGCAAGTGCGGTTCAATGATGAACTTGATGTCGCTCTTCTTGATGCGATCCGCGAGCGCGTGGAACTCGTCCACGGTCAGTGCGGCGCCAAAGTGCGGCATGGGGACGTCGTCGGCGTCCACTGGGTTGTGGAAATCGACCGCTTTGTAATCCTTGCCCACAGCGTGCACCACGAGCTGGTGTCCGAGCATATTGTAGTCCTGTATTTACACATTCATGGTGCAAAAAATAATACTTCACATGGTTGCACATTGATGTAAATGGCGATACAACGACGCTTTTACCTGCCATTGCGCCGACGATCGTCCTTCTGCGAAGCCCATGATACCACCATAAAAGTCGCGCGCTAAGTGACAGGAGAACAACAGAGCCATACACACACAAAAAACACATGCGTGTCAGACACATGATGTATCCATTCTACGGATCCACCTGCAAAGAGCGCTCGATACCTTCATCGAGGTCGCGCACAGGGATGGCGAGGTGGAAGGGCGGGATGACCGTCGCGAAGCCACGGCAGCGCAGTGCAGGCGCGCACTGAGAGAAGAGCGCGCGACGGAGCATGTCGACAGGTAATGCGGAGATGGACAGCGGGAGGTGGACTGCGGGGGCGAAGAGGAATGCACAGCTCGAGGGAGAATGCGAAATGGATGCGGGGTCGATTTGGAAACGCATGCACAAACCGGCGGAACCATCATTCCGAGGTGCAGGGAAATGAATTGTGCGCAATTCAATTTTGAATTGAGGCTGAGTAATGCCGTTGAAGTGCGACTGACAGAAAACAAGCACGACAGGGAGTGATGATGACAGGTACAAAAATGATGTGGGAAATAATCACCCAACAACAGAGCGAGAGCGCTGTGCATGGGGCGGATGAACAGATCGCAGAGCTTCTTGATACATTATGGCGCTCAAAGCATCTGATAGTGTAGACTCCTGCAAGGTCTTGAAGTTACAAAGTTACGCTTGCTGTAGGTGGATACACCCACACACGGATACAAAGTGCTGTATACGCTGCAGCAGAGGAATGATTTCGCGCAAATGCAGCATTGCGGCGTCTTCATCTTCAACACTTGGCATCAAGGCAGTAAACAATCCATCCATCGAATGAGCCAATCCCGAGCAGCACAAACGTCCAAGCGTTTGGATGAGACTGCTCCATGAGTGTGGTTCGTTGACTTGACATTTGTCAATTCACTTTTGAATTGCCGCCACTTCATGTCTCCTTGCTGGTGTCTCCTGTGTCCGCACTTTCACATTCACGTATCCGTGCGCACTCGCAACACCAGAACGCGACTCGAAAATGGTGGCACTGCGCAGCATCATGTCCGCGACCGCGCGCCGACTACGCCCAAGCGCCACCGCTACCACCATGGCCATGAAGACGATGGTGCTGCCCTTTGGCGCCCGCGCCATGAGCAGCAGCGCGGCTGACGGCTCGTCCTACAACGCGGCGGCGGCGGCGCGCACATTGAAGCTGATGGAGCGCCGCAAGGTCACGACGCTCGACCTCGGCATCCTCAAACGCAAGAAGAAACCCATCACGATGGTGACCGCGTACGACTATCCGTCGGCCGTGCACGTTGACCTCGCGGGGTTTGACATACTGCTGATCGGCGATTCACTCGGCATGGTCGAATTGGTGCGTACTCTGTGATTAGAAGTGCTTCCATGCGAGGTGCTGATTCCTGCGTATGGCTCATGTGGCCTATGCAAAGTGCTTCGAATGTTAACGTTTATAGCTGTGATGATGATGCATTTGTATGGTCGGTTGCAGGGCATGGATACAACGATTCCCGTGACGATGGATGACATGATTCACCACACCCAAGCTGTGAAACGGTACAGTGGAGCATCCCGATGCTGCTATTGTCATACCGTACATGTTATTGTACTCATTCGTTTTTTTCGATGCGTGCTTGTGTGATACTTGCAGTGGCGCCGAGCGACCTCTGATTATTGCCGATATGCCATTTGGCTCATGTGAAGGTGATCCGTATGAAGCGCTGAAGAACGCGCAGCGACTGCTCAAGGTGAGACCGAACTCTTGTTGCTACGCTGAGGTTGAGTAAAGCTGTCTCACATAACGTATTGATGGCCAATTGTTGGGCAAATGCAGGAGGGCGGTGCCGATTGCGTGAAGATTGAAGGCGGACGTGAACGAGCAAAGACGAGTAGGTTTTCGCTATTGTTGTGCGATATCGTTGCTGCTCGGACTGATAGGAATACTACTGTTTTGCGTGCGTAGTTAAACTTATTGTTGACGGAGGCATTGCGGTCATGGGTCACGTGGGTCTTCGTCCACAACATATCAGTGTGCTTGGTGGCTTTCGCGCGCAGGGGCGAACGGGTACGTGACATTCTGCACATGAGTAGTGCATGCTTTTTTAAAAATATTTTTTGCCTTGCATTTGATTTGCAGCTGTTCAAGCCGAACAGATTATTGAGGATGCCCTCGCTGTTCAAGAAGCCGGTGCGTTCGCGGTTGTGCTAGAATGCGTGCCATCGCCCGTTGCCAAGCAGGTCACGGAGCTTCTGCGCGTCCCGACCATCGGTATCGGCGCTGGCCCTGATACGAGCGGCCAAGTGCTGGTATTCCACGACCTTCTCGGCATGCTTCAGCATCCTCATCACGCGCAGCATGTCCCGAAGTTTTGCAAGCGATACGCTGATGTCGGCGAGCGCATCCGAATTGGACTGGAAGAGTACCGTGAGGACGTTGAGAACCGGCGCTTTCCGAGTGAAGAGTACGCACCATACAAGGTACGAGACGCACATGCGTATCTTGTGGCATGCTCACGAGAGAAACATGCAAAATTGACATGTATAAATCCTTGATGCAGATGTCGGCGGAAGAAACCGAGAAATTACAGGAACTGGTGGAGCGTAAGTACAAGAACGCTGGCGCTGCCAAGGAGTCCGGCCACGCCGACGTGTCGGAAGTCACGAAGGTGTATTAAGAAAGAGAGAGAATGTGCATGCTTTGTGCTTACTAACCTGCTTTCAGAAATGCAAACGCATCTGGAAACGGCACGTCCTCTTCGTCGACAATGTATCCCTTGTTCGGTTTCGTCTGCGCTTTTCCTATATGAAGTGCATTCGCTGGTGGCGTGAGTCGGCACTCCGAAGTTTCGACGTTTTGCCAGAAATGACAACCTGCCTGGAATTTGGCTTCCCAGGTTTGGTTCTTCTCGTCCGTCGCTGCCTTATTGGCTTTCTTCCACGCCGTCAGGTTGGCGTTGGCGCTGGCTGCATTTGCCGCGTTCGGCTTCCTGACAGATGGCCCTACGTCGAGTTTCTTCAGCGAAATGGTACCAGCATCGTGGCGGTGAGCCGCTTTCTGGGCTTGCTTGCGGGTCATGAACATCGTGTCGGGCTGGATTTGGTCGATGTCGTCTAGATACTTCATGCGCGCCGCGTACATCATGGTGTGCGTGTGGTGCTCATCCTCGGCATCGGATTTCTTGTCGTTGAATGCGCCTGGGACAATTGCTTTCGACGCGATCAGCGAGAGCAGCGAGACGCTTTTCCGCTGGGGCGAGGGCTCCATCTTGAGAAAGGCAAACGCGCAAGACAAGCTTTCGAGCCGGAATGCTCTTAGCTGTTCGCGGTGTGATAACGAAGGCACGTCAAATACGAGATTAGAGCGCTATTTTTATGGATATGTTGCATTGTACAGTGGTACATACTTCATGATAGCGAGCCTTTGATGTACTTGTTGATCAGCGCTCTGGTCTGTCTGCCTTTCCAAATTTTCTGGATCATCGCTGCGCGCGCGTTCATCTCCAGTTGCCGCGATGCTTCCAGCTCCACCAGCTGCACCAGTTGGCGACTTTGCAAGCGGCACTCGGTGTATCCAAGCGCGAACAGCACAGCGTCTTCGTCGACGAGCAGGAAACTGTAAATCCCGCGCGTGTCCAAGTGAATGGTCAGCAAGCACGTCACGTGCGTGTCGATCTCCCAGATCTTGACGTACCCATCGAAGCCACTGGACACGAGCAGCGACGTCGCCTTGGTCCATTGCAGACACGATACTTTGCCCACGTGTGCTTCAAACCGGCGCTTGCGAGTCGACTCGCGGCTACTGCTGTCGGCAATGCTATTTGCTTTCGTTGTGGGTCTGTGCACGGCTACGATCGAGAGCCACGCTTTCACACAGCTGGACTCAGCGACGGCCAAGTATTCTCCTCGAGTATCGAAAGCGGAGCAAGTCACGGGGAAAGCAAACTCGAGGTGCTCGCGAGTCCACGTGTCCATCGTAATAGCGTTGTTATTGATGCCAGTAGACTGCGACTTGACCAGCGAGATGTGGCGTTTGCCTCGGAACGCGATCGCGAGAACTGCACTGGGGGAGCTACTCGCGATGTGGCAAATGCGATCGCCGTCAAAGTCGAGTATCTGCTGCGGGCTTGAATGCGGCGAAGACGGCACAGACTCCAGGAGCAGGATGCGGGATTTCATGTTGGAGAGGATCAGAAGTTTGCCCTGTGCAAAGAACGCGGCAAAGTGAACGACATCGAGCGCTTTCTCAGTGGTGTGGAACAGCAAGTTCGAGATCGCACTGGTGCCCACAGCGGAGACGGCAGCTTTTGGAGGCGCTTTCGACTTCACCAGCTCGATGAGACCGCGTCGATGCTCCTCTGGCGCCGTCGCGCCATCAGCAGCAGTCGGCGTGAAGTCGATCGAATGCACCACGACGTCGTTCCTGCGGTTCTTCATCGACGATGACGTCAAGAGCAACTTTGTGTATGGATTCCACGCGAGCGTCTGCGTTGTCCCTGGTCCGTTCGGAGAGATCGCAGGAAGCACTTTGGCGGGGGCGAACGTGTGGGTGTCAAAGACCACAATGGAGTGCGCGACACAGGCAATCGCAGTGTCCTTCCAGCATAACTGGAGCGTCGATGTCACGAGACCGCGCAGTTTGCGGTTGGGCAGTCGACGCGATGTCAAAGCAACGATCGTGACTTGGCAGCTCGCGGTGCTCGTCACGCCTTCTTCGTTCTCGCAGACGCAGTAGTACTCGCCCACGAAGCGCTTGGTGAGTTTTGGGATGATCAGTGTGCTTCGCGTGGCTCCACGAACCAAAATGCCGGAACCTCCATGATTGCTGTTGTCTGCTTGAATCGGTTTGCCGTTGAAGTACCATTGGAATTTCTGCGTGTGCTGTGCGTTTACACGGAGGCGCACAGGTCGATCCATGTGAGCAACAAGCATTGGAGGCGGCGATTCATGAAGCACGGGCACACACGGGACTGAAGGATCGAGTCTCAAGGCGAGTTTCCGCGCGCGTAGTTTGGCCTTGCGCGCATTCTCGGCGGTGATCTGCTCGGCGCGCTCAGCGTCTTGCTGCTTTTGACGGATCACGTCTCGTTCGGCCTGAAGTTTGCGGCGGACGTTCTGCTCGGTGTCGGCGTCTTCCTTGATCCACGCGCCTGTGGGCGTCAGTACTTGACGTAAACGGACGAGTCGCTGCACGAGCTGCTCGTCGTCCTTAGCGAGAGTCTGCATCACACGCACGCTCTCCATCACGCCCTCGACGCTCGCGCTGAATCCGTACTTGGTGACGACATGCTGAATCGCGTCGATCGCGACGGGGAGATACCGCTACCAACAGAATGGAGAATGGAGGTTTGTGAGGTGCTGGTGTTTTCATATATCCGCACACATGGGAATGAAGAAGGGCATTCGTACACTAAAGATCAACGCGATGTCGCCTTGTGCTGATAGAAAGAAAGCAGGCAGCGTGAGCGGCTTAAGGTTTGTAGTTGACACACGCATGCATGCACGCACCAAAATCCAAGGCGCTCTGAAGCTGTTTCTTGACGTGGTCGTGGGTAAATGCGTCCAGGATCTCGTCTCCCATGACTTGCGAGAGCATACAACAGATAGAGAGAGACACTGGTGAGAAACAACCACGGGTTTGCTGCAGGAAAAGCAAGTCGCAGACGTACTCTGAGCTTTGAAATTGTCGAGCGGTGTGTAGTCTTCGCTGCTACCACTTTGCACGCACGGTCGGTTGAAGCTGGGCGACACGAGGCTGCAACTGCGGCACTGGATGAATTGCTGCTGTGGGTCGTAGCGCTTTGGTTCGTACCGGATCACATTGCGACTGCCGCACGCGACGCACACGCCCTTGTCGACGGCTTCGGGTTTCTTTGCCATGGATGTTTCCACCGCTTTGTGCCGATCTGAGCGCCGCATTCCGTGGTGCTGGGCAAGAGAGTGCAAACCTGCACCGGAGAAAAACTTTTCGACCTTTGAAGCAGCGGTATCAAGTGAATGAAAAACGTGGAAAGAATATTCGCAACAGCCACGAGAAGATCGGCAACGCCCTTCGTGAAAAGCCACCCCCAGTTTGGCTTTTACCACCTGACGCTCACAAGAGAAGGATGTTCGTGAAGGAGCTCCAAGCAAAGCAGCACGAGGACGAGCCTGTGGACGACGAGCCTCCACTGTTGCTAGATGAGGAAGATGCAGATGATCGTAAGGACAACCAGATTGAGCAGCAGCAGCAGCAAGAGGAGCCGAGTCTGATGGCCGAAATGGTCGCGATCGCGCAGCACGCCAAAGCAGAAGCGTGGAGGCGTCAGGAGAAGGAGCGCAGCAGCAAATCGTTTGGCCAGGGCCTGAAAAAGGGCTTTTTCAACACGCCCAAGTCAGCTACACGCAGCAAAGTCTCAAATCAGAAGCAAACGTCAAAGACGCAGTCGTCGAGTGGCAAGACGCAGAAGAAAATGGCCACAGTACGTCCGTTCTCGATACGTACACAAGGTAGGAGAGCGACTCATTCACGTGCACTTGGTTTACGATTTTGTGCCGCTACGTTAGAGAGACGACCTGCTGATCGTGAAGCAGCAGCACGAGCCAGAGCAGAGCCGAGAGCAGGACGCAACGGCGTCTTCTTTCGTGTTTCCCGAAGTCCAGGACGCGCTCAAGAGCATGAACCAGTTGGACCCAAAAGGTGCGGCCATGTATCTGCAGAGCTGTGGTGGCCTATATGCTCACTTTACCATCTTTGCTGTGCGCAGCCTGGATGAACGCGAAGTTCTTTGAGAAGCTGGCCAAGCATCCACACCTCGCGCTTGGTTCGTTTTACGCCTTGCTTTTTTGAAGATTATTAATTGTCTGACGGGATGTTCACGGATGCCACGACGCTCCGTGGATATGTGTAGCTCTTCAGAACCCGCGCTTCACGCAAGCGATCGAGGACCTTCAGCGTGACCCACAGTCGGCGGTTCTCAAGTACCGGAAGGACGAAGCAGTTTCCAAGATGCTGCAGGACTTTCTGGGCTTTCTGAGCAGCCATTTCGAAGAGGCGAGCACATATCAAGATTGCCGACCGTCTCACTCTTTGATCCACTCTGTTTCTGAACACTGCTCTCTCTGATATTGCGCTGTCTTGGCATTTGCAGCTAGGAAAGGAGCAAGAAGCTGCTATGAAAAAGCAGCAAGCACAACAGGACAGCCAGCAGGAGCCTTCGAGCCTTCTCGTACAGCCATCCAAGCCATCCTCTGTACCAACATCACAAGCGAAAGCCGCTTCAACCCAGCCATCGATTGTGGACATGGACGAGGTGCGGCGAGAAGCGATCGCCAAAATGACGCGGTCCCCCGACGAAGAAGCTCAAGTGCAGCGCATCCTGAAGAACCCCGAGTTGCTGCAGGCGCTTTCGGACGCTGAGCTCATGCAGCGGCTCCAGGGATGCCGGGAGTGTCCGCGGGAGCTGCGGCGCCTCCAGGAGGACCCGACGCTCGGCCCAAAGCTCCAGCTGCTCGTGGATGCGCATCTCGTGACGTTTCAGTAGCATTTCGATCGCAAAAGGCTGAGAAAGTACACCCACCTACTCACAATAAAACAGCTCTTTTTTAAAGAAAAGAAGAGAGCATGTGTTTCTGTGATTACTTAATGATTACCAAGGAGCCAGTTACACCACACCTCTATCACAGTAAAAAAGCGTACATGCTTTTACAAACACTTGTCGCGCCCGCTTTCTGTGAATACCGTTGTGACTACCTAGAAGTCACCTTGAGTTTGTGAGTGAAATCGCCGCAATAGCAAACCCCTTCAGGTATGTTACAAATTGACTTTGCAACTTGTCAAGAATTTGTAACTTGTCCATGCCCTGTTGGCTTGTTGCCACCGTTTAGCCTTCGCCAATTCGCTACACGAGCAAATATCCAACGAAGCAACCAGACAGAGGAAACAGCCAACATGAGCGCCCAGGTCGACGCCGAGATGGCGCGCTACCGCGTGCTGCAAGAAGGTGCGTTAACATAATACGCACACTCTTCTCGCTCTCTGTAGTACACAAAAGTGCGTGGACTCATGCATGTACCGCTCTTTTTTAATGCGTTTGCAGAGGTGCAAGTGCTCGCCAACCAGCGCCAGACGTACGCGCAGCAGGCGAACGAAAATACCATGGTCAAGAAGGTACCTTCTGTCGTCTCTACGGCAACAGATACAGCCGCTGCTGTCGGTATGTATTCGATGATATACTAATGCTGCATGCTTGCGTTGTGCGCTTGTATTGTACAGGAACTGGACTTGCTGGGCGACGACGCGAAGGTGTACAAGCTCATCGGCCCCGCGCTGCTCAAGCAGGACGTGAACGAAGCCAAGGCGAACGTCAACAAGCGTCTCGAGTTCATCAACAACGAGCTGTGCGTCTTTTTGTCACTTGTGTCTGGTGCTATGGTTGTTTGCATGCGCTGACATGCGCGTTTGGTATGTGGGTTGTGTTACTCAACCATACACAACGTGTGTACATAGTGAGAAGGTGAACGCGAAGATCGAGCTCAAGGAGAAGGATGCCGTGGAGATCCGAACGAACGTACGTACGCTTTGCTGGCTATTGTTTGCATGAAAGTTGCCTTTTTCTATTAATTGTTATTGTGCGCGATACTCATTGCCGTAAATCACGCCTTGGTTGCGTGTATTGCAGATCTCGAATTTGCAGATGGAGATGCAGAAGCGCGCGGCTGAAGCTGCTCGCGGCGCTGTCGGTGGCCAGTAAGCCAGCCGCACGTATTTGGACAGGGATTTAGTAAACAGACAAAGACACGTGCATATGCGTCAAGAGAGAGAGAGAAAGAGAGATTCTGCCGTGTAAAGCAACAACCCACGGTCAAAATCGATCGGACGCGTCACTGCAAGTCGTGCTTGTTGTCATGTGTGTTGTTTGTTTGTCGTGCAACAATTAAATTGTTGATACTTGACACCAACCAACCGATCTCTGACAACTCGTTTTAAAATAATACAGTGACCATGCTTGTCTCTCTAAAATGGACGCTTCTCGCCTCCGAGCTCGAGCGCCGCGCGGTCGTGGGGCCGCGCACCGAGGTCCGCGCGCGGCACGAGCTGCGCGATCTCCTGGAGCGTTGTACGCGCCACGGGCGTCGCGTGCAGCGTGTGGCGGCCGGCGTCGTGGACGCGCACGAGCACGTAGTCGCCCTTGGCGGCGCGCACGCCCTCGGCGGCCAGCGGTGGCAGCGGCAGGAACGCGGCGGCCAGCGGCCCTGCCTGGTGCTGGAAGTCCCGGAGCGAGCCCGGCAGCATGTAGTCCGGGAACACGCAGCGCTTGTGCGTGTCCGTGAGCCCCGTGAGCATGGGCTTGTCGTCGCTCGAGCGGCGGCTCGGGCCCTGCACGAGCACGACGTGGAGCCGATCCGAGTCCTCGACCTTGTTCTTCTTGGTCACCACGTCGCTGAACGTGTCGATGACCTCCTGCAGCCGCCGCAACTTGACGTCGCTCGGCACGTCGTCCTCCATGCGGTGGGCCGCGTGCGTGCGCGCGCGCACCGAGTAGGCGAACATGAACGCCTGGTCGTACGCGACGTGGCGCATGAGCGAGAGCGTGTCCTCGTGCTCCTCGTCGGTCTCGCCGCAGAAGCCCGCGATAAAGTCGGACGAGATCGCGACGCCCGGGATGCGCGCGCGCATGTTGGCCACCAGCGCCAGGTACGCCTCGCGCGTGTAGCCACGACGCATGCGCTGCAGCATGGACGAGCTCCCGCTCTGCGCGGGCATGTGGATGCTGCTGCAGATGTTCAAGCGCTCGTTCATCAGGTCAAAGACCTCATCCGGAAAGTCCTTCGGGTGCGGCGACGTGAAGCGGATGCGGATCTCCGGGTCCACGCGCGACACCTCGTCGAGCAGGTCCACGAAGCGGAAGCCCGGTGCATCGCGCGCCCGGAACATGTTGGTGAAGCCCTCGGCCGCGACGTACCCGCGGCCCTTTTCCGACGCGCCCTCGGACTTTTTGTCGTGGAAGCTGTTGACGTTCTGGCCGAGCAGCACGACCTCCTTCACACCCTGGTCCCGCAGTGCGCGCACTTCGTCCACGATCGACTGCATCACGCGACTGCGCTCGCGGCCGCGCGTGAACGGCACAATGCAGTACGAGCACATGTTGTTGCAGCCGCGCATGATGGACACGAACGCCGATGGGCTGTCCGGGTCCGAGCGCACGGGCGCGATGTCGGCGTACGTCTCGTCCAGCGACAGCTGCACGTTCACGGCCGCGTCGCCACCGCGCACAACCTTGAGCAGGTTCGGGATGTCGCGGTACGCGTCGGGGCCGACCACGAGGTCCACCATCTTGTCCGACTCGAGCAGCTGCGTCTTGAGGCGCTCGGCCATGCACCCGAGCACGCCCACGGTCGGCAGCTGCTTGCGCGTCTTCTTCTTGCTCGTGCGCAGGAGCTTGGCCTTGACCTGGCGGATCTGCTCCAGGCGGTTCCAGATTTTGGCCTCGGCGTTGTCGCGCACGGCGCACGTGTTGAGCAGGATGATGTCGGCGTCGTCCTGCGCCAGCGCCGGCTCGTACTTGTTCTCGAGCAGGATCGCGCGCACGATTTCCGAGTCGGCCGAGTTCATCTGGCAGCCGTACGTCTCAATGAAGAACTTGCGCTTGTGCTGCGCCTCTTCTTCGAGCTCCTCGAGCGACCGAACGGCGCCCGTGGCTGGGAAGTTCATCTCGCTCGCCTCGTGCAGCGCTGCGGATCCAGCCACGTGATCATCGGAGGTGCGCGAGTCACGGAGAAAGTCTGCGAAGCCGGGACCGGACGCCGGCAGCCGCGACTTGTGTACCTTGACGCGCGCGTGGCCGGAGGACGAGGCCGACGAGCACTCCGAGTGCCAGCGCACAGACGCAGCGCAGGCGCGGCGCACAGCAGCAGCAGCGGACGACGGCATGCGACGCAGCATCTTGAGGCAGGAGCTCTTCACGAATGTGCACCAACAAAACAAGAAAAACCCACAACCCACTCAGCCACCCTCTAACTTGATGACGTCGGTCAAAGCAAATACTACTGTGGTAAATTCTTAAGTTTATAAATGATAGCTGCCAGTGGGTATTGCTTGGCTCGCTAATCTTATATGCAGTAAAGTTGAAATAAAACGGTTAAAAATAAGTTACAGGAACATCTGCGCAAAGATCGTGTGTCAGGAGGTCGACGACGAGAACGATGATAGCGACGCCGAGGACAATGAGGATGACGAACGCAAAAATGGCGACCTGAGGATGCACTCGAGGCGCACAATGCAGGTCCACGTCCACGTCCACGCGCCACAGCACCATCATCACCGTCGCCATGCACCCGACGAGCGCGATGTAATGCTGATGGATCAGTATCGCTCGATCCTGACGCCGACGCACCATGAGGAGGCAGGTACTCCTTTGACTGCCGTGGAGGCAGTAATGAAGTGCTGAAGAGTCCGTGCGGCAGTCACCAGCAGCATCGCGTGCACCCAGCGGACCCAGATAGCTTTTCCAGCAGATCATCGACGGAGCGTACCCAAGACCGTCGTGACCAAGAGACTCGCTTACATGGTCGCAGTCTAGACTACGATGCTCCGAGCAACCAGCAGCATTCGGAACACCACCAAAATAAGCACCGCAATCCACGAGGGTACTTTGTGTCCCAGCTGTATCTCGACAACAAGCAGCAAAAGATTCACGACTACCAGCCCCATCAGCGCCATCAGCACGGATATGGCACTTTCGATGACCCATACGAGATGATGGAGGACACGTATGACGAGTCTCACAGTGGGCGACGCCACGAGCGCAAGAACCGCTCTGAACAGTACACTAGGCACAAAGCTTCACAGGATGAGGAAGGGAATCGGCACCATGCATCTCATCGCGTTGCGTCACTCAGTGCATGAATCACAAGTCCGCTGACTGCACCGTCTCAGATCTCGTCCATGATGCTGTCGCGAGAACCAGCAGTGCCAGCTTCATCATCTCCTGTCGAGGCCAGTCATTTCAAGATGTGCAAAACGAGGCTTTGGACGCTCTTACAACGCGTGGGCCAAAAGGTTCCCGGTGCAGGGTCCGAGTAGAATGCCGTCGCCAACGCAACATGGCGAGAGCTTTTCAACATTAAAAAGTTTGAGACTGTCAGCCATAAGTTTGCCGGCAAGATCTTGACAGATGGTAAGTCGGTGAGTGTTGTGCTTCGCAAACCCAAGTGCAAATCGATTCCATGCAACATCAACCCGGCGGACTACAATGTGGTTTGGGGCCTGGATCCCGGTCGCAGGGATCTTTTCGTCGCTACCAACCAACTCGGCGGCAAAGTGTCTTACTCTTCGCGCGAGTACTACTCTGACGTGCACATCAACGAGAGCAATCAAACCATCCGTCAGTGGCAAGAGAGTCGAAAAGACGTTCTGGAGGCAATCCAGAACATGCCCACCAAGAAGACGGCCTCGCTGGAGCGCCTGAAAAAGTACGTCGACTTTATGACCCCGCGACTGGATCTCTTATTAAATTTCTCTATGGTAAAGCCATTTAGAAAACTCAAGTTGTGGAGATTCATAAGCGCGCAAAAGAAGCTGCGCAAGATGTGTCTGCAGCTGACTGAGGGCGCCGGTCGTCGCACGATCATCGGCTTTGGCGACTGGAGCAACCGCGACGTCGCTGGGCTGATCAAGAAATGCCCGTCAGGTCCAGTCAAGCGGTTCGAGCGCAAGCTTCAGGAGTTCTGCACCGTGGTGCCTATCGACGAATATCGGACGAGCAAAGTGCACGCGGATTGCCACACGCCTCTCGTGTACCAGTACTGTCAGCGGTTGTGCCGGGATGGCGTCGAAAGACGTCTCAAAACATACAGTGTAATCCATTGTCCACACAATGGCTGCTTTGGTATGACTGTAAACCGAGATGCCAACGCCTCCCGCAACATCCTCCATCTTCTCCAGCGTCAAATGCAGGGCACGTCACGACCCCAAGTGCTTTACAGAAGAGGAACAACCAAATCGGCAAGTGTCCACGGGTGCCCGGTGTAGCAATACACCGCAGTGGCTCGTAAGAACCCCCCTAGGATAGCCATTTTATGGCATTACGACAAAAGCCCGGGAAGAAGAATGGGGGACACCGTAGGATCTGTAGTAGCATTCTTCGCATGACATACTCGGTAACTTTGTACTAAAATTTGATGTGGTCTAATTTGTACTATTAGGATATGTCAGCGTGGCAGCAGAACTGCGACGGAAAATAGTGGGCACCCTCCACAAACCCTTTAGTTTTATGCTGCAACCCTCTGGAACTCTATTATATATGTACCACATTTTTAGCGGCACCCTGCCAAAAAGCAGCGCCATCAAACGACTTGGCGCCATTTCTGAAAGCTCATAGAATGGCGGATGGTGCGTGGGGCTGCGCCATGTGCACGTTCGAGAACGCGCGCGCCGCCGCGGCGTGCGAGATCTGCCTCACACCACGCCGCCAGACGCCCGCGAAGCCGCAGGCGGACGCGCGCGCGTCGCCCAGTAGTGGCTCTACGACCAGGAGAAAGTCGCCGCCCATGAAGAAGCAAAAGCTCATCCAGGCGCCGCTCGTGGCCGTCGGCAGCTCGAACGAGAAGGAGGCGCTGCGCCTGAAGAAGAAGGTGGAGCAGATGAAGGAGCTTGGCATCGACCTGCCGGCCAACGATATGCTCGCGCTGCTCGCCAAGCACTGCTACAGCGTCATGGTGGCCGCGAGCGCGTACTTTGAGCAGCTCGCGACGGCTTCAAGCGAAAAGATCAGTGCGCGCGACAGCGAGGCCGAGTCGCGCCTCGCGTCGGCCGTGACGTACTTTGAGCGCTCGTTCGCACGCGAGCAGCAGTCTCAGTATCGCTTACTGGGGCGCAAAGTGCTGAGCGCGACGCTCAACCGCTCGTCCGTCGCGTTGGCCACGGGCGATCGGCTCGTGCTGCAGGCAGAGAACGCTGGCAAGAAGCGGCTGCGGCCTGGTGTAGCTGCGGGATCCAGTCCAGGGCCGTCGTCTCTCTCTGCTGGTATCATCCGCATCGCTACGACGCAGAACGCGCTGGTAAGACCCGCATAGAAGAATGATGCTTTACTGGCATCGGATCTAATGCGACCATGCTGTGGTTGCTGTTGTGTATCTAGGTCGGGCGCCTGGACCGTGAGATCGAGATGCTGCTGCAGCCGTTGATGAAAGAGAAGCTGATTGCCCTCGGTGGCGTCTGTCACGCACCGCCAATGTCGTCGCAGATGTTTGCGTCCTTCCAGGTACGTCCACATGAAGCATGTATTTGTTTGTAAATGACTAGCTCTGTGTCTCACGCGTGGTGCTGCTGCTGCTGATGTTTGTGTTGTGTGCAGGTGCTGGTGTTTGTGTACGTGAGCACAACCGCGTTCGCCATTTTCAACGAGGAGCACCCGCAGTTTCACTTGTCCGACACGCTCTACGCGACTCTCGAGATGCTGCACGCTGAGAAAACTCCTGAAGCTTCCACTGCTGCTACTGCCATTATCGATGCGGCAAACGATGCGGAGGACAACGACGCGGGCCTCGAGGCGCTGTTTTCGGACTTTGTTGACGCTGGAGACGACGAGAGCGACGACAAGGACGACGATGGCGAGGTCCACAATCCAGCGGACCAACTGCGTCCGTACCTAAACGACATTGAGTTGCGTGACCACCAGAAGGCCGCGGTCCGGTGGATGGCAGCGCGCGAGAACCAGGGCGTCACGAAGGACGCGCAGGACGATGAACTCAATCCGGTACGGCTCTGCTTTGCGGAACTAATTAGGATATGAAGCATGTATTCGCAGTTCTAATGGCGCTCGCTGCATTGCGTAGATGTGGGAAGCGCGCCAATTTGGCGCAGACGGAGGCTCGTATTTCATCAACCGGTTTGAAAAGACCGCGTCGTTGCGCGCGCCGCAGCCACCGGCACCGTGCCGGGGCGGTATCCTGGCAGACGATATGGGCATGGGCAAGACGATGATGATGCTGTCGCTGGCCGTGTACCAGAAGCACAGCCATGGGCGTCCTGATGAGGACGACGAGGCTGCTATGGCTCCAACGTTGGCATTGAGCACGCAGCGCCGCCGAAAGCAGATACCGAGCAAGACGCTGATCGTGTGTCCGCTGAGTCTGCTGCACCAGTGGAAGAACGAGATCGACGAGCGCTTCCGCGCCAACACGCTGACGTACCACGTCTACTACGGCGACGAGCGCGAGCACACGCACGCGATCCGCAAGAGCGACATCGTGCTCACAACGTACGGCGTGCTCTCTAAGGAGTACGAGAAGCCGAACGGCGGCGGTGTGCTCGTGACGACCCCGTGGCTGCGCGTGATCCTCGACGAAGCGCACAGCATCAAGAACCGCATGACAACGTACTTCAAGGCGTGTGCGTGTTTGCAAGCGACCCACCGGTGGTGCCTCACGGGCACGCCGCTGCAGAACTCTCTTGACGATCTGTTCTCGCTGCTGAGCTTCCTTCAGTACGAGCCCTGGTCGCGGCTCTCGTGGTGGAAGCGCGTGATCACGACGCCGTTCGAGCAGGGCGACGACGTGAACGCGCTCGGGCGGCTGAAGGTGATCCTCACGCCGATCCTGCTGCGCCGCACGAAGCACTCGCGCGACAAGCACGGCCGCAGCCTCGTGCAGCTCCCGCCCAAGCACATGGAGCTCGTGAAGTTGCACTTTTCCGACGACGAGCGCGCGTTCTACCAGGCCGTGTACGACAAAAGTCGCGCCGAGTTCAACGGTTTTGTCGCGAGCGGCACCGCGAGCACGAGCTACGTCGCGATCTTTGCGCTGCTGCTGCGGCTGCGTCAGGCGTGCAACCACCCGTTCTTGGCGCTTGGCCGCAATTTTGAACAAGCGCAGAACGACGCCGAGCAGTCCAAGCAGCCCAAGCAGCAGAGCAACTGCACGTCGCAAGCGCAACATGAGACGTCGTTGCTGTTTCAACCGCAGACGAATGAGTCGATGGAGTCGTACTACCGCCGCATCTCGGCGCAATTGCAGCAGGACATGCAGCACGCGAGTCGCTCGCAATCGGAGCTGCTGTCGTCGTCCCCATCGATCGATGGAGAGTCCGAGAATGCGCGCTCGAGCGGCCTGACGACGTCGTACATTGAGAACGTGCTCGCGCAGGTCGAGGAAGGGCTCGAGTCCCACGAGTGCCCCGTGTGCCTGGACCCGCCCGTGCGCGGCGTGCTCACGGCGTGTGCCCACGTGCTCTGCGAACAGTGTCTGCGTGACAGCCTCGTGATGGACCCCGACAGCGGCTGTCCCGTGTGTCGCGCGGTGGTGGACATGAACAAAGTGTTTGTTCTCCCAGCACCACCGGAAAAGCGTCCACATGCAAGTGAGGAGGACACGAAAGTCGCAGACGAGGTTGCAGCAGGTGATAATGGACAGAAAACGACGGAGGAAGCGGCGGCGACGCGCGCACGAAACACAGGAAACGACGGTCACAAGAATGCTGCGGACGTGTTTGTGAGCACCAAGCTCAAACAATTGCTGCACGACCTCGAAGCCATTCGGCGTGAGAACGAGGCGCCGAGCGAGCAAACCGAGCACGACAACGCGGAGATCGTTACTGCAAAGAAGAAGCGCAAGGTGGTCGTGTTCTCGCAGTGGACGTACATGCTCGAGATGGTCGCGACGCTGCTGCAGCGCCACGGGTTTGCGCACTGCATGTTCCACGGCGCGATGCCGCAGGAGACGCGCGAGCGAGTGCTGACAAAGTTCGCCAAGGACCCGACGATGGACGTGCTCGTGATCAGTCTCAAGGCCGTGGCGTGGGGCTCAATCTCACGTGCGCGTCCGTGGTGATCCTACTGGACCCGTGGTGGAACCCGGGCGTGGAAGACCAGGCCGTCGACCGTGTGCACCGGCTTGGGCAGGACCAGAGCGTGCTCGTGAAGCGCTACGTCGTGGACGAGACCGTCGAGGACATGATCCTGCAGCTACAGCAGCGCAAGGACAAGCTCGCCAAGCATGTGCTCGTGGCGTCCAAGCACGGCGACGAGAAGCGCAGCGAGCGCCTGAGTCTCGAGGACCTCAAGAGTTTTTTTCGCTAGAAAAAAACAAAAGAAGTAATAGAACGTGATGAAGGATGTGGATGTACTGAAGCTAGTGAATTTGAAAGAGACTTTGGTTTATAACAAACTTGAACGAACCGTGACGAAACCATCTAAATAGTGCGCTCTTCCTAGGTTTGTGGCGGGACAAAAGGTTTGTCCCGCGATCACATGGCTACTCGAATAGAAGCTCCCTGTCCTATTTCTGTGCCCTCATTCAAAATTCAAAAAAATTAAATAAAACATTATCCGCCGTACTTGCAGTAAACGTGACTTACACATACGCTACATTAAAATGCCTCTAAATTAATAAAACACTTTCTTTTATATTTTTGGCGGGGATTTCCCGCTTAAGTTCACATCATCGTCGTGACCAACTGGACGGTGCACTCTTCCAGCGAGGGCGCATAATACGCCCGTCACGCGCGCGCTCTCTCGCTGTGCGCACTGCCCCGCAGTCCCACCACACACAGACACGCACTTGACAGGATGCTGACGCGATCGCGCGCCAAGGCGGCGAACCAGCCGATCTTCGTGGACGACCAGTGGAGCGACGCGTACATCCGCACCAAGGACGAGCAGATCGACGCGCTGCACGCACTGCAGCCGCACGGCAGCGATTGGGCGTTCGCCACGGACGACGAGTCCGAATCCGACGACGATGAGGACGAAGACGTCTGGCGCTCGGACGACGAGGCGAACGCGGACTCGACCGACGACGAGGATGAAGAAGGCGATGAGAAGGACGACGAGAACGACGCGGTCGATGGCGTCGTGAGCAAGTCGCGCCTGGCAGGCGGCGCGCTCGCCGAGAACGTGTTCTGGACCGTCATGACGCTGCTGTTTGTACCGCTGTTCCTCTACGCGACGGTCTTGAAAAGGTATGCAGCATGCATCTTACAACCCACGTCCCACCCATGGCTGCTTACACACCCATATATATATGTGTGTGTGTGTCAATATATTGTCGCGCGGTTGCTCTCTCTATGAATACGATATGATAGAAAGCGAACGCCGTGGCCGCTGCAGAGCGCGAGTTTGAGCGGAACGGTCCTCAAAGTGGCTGTGAATCTGCTCGCGATCACAGGCTTGCTGCTCGTGTTTTACGGCGCCGCGTGCTCCACGAACGTGTCGATTTCAATGCCGTCAATGGGCTCAGCAACGACGGCGTGGCCGCTCAGCGCGGCGCTGCTCTGGCGCAACCTGGAGCTCCATGGCGTTGACGACTGCAGCGCGTCGTTCCTCGCTGGCTGGACGCAGTGCCTGGCGTTCAACACGCACGGCGTCGATAGCGTCTCGCCTCTGTGCGCACAGGCGCTGGTGCAGGGCACGCTCTTCGTGTTGTTGCTCGCGGCGCTCGGCTGCTTCCATCGCCTGTGGCTCAAGCTGCTACTGTTCTGGGGCCTCGTGGCCTACGCCACGGGCAACATCGCGATTGAGCTGCAGGCGGAGAAGCGCGCCGCCATCCAGATATTCTCGCTTGACCCGACGTTCGCCTTTGCCAACGAGAGCATCTTTGTAAGCAGCATAGTGACGCTCTATTGTATCATTAAACACGGGGCTAACCAATGTGTTATTGCGCTTGTAGGTCGCGATTGACGGACAGAACTTGGCGCAGGGCGGGATCATCGCGTGGGTGCCCTACTGGGGCGGCGTGCAGCAGATGAAGGCGCACAAGTGCCCGAAGCTCTTCCCGCGTCCACTGGACAACGGCGGTGTGCTCGTCACCTTCGACGCCGTGAACGAGTTCATCCCGTGCTACTGCACGGCCGCCGACGCCGCGAAGTCATCTGCAGAGCACCCGCCAGCGTTCCGGTGCTTTGAGGACATCAAGCTGCGCGTCAAGGACCAGAAAAGCGTGCCCGGATGGTCGCTGCATGCGTCGAGCGACGAGCTGTAGGCGGAGGGACAGCACTTGCACCCGAGTAAGTAAACGAGCAGTGTCATGAGAAAGAAGCCGCCCTGTTGAGAGATATGTCGAGACCTGCTGAGACTCGAGCACTAATTAGTTATGATCTGTTTTGCCAACTGCCAACTGTTTTCTTGCGTTTCGCTGTTTCATAATACGTTAAAAGTCCATGCGCCGACTCGTGTTCATGTATCGCGACGCCACGAAAACGCGCTTGATCCTGGCTTTGCGCGCGTCGTCCTCGTCCGTGGCCCCAGCAGTCGCAGCTGGAGCAGGAGGATTAGAAGTAACGGCAGTAGAAGTAGCGGTTGAAGAACCAGTTGCAGCAGCCAGCCGTGATCCCAACGCCGCTGCTATTGCCACACTCTTGCTGTTGAGAATGCTGCCGTTACTGCTACTGCTCTTGCTGCTGCTTTCGTCTCCGTGGTCGAGTTTCCGTTTCGTGCGCAATGGCTCTGCTGTTGTTGCTGTCGTTGCTGTCGTTGCTGTTGTTGCTGTTGTTGTTGCTGCTGTATTCCAGAGCCCAACTTTGCTATCTTCTGGTCGTGACTCTCCGTCCCATTTTGTTGGTGTCCGGATCAAGTCGCGCTGTTTCGTGGGCGTCCGTGTCACGTCGCGCTGCTTTGTGGGCGTTCGCGTCATGTCGAGCGCCTTGGATTTCCGCAGCGCCATACGCTCCATGGCCTTCTTGGCCTTGTCGTACTCATTGCGCAGCACCTCGTTTTCCTGCGCGAGTCTGTCCTGCCGCGCCACGTCTTTCTCCAGTTTCTCGAGCCGCTGCTTCGTCTTTTCCAGTGCTGTGGCTGTGGCTCTGGTCCGCTGAATCTCTTCTTTTACACGCGTTGTCAAATCATGCGTCGCAACAAACAGCTCGGCGTCCTCGCCAGGGCCGGCAAAGAGCAACAGCACATCGTTTTGCTGCTGCTGCAACTGGTCCAGTCGTTCTTGCACGCAGCGCGTCTCCTGCTCTTGCTCACGCATTTTCTGCTCGAGCTCCGCCTCGCGCGCCTTCCACTCTCTCTCCTTCCTCGCTGCGACCTTCTGCGCGTCCTGTGCACCTACCTGCTGAGCCTGCTCCACAAGTTTCTTTTGCTTTGCGAGCGCCTGCTCCTGTCGACTGCGCTCCATCTCCAGTTGCACCAACAGGTCATCGCGCTTGCCCAGTTCGGCCTGGATGCGCGCGATCTCCTGTTTCAAATGCGTCGTCTCTCGCTCACGATCCTCGATGCTCTTTTTCGCAGACTTGAGATGCACTTGCGTCGTCGCGTGCTCTTCCTTGAGTTGCAGAATCCGCGACGTCGATGCTGCGATCGTCACGTTCGCGTCCTCCAATTGCGTCTTGAGTGCTCCATTTTCGTCCCGCAGCGCGTTCGTCTCGCCACGCAGCGTCGCGCACTGCTCTTTCGCTTGCTGGCACTCGCGCTGCAGCTCATCCAGCCCCTGTTTTGACGCGACACCTTGCGCGCCACTGGTCGCTTTTTGCTTGAGCGCGTCCATGTGCCCATGCAACTGCTTGTTCTCCAGACGCAGCGTATCGATTTGTGCGCGCTGGTCCTGGATCTGCCGGTCCTGTTGCAATAGCTGGTGGCTCATATCCGATAGTCGCGCGTTCATCGCTTCTGTCTCAGCCGCATGGTCCTGTTCGAGTGCGTCGCGCTCCTGTTGGCGCCGAAACGCGTCGGCCTTGGCGTCCGCGACGTCCTGCTGTGCGTGCGCGAGGTCGGCGGCGCTCGCCTTCCACGCCTGGTCGAGCTTGACGAGGTTGAGCATCGCCTTGGCATACTTGGCGTCCATCTCACGCAGCGCCTCCTGGTGCGCCATGAGCGCCTGCTGCGTCTCAAGCAGCGAGCGCTTGAGCGTGAAGTTCTCGTCCTCGAGCTCGATGGCGTTCGTCTCGCCGCCCACGCGCATGTGCAGCCGCTCGCGCAGGTGCGCCACCTCCATCTTCAGGTTCATCACGTCGCGCTCGCGCCGGTCCGCGTCCTCCTGCAGCGAGTGGAGCCGCACGCCGCCGCTCGCGCCCGCAGTATGATTGTTGCTGTCATGCCGCATTCTGGCCGCTAAATGCTGCTCGCTATAGAGAAACAACGGAAAGGGAAGGAAAAAACACAAATAAATTACCAGTTTGGGGACTTGCGCGCGAACTTTCAAACTTTTAAATGACGTGCAGTTTCTTAAAACTAATGTCAACAGAGACTACAGTATACAGTGAGTGTATCGACCAGCAATCGTACCCGATATCAGATATGACAGGACAAACCGATTTAATGGAGATCCACTGTTACCAGTATCGAGAAACTAAATTCGGCAGTTATCGTATCAGTTCTAGAATAATATTGAAAGGTAGAGGAGGATCGACTGTGGAGTGTGTACTGTACTTCAAGTATAAAATTACGCCGAAAACAGCAACACACAGAAGGTTAAAATTGGGTTCCTGATTCATCCGTCATTTATAAAAAGCTCACGGAAGCTGAAGTTGAGGACGCGAGCGTAAATGGAAGGCGTGTTGACTGGCATGAGGGCATCGTGGGGTGTCTTCGCTGCAGTAAAAGGCCCCATCTTCCATCCTCGCACACACGTCACTGCGTCGTCTTTGCAAATGTTGCCAATCTCTTGCGTCATTCACTTGAGACTCAAGTTGAGTGGGTGCATTTTGGGTCCCTTTATTTTGGGCGCGCTCGTCCCCACAGTTCTGAGGACTCGCCGAAGCAACGCCATCGCGGTGACGAAAAGCAGCGCACAATCGGCGACTTGATCCACCCCAGGCGCCCGCATGGGCTGTGCGGCGTCGGTTTCCGTGCGCGCGAGCCTCACGACCGTGGGGCCCGACCCCCGGATCCTGCAGATGATGCCGGCGACGACCGACAGCAGCGACGCCAACCCTCAGATCAGCGGCTCCAAGCGCCGCCTCACGTTGAAGCACACGCCGAACTTGAACAGCGAGCCCACGCAGCGACTGCAGTCACTCGTGCTCTCGATGGCCAAGAGCGGTAAGGTCGAGCTCACGTCCGTTGTCTCGCGCGACGGCTCGGCAAAGGAGATGGGCACGCTCACGAAGCAGATGATCCCGCACCTCAAGCAGGTCCCGGGCGTTGTGCTCAGCATGTTCAACCTCACGGAGCTCAACTTGCGCTGCAACGAGATCACGCTGATCCCCAAGGAGATCGCGTTGCTACACGCGCTCGAGGTGCTCAATGTCGCGGAGAACCAGCTCAACGAATTGCCGCCCGAGATCACGCAGCTCTCGCGCCTCAAGACGCTCGACATCGCTGAGAACCACATCAAGCGGTTCCCCGACGAGATTGGCAAACTCACAAAGCTCGAGACGCTGCGTGCGAATCGGAATCGCCTCGTGGCGCTGCCCAACTCGATCAAGCACTGCGCGCGCATCAAGACCATCAACCTGTACAACAACGTCGTGATGAGCCTCGGTAGCGGCATCAGCGAGCTCAGTGAGCTTGAGGAACTTAACGTGAGCAACAACATGCTCGTGTTCTTCCCCGACGTCAAGCGCTGGAAAAACCTTAAGCGCCTGTACTTGCAAGTGAATCGGCTGACCGCACTTCCTGCCTTCGATGCACTGTGCAACCTGGAGCTCTTCACTGTGCAGCAGAACGCGCTCCAGGCGCTCCCGAGCATGGACAACCTGATCCACTTGAAGAAACTCGACGCGAACACGAACCATATCCCATCGATTCCGCCGTGCTTCCAGCACATGACGTCGCTCGCGCACCTGAACATGCGCAAGAACCTGCTGACGCACATCCCGGCGTACTTGTCGCAGTGCAAATGCCTCGAGATCCTGGACTTTGGCGATAACCCCGTAGCTGCGGCCGTACCCGTGGATCTCGTCACGCTGCCGAACCTCAAGACGTTTCTCATTGACGGCACTAGGATCACGGTCGTGCCCATCGAACTCATGGGGCTGCGCAACGTCGTGCGCGTGAACCTCGGGGGATGTCTGCGCATGGACGACCCGGAGACGTGCGAAGTCGTGGTGGAGCTGCGGAAAACCTGTACAGACAACGGCGGGTGGTTGAAAACGGGCTAGCAGCCAGAGAGGTGTTTTAGGTAGGTAGGATGGCGCGATAGTGTCAATTTAGTACGAACAGAAAGCGGCTATTTATTTCATTTCACACGATACGAACCACAAGCTTTACGCTTACTTGCTCTTGTGTCATTGCAGTGGCGGCTGTAGTGGCGCGGTTGACGGCATCGGCTGCACTTGGGACGAAGTCGGAAGCGCATCGGCGAGCTGCCGCTGGTCCTTTGTCGTTCGGCGTTTTCCACCTGTTATGGTGCGTTGGCACACGAGCGGGTGGTGCTTGGTTCCGGCACGTTTTGACAGATTTTGCTGCTGGATCTTTTTTCGTTTCCAACGGATCGCGGAGCCCAGTGCCAGCGTCTGCAGTAACCAACCGCTGTGCATCGTGTAGAGTGGGATGCTGCCTCGGTCGATAAAGATTGATAGCATCGCACACAGTGCCGACCACGAACTCAGCCCGTAGATGAACACCTTGGCGTATTTGAGGTGCCTGCGCCGAACACAAGACACACAACGCAGACCTAATGTGAGTTCTCCGTCTTATCACGTTTGGATTGTGTGGAAGATCAGAAGGCGTACCACGTTGAGCACGCCATTGAATTTTGCATCACAAGCACGAAAAGCAACAAGTTTCCACCAAGAGCAACGCCGAGGAACAGACCCTAAAGCGATCGTAAATGCTCGGTTAGGACCAATTTTGACGTGGTTGTCAGCAATAAAGCGAGCAAAGAGGCACTTACCACACGCTCAACGAAGAACGTGAGCGCCCCCATCATGGCGGCTTTCGCGATCTGTGAGCTTACATTAAGCTGTAAGAATGCGAGAAGGCATTCCTTACACTCCAGAGATGCAGTCACGACAATCACCAGCTCGTTTGCGTACGACATTACCGCGTCTGCATTTGATAAAACATTGAGACATTGGAGGGCTATCGATTCTGTGAATGGGATGCGGCGCGAAAATTCCCACAAAACACTGGCAAGCTGGAGTATAACCTCTTGTCATCCATGTATCGTATGCGGCCACTCTCGAATAGCCGTGCTGTCTAGATCGGAGAGAGTTTGTACGAACACTTCTAGATGACTTGTTTCAGGTATGAGCGTCGGCGCAACTCGACTGGTTTGCAGCATAAAAACTAGCTCGACTGGCCAGCAAATCGTCTTGACTATCTCGCATGGATTTTTGTCACTGAGATCTGTTGGTAATGCTGACGATATGACCGCAGCATCCAGTATTAGGGGAGACCATCGCTTTACTGGCTGCACAACACCAGTCGCAGCATCACGATTGTAAGACCGCAGGACGCACAATATTAACGGAAACTCGTCCACCACGCTTAAGTAGACATCCACGTTGTTTACCAGTCGAGACACACTTCCATTGGAGACTTCGTTTTGATCTTCAGCAACTGGCGCTTGAGGTTTTATCAGCAAGACTAGTGAACCCAAGATCTTCGGAAAAAGGTCCGATACACACATTAAAATCAATGGTCCAACATGGGACGAGAGGGACGCAACAACTTTCTCGCCGCAAGTCGTAGCTTGTCATCTGAATACTGCGAACGCAGTAGTCGTAATAGATGGCCTTGCAATGAAGCAGACAAAAGCTTTTCACTTCCACAGAGTGAACACAGGTTCCGCAGCGCGTCAACCACTCGACGTATCACCTTCAACTCGCGATAGTTTGTATCGAGTTGTTGCCCTATGTCGCTTTGAAGAGCCACCAATGATAATGCATTGAGTGCTGCGAGAGTATGAGTGTCGTTCAGCAGTCGTGCAACGGCGCACGACTGAAAAATCAATGGAATCGTTTTGATCGCAAAGTCCGCTGCACTGCCACGCGAATTAGTTTGGGCCGGATAATTCTGGAAGTAGTACCTCACCGCTGTGGAGCGAATCTCCGTCGAGTTGGCCGGATTGTATGCGATGATTGCAAATAGTCTTGATATCTACAGCATCGAGGAAGAGTGTAAGCATTCTGTTTCTTGGTAGGTATACGTGGATAAATTCACACGTACCTGTTCTTGCACCAGAGTAGAGCACTCCTTCCAGGACTCGATTGTCCGAAAAGAAGCGAACACAGGGCATAGGTCAAATCGAATATATCTAGCAATAGCTGCATTCGAAATCGGGCAGAACGACTCTTATTGTTGGTCTTCCCAACTATCGCATGGTGTTTTCTTCAAATCCAAATTTGCGTCACACGCTGAAGTGCGTAGAAAAGTGTAGACACCGCCCAGCGCATCAAGTGTTGAGACAGACACTTGAATAATCGAGCTTTTGATACACATTGTAGCCAGAGCTCCCACGCAATTCGATATCGCAAGCAACAAATCTTCGTTGACGCCATCTTGGTGGCGTGTCAGCTCTTGTTGCGTTGGGATAAGACTCGCAAGCAGATCCACTGCTAGATCAGCGTGTTGATCAGCTAGATTTATGCAATGACTTTGGCACAGGCACATACACCAAAGAATGCCCATGACAAGGGCTTTGGTGATTGCGGGGAAGCTAATGCCAGGGGCATTCAGCAATAGGCGGAGATTTTTCATCGCAATCTCGTCGAACGACTCCGTAATCAGAAGACAGTTCTGGATGGCCACCAAAAATCGCAAATGAAGATACCTGTGATCGCTTGACACCCAATGCAAATAAGGATACGTCAGAAAATCAGAAAGCTGACCATCTCAGCATGTTGACTTCTTACCTTGTACAGATTCGCAGATACTTTAGGAATAATTTTCATGATGACTGGCGATGATTTCGGTTCGTAGCTCAGCACTAGCAGAAGCGGTGATACCACATCAATATCAGCCAGTGTGTCTTTCAAGTGCGCTGGGTTTGCTGGGCGTATGGTGGGCGCCATGTTGGTTATGCTTCCTCCAGAATTCAAACTCTCTTCAGCCGCTGAAAGCTTGGATCTCTCAAGGATTAGCCGAATAATGTACTCGATCCATGGACAGAATTTGTTGTCTTGCTTGTGCCACATGGAGGAGAAATCTCGATTGTCCCAAATGCTCTTGTTTAGGCGAGAGCAAATGAACTCCATCGATGGCTTGGAGCGCCAGCAAAGCTCTGCGAGCGCTATAATCGCATGCCGTCGAATCCGCTGGGAATCATGGGATACGAAGCCTAATAATGGGTACTCAATTAAGAACGTCTGCGAAAGCATATCACAGATACTCTTGTCCCGAATAAAATACCGAATGCACTGCAGGACAGTTTCAATACACTGCAGGTAGCCATTGGGTCGAGAGTCTTTTAAGCCGAAGTCATCTTTCAGATCCACTTTCTGCGCCGCCAAGAGCCCAGCTGTTTTACGAAGGCATACAATGATCCCGGCCAAAAACGATGGTGTCTTCTTACATTTCTAGCAAATTCACCATTTATCGACTACTGGGAAGATCTGACTGCCGTGTCGTGAAATGTACAGCCATCGCAGAAAACTTCGCTGGATTTTCACCGCTTTTCGGAACTTGATAGCAGTAGATTGCAGCCGCCTTGGTACTTTATCAGAAGAGAAGGACCAGGTCCCACGGCCCATACGCGATGCTAAGACCGTATTGATGATAGAGCTTGTGTATTTTCTCGCGTACTTCAATATGATTGTCTGTATTGCTTCTTCACCGAGCTGCTTGTTGTCAGAACACTCGCACAAGTCAGCGTTCGTGTGCTGATGCAGGATTAGCATGCAAAATCGTCGGGATTGATCAAGCATAGCAGACCTCAAAGTATTTCGGCGAACTGTAGGAATCACTTCTTCGATTATCGACTCTTTGTCATCTCGCATTTGCCTTGAAGTTCGAGAAAAACTTGTGATCAGCTGGAGGCGAAATGCAGGACACATTTGGAAACGTGCAAGCGAAGACATGATGGTCGTTCCAACTTTGAAGTCGTCAAGTTCCCAGACCACTTCAAGCAGCAGGTCTATCAGGCTAAACCTTGCCACAACTGTTCGCATCGCGGAATTTTCATGCACAGTAATGGATATCATGTGAGTGCACTCTGCGACCAAGCTGCGCAGCCCTGCTGAATAACAGCCGCGGCGATCGGTTACAATCTCGATCAAGAGATCAACAACTTCTTGATTGACGAGAAGCATCTTGAAGCCAGGAGGTGATTGGTACACTGTGAAATATCTTGTAAACAGAAAAGTTCAGCAGAGATTGCGCTCGGCTACCGACATTTCATGGAGAAAAACCTCTGGCTTGCTAAGAGCTTCTGTCGAAATCTCGTCCCTATTGTTCGAGAATGAAAGACTTTCATTTGCCTTCAATTTCGAATACATCGACACGATCTTTGCGAAGTACGACCAGGAGGGGGATGATTCGTCGTCTCGTGAAGCCTTCGCAACAGTATGTAGCGCTTGTGTCTTGCTCACTTTATCGAGTTCGAACTCTTCAATTGTAATGCTCTCGGAGTATCGTAGGATGCGAAAGTTAGTCATGATATCCGAAAGTAAAAACGCTTTGACAGCGATCCTCCGGCTTAATTCATGAGCACTCCATTTCAGTGCTGCGCACGTTGATATCGCCCAAAGCACGTCGTAAACATCAAGGGGATACTTCGAGACGCTTGGAACCTCTTCAAGTGCAAAAAGGAATGTCTGGTTGACGAACTCGGAAAAGACTTGATCCTGCCTTGAATCTTCTTGCTCGGCACTCTCCCCATCAAGTAGAGGAATCAAGCCAAGGAGAAAGAACCTCACGATTTCAGCGTCAACGCCCTGTCGCAAAATTGAATGTAGCACGAAATGAGACGCTTGCTGAGATAGCAAAATCTCGGAGTCCTTGGTACACATTCGTATTGCAGCTGTCACCGATTGCTGCGCAAGTGAATCACCTATCGCAACATGGCCTTCTAGCGATAAAACTCCAACCTCCCGTCGCTTCATTTCTTGAAGTGCACACAATCGCAATAGCCGCAAACCGCCATGCAACAGAGTCGATTTGAGCAAGGTGTTTTGAGCAAGAATTGTTTCCAAGAAACTTGGCAAGGACGATATCTACTGACCAGGTTTGCTGCTTGCAAATGCGCGCATCATAACCCCGTTTGGGTACTCGCCGGCACCAGCACAGCACCCGATCGCAATACCTTCAATGCAATCATAACTCGCGAGAAACTCTCCTACATCCGCACGCGCACTCAATCTCATTGCTTCTAGATGATGGACATGAAGAAAGTTCAAACCAAACGCCGTTCTCGATTGCCGCTCCGAGGCAGTTGTACTTTCGCGCATTCGGCTTGCGTGTGGAGCCCAAGCGTCCAAAGCTCGCTTCACCAGTCTATCCTCTATCATTTCAGCGTTGACTTCGACATCAAACTCGATATAAACCCACTCGAACAACAAGTCGCTTTCTCCAACCAACATGTAGCGTTCATAACCCAGGTCGGCGTGCAACCCACACGGATGGATGTACCACCGAAGCGTACAATTACTTCTCGAGCACGTCGCCATATCGACGCAATCTCTGTCAATCTTGAGCCATCTAGGGTCGTCATTCTTTTGCAGCAGATTGGACAAATTTTGTCGATGTCGAGGGGTGGGCTTTTTCTCGTGACATCCAAAGTACGACTTGAATCCTGCACACATTTTCTCGAAATGCTGGTCTGCATCAACCGAGACTGGCGCCGTTCCGAGTCCCTTTAGACTGGTTCGTAGAAAAATTTGAAGTTGCGTAGGACTCTCACTGCCATCAGTGATTTGCTCGACAACACTTGGCAAGTCGAAATCAAAAAGTTCATGATCATGACTACGAATCTTTTGAGCAGACTTGCGTTGTAGAGAGTCTCTTCCTCGTTGCTAAACGGCTGGTGATGATTTCCAGGGGATAAGCTATCCAGGAGCGTACGCAGCCGTCGTAGGCACTGTTTCGATATCACCAGCTCTCCTTTTTTGGATTTCCCAGAGTTATTTGCCACACGCAAAACTCGTAGACGCTTCTCGGGGCACTCAAGTCGTGTAATCCCAAATTTACAATTAACTCTTGTGTCGAAGTTAATTCTGCTTTTTCTGATCCGTCAGTGAGTATCCCCAAGCAGGATATAAGAGTCGCTATGCGTCCTGGTAGGATATACGACGACGCATGTTCAAACCCCGGGAATCGAGCTTGAAGCAGCTTTTGCTGCAATGTGTCAATAGACTTGTTAACTTGGGGCCGAAAATGGTCGGCATTGCTTGCGATTTTGGCATTCCAGAAGGAAATGCGCAGTCCAACCCAAAGTACCGCAGTCGCAGCGCTCGCTGATTTCGGATCTGACCCCAAATACGGGCGAAGAACTTCGCAAAGCGAAAACCGAACTTCTTTGACAAACTCTGGGAGCGAAGAGCAAAAATAATTGCGCAGCATCAGCTCTGTAAAAATGATCTGGACGACAGAACTTGGATGCACATCTTGCTCGAGAAATTGGTAACGATCTCCAAATATTTCCTAAGAGTTGTTGAAGCATCAGTGCCAGCGCTTTCCTTGGGTTGAAATACCATAGGCTCAACTTTTGTGGGTGCTGTATTAGCAACAGGCTCGGTTTTATGCGCTCGAGGGGATCGTTTTCTGTCGCATGTGGTACGTGCACTTCAACCAAGTTGCCGGTTTTGCTCGCTTCAACCAGACGTGACTTCGACTGAGCTCTTTCTTCCTAATTAAGCGAACTAATGAGATCTTTACTGTCGGCTTGGCCTTTTGAGCTTAGTTGGCTTTCCAAAAGAGCCTCAATTTTTTTCTTTGTTGCCCTGCTTATCTTGGCTTTCGCGGTCGATCTTCACTGGAACTCGTTTCACTTTATTCAGCTGAATGTCTTCTTTAGTCATTGCTGAACCAGCCGCACTCCATCGCCAGAGTATTTGATTCGGTGAGACATCATCATCACTCACTGTGAGCTCCAGCTGGCTGAGTACTTTTTGAATAAGCTTGACTTGGTCACGACTTGATGACAGAAGAACTTTCACGATAGTCTCCGTCATGTCGACACGCTCGGCTAGCGATGTTGCATCTGAGTTAATGATAACTTCTTCAGCTTGATGGGTGACTCGGAAAGAATGCAACTTGAGCGTAAAACCTCTCGTTTTCTTCAAGTAAATGTCGGTTATCGCATGAACTTCGCCAACTGATGCGCAAGGCTGAACGCTGGAAGCTGTTTCAAGCTTTGAGAGCTTTGAATATTCGACATCGCGGTAGAGGGGCTTTGACTGGTTACACTTGGACTATTCAATGCTGTGGTAGACGAGCTTCGGCTGATTACGATGCCGGGTGCTTGCACTCTCGCGTCTTTTCGTTTCTCATGCAACACAACAACACGATTGTCTTTCAGTATGCCTTCAATGTTTATGGCCGCTTCTTCGTCCTTCGATCGCACAAGGCGATAAAGCTCCGCAAAAACAAAATCTCTGGGAATTTCCGAGCAAAAGGCTGCGATAAGCTTGCGTACATCAGAGAGAGTAGACCTCTCCAGTATTTCCACATCCGTCGTAGCAACACCAGCCTCGTTCCGATGCGCCATAGTGTTAAGAGACATCTCCCACCTCTCCACGCTCATCACCACAACTGTGATCGTCTGCCACTTCGGTTTGCTGAACTATGCGACTTGAAGCAGATGTGCATTCGATGCCGATGCGAGCTTGTGTATGAGCAGCTCTCTGCCATGCTTTCGATCAAAGCTGCGAAGCTTTGAATTTGTTGCCAGGGATGAAGGGTGCCGCACATGTCCGCGATCGTTCGCGATGACGCTGCTGCTTGCTTCATTTCTTGCTTCATTTGCACCAGGGGGATTATTGTCACCCATCAATTGTAGTCTGCGAAAAAAACAACTCATAAGACATAATCTGAAGTGAAGCAACACTTCAGTACCGCCGAGTAACAATACCGATATGAAGACCCTGAGACCAGACTGATATACTGTTTGCCAGGGGTCGCGACTTTTTGTTTTGACTGAGCATACCTAAAACGAACAAGTGATTAACAACTCCAATGCGAAACGACCAGATGACAAAATCACAATACTCTGGTGGCTTCGCATTGCTGTTTATCAGTCGGAGGGGTCACTTTGCTACTAGCTTCGAGCGATACTATGGTACGTCGGGGCTGCGAGTTGCTGCTGGACTTCATTGATCTTCTGAATAAGTGCTTGGCACATAAACTGCTTACGCGAGAGCTTTCGAACTTCTTTCAGGAAACTGCTTAGCTCGATTTCACCATTGCTCAGCGCACGGTCCATGAAATACAGAGCGTCTTCGATAGCATGGTACTCCGCTAGCGTTTTGATTAACCTGCAGTAAAATGCCACAGCCATTCTCATTAGCCAAACAGGTAAGCCTTTTCACGTGAAAAAGAGAGTGCTCGTACTGCTTCGAGAGTCCATCGCCGTCCACCAAAATTGTGTCCGGATCCATATATTCCTGCATCCAAGTCGTAGCAGAAGCGCAGTAAGTCTACGATACACGGCATGCTAGGCGTTGCAGTCCACGAACCTTTGCTTCATTTTCTTCTAGCCAAGTTGTGACCTCTTGGTCTTGAGCTTCAATGATTCCCTTTGCTCGAACCAAATCGTCTCGTAAGAATTCGAGCGACTGGAGCCCTCGCTCAACGTTTTCTCTCGATTGTGTCAATTGAAGCTGGTGCTCGAACTGCAAGTCAATGTCATCTATTTCCAGCAAAGCAGCACACCAATGCTTGAATAAAACAAAAACAGGGACAAAATAGTCAGCACTTTCATCTTCTTACCTCGAATGCGCTTGAACATCCTCTCGAGCTCTTGCTGAATCTTCGATGTGATTTCAACTTTGAGAGAAACGCTGCGATCTTCAACACGTACGGGTGTGCTGACAGTGTTCCTCTGTGCATACTGCGGGTTCCCAAACAGCGATTCTGATTCACTTTGTGCAGAGTACGATTGAAATTGCGATGCCTGGTACGAGTTGGAAGACTGCTGCGGCCGTTGTTGCTGGTAATATGTTGCCTGTTGATACCCTGGACTGGCTGAATTCGGATTGTATGGCGATGGAGAGTATTGCGACATCATATGCGCTGGACGACGAAACACAGGAGGCATGTTTCCAAAAATGGAGCACATATGCGCAACTAACTCCACGAGTGTAAAATCCTACGAAACAAGCGAATTCATTAAATACATTGATTGAGTGTGCTAATGAAAGTAAATGCACATCCCCAACGAACCTGGCGCCAATCGGACGTGTATGGAATCTTCACAAATCCGTCGCTTGTCACATGGGGATGGCCAGGTTTCACCATCATATCTGCAGCGGTAGAAACAATATCTTCAGGTACTACGCAATGATACTGAGTATTCCAACGAACGCAGTACCTGCAGTCGGGCGCACAAAACATACGGGTGGTGCCATCGGATACGACTCCACAATCCAAAACTCGACCGGGATATTGTACTGATTGCCTCGATAGAAAATGGGGATTGTACCTTCCAAATTCAACAGCGTGCTCGTCGTGCCGTCATTGTGAGCTACACACGCACGCACACACATACGCACCAACATTTAGCTATCAAATGAGTAAAGCGTTCCTTCCTCAACGCCGCAACAATATATACACATCAAAGAGTCGAGCCGCACCAAACATGCCACAGTTCGGCTGGAGCGACGGAATCTGACGCAGCAGCTGGTACACGTCGCCGCGGACTCGCGAGCTTTGCTGTTGTCCATCACGCGTCATGCAGTTCACAGTAAAGTATCGCGCGCGCGAGAGAGAAATAAAATGCGAAGAACGTCACGTCACGTCACACAAACACCAAACACCAAAACACACACACACATTAAACGCATGAGACGAGAGGAAATCGCGAGTGAGATAATGGCGCAGCAAGGCATGCAACAGGCGCGTCCGTACCAGGTAGCACTGCAGCGACGAGAGGATCTGGTCGAGGTTGCTCACGTTGTTGGCGTACATGGCGGCGCCTCGTTCTTCTCGTGCTGGTTTCCCTTCTGTTCCTTTGCTTCTCACGGAAATGTGGGGAGTGCACGCTTTGTGGTACACACACTCCGCACTCCCCCGAGAAAGTGACTTTTCCGCATTTTGGGGGAGTTGTAGAGTTGTTGAAGTCCAGGGAGGTAAGTAAATCGAGTCGGCCAATAAAACAAACACTCCCACTATTCATGTGGGCAAGGTTTTATCAATTTAACAGAACCTGAATGGGTTCGAATTGGAAGCAGCTTGAACGATTTGGAGCACGTAGTTGGTTAACATTTTGCGGTTAAGTCAAGTCATCAACCATTATCTGCTAACATAAACAGTGTTTAGCCGGTTAGCATCGTATGTTTCTGACATGGCTACACATTGTTGAGGCTTGGCCAACAAGGCGTAGATCCACGAAACGACAGCTGGTGCAATGCGCCTGAGATGTCCAAGCGTACTGTAAAACAGTTTTAGTGCGTGCAGCTATTACAGTATGTAGATGGCAGAAGCAAGCATACAGCTAGATAATACATGCATACTATCAGCAGATTTGTTGCCCGTCGGTTACATTGGTCATTCTATCTGGCTCGCTTCTTCCGCTCTCACGTTTTTATGTAAGAGAAATGCAATGCAATGGATTTGTTATCGCGACTTGTGAAAAAGATTCTGGGACCAGTCTTACATTGAGGGCGTGCATTTGACAGCGACTCGTTGCAGATTCACAGAGGTTTTCTCTCCATCGACTTTACTGTTCACGTGCAATGGCCACATGCTGATCTATGACTCACTGCCCAGCTCTCATTGTCTTACGGAGGCTCCTTGTCCATCGACGCACAAGCAAGTCAAGTCACCCACGTTTCATGACTCACTTTGCGTGTTTATGCAAGTGAAATGCAATGTCAGATCCGTTGATGCAGCTTTTGAAAAGCATACTGTGGTCAGTTTGGCAACTTGACCACGTGCACATCGCAGAGAGGTCATGAGCATCAAGCAGCGACAGACACTGTCAACCTAGCATACTTATATGGTGCAGTCGGCGAAAATTGTTCCAAAAATGCTACAATGGAAAGGCTCAAGAGCTCATACTGGCTTCGACCTTCCACCACCAACGAACGAACCGCAACGACCTGCGCCATAAAAGCTGAAGTATCACTTTACAAAGACAAAGGTTTTCTCTTATCCTATCCTAATATATCCACTAATTTAATACTCTATATGTGTTTACGATGGAGCTTTAATAGAGCTGCAATCGGGCAAGTGTACAGAGACTCGGAGTCTCGTATCATAATATGATTACTAACTTAATAATGCAAAGTTGACTGACCAACTCCCAACGATATTGGGTCACACTCAAGGACTTGCATGTACGCGCATCACTGTGGTCAGCGAAACCAAAAATTCCGATCTGACAAGCAAGGAGCGTCACTGCTGCTGACTCAGTGATTCTGCAGTGGCTTGTTACATTGCATGTGACAAGAAAAGAAATGAACGAAATGACTGGCGACCACGAACTTTGACAAGGTACATGTGGTAGTGTGGACCACTTTGTCAGCCACCAAAACAGATGACACGGGGAATGTTCTTGAAGCGTCGCCCTTTGGATTCAAATTCCAAGTCCATCCGACTCGGTTTATGCACACATCTGAGTTTTTTGGCACAAAATTTAGAAAACTGCACTAAATTTCTGTCTATGATTGGCACCTACTATTCCTATTATAGGGAATCAAAAAGGTTATCTGCCAATCGCCAGCTGTTTTTATTTTAATTTTACACCAATCATGCCGCGCATCAAAGGTTTTCCTTGCAATGGATTGGCTAAAAAGGGTGTCGACGCGGCAGCAGCTGCAACTTGCCGTGTGAGTGGCAGACCTCTACCACACGCGCGGCGAGCGGCGAGCAGCGCGCTTCCGGCCGGCCATTAGACTATCTGACGCGCGAGAAAAGCGCGTCTGCCGCCCGAGTCTCACTCCGTAATTGTCCGAGCCGCCGCGACCTGCCGTTCGCGTGTGCGTGCACTTCCGCTTCCGTGCAAGCTAATAGAGAGCCACATAGAGATTCACATAGATACTATTACTACACACCACCCATGGAGACCGACGCGCTGCTCTCGACGACGCCGTCGCAGCAGCCCACGCCAACGCCCAAGAAGCGCAACCGCCGCGTCAAGATGTCGCTGAGTGGCCGCTCCACGCGCTCGAGCCAGGCGCTGCTCGACGACTACGACGACAAGAGCGACCATGAGTTCGACGAAGCTGGACACGATATGTACGAAGGATACGACGACTACACGCCGACAGCGGATGCAGGAGACGCGTCTTCCGCTCGACCGCTGATCCCGCCGCTCACGGGGAGCAATGGCGGAGAAAGCGAAAACAGTCTGCCGCAGTACTACGAATCGATTCCCTCGACGGCGACTGGTGCGGATGACTCGCTTGGTGGGCCAGTGACGCAAGTAAACGGTAAGTTCGACGATGCGTACAAGCAGTTTGGTGCCATCGATCCGCGTCAAAATGTGCCGTACTACCAGTACATGGGTGTCCAGCGCACCCACTCGTTCCCGGGCGATTTGTACTCGGACGCGCGTTTCTCGCGCTTCGAGATCGAAGAAGCTCTTCGTGAACGCAATGGAACCAGCATCTTGGATTGGCTGCACGCGAAGGGCAATGGCGACAACTTGTTTGAGATCCTCAGCGACAAGAATACTGATACGAGCGTCGACCATGAGAAGAAGATCAAGGCCCAGCATCTCGAATCCTACGACTACGATTTCTTCGAGAGCCGCGTGAATATGCAACACGACCATGAGCAAACTGAAGAAGCCATCCGATCGCTAAACATCAGTCGCTGGTTCATGACGTTCCTGATAGGAGTCGCGACGGCACTCGTGGCGTGCTTTGTGGAGACCATGACCAAGACGTTATCGTCGTTCCGCACGAGCACGATGGAGTCGTACGTTCGACGAGAGAAAGAGGGCGAATTACCATTTGGCTTTGGGTTCATGGTGTACGCGGGTATTAGCATCGGGTTTGTGTCGATTGCGTCCTACTGTGTGGCCATTCTGTGTCCAGTTGCAGGCGGATCGGGGATCCCGGAGATCAAGGCGACGCTGAACGGCATCAAGATTCACCGCGTGGTACGCTTGAAGACGCTATTCTGCAAGGCGTTTGGTATTCTCTTTTCGGTGGCTGGTGGTCTTCCAGTCGGTAAGGAGGGTCCGATGATTCACAGTGGTGCAGTGATCGGCGCGGGGCTGTCGCAAGGCAAGTCGTCGAGTTTCGGTGTTGACACGAGCTGGACCAAGTTCAAAGGATTCCGCAACGACAAGGAGAAGCGAGACTTCATCTCGTGTGGTGCTGCTGCTGGTGTCGCCGCTGCGTTCGGTGCCCCGATCGGCGGCGTGCTGTTCGCCTTGGAGGAAGGCGCGTCGTTCTGGCATCAGAATTTGACGTGGCGAACGTTCTTCTGCGCGATGGTGTCGGCTTTTGTGCTCAATTTCTTCATCTCTTTCATGGAATCGGACTCCGAGACCGAGCTCAACAGCCACGTATTTTTGGGCAAGCTTGGTACGCAAACGGGAACCTTTTCGTTCGGTCCGTTCTTTGGCAACAAATCGTATGATGTGCTCGATGTGACAGTCTTCATCCTCATGGGCGCAGTCGGCGGCTTGTTCGGTGCGATGTTCAACCACTTCAACACGAAGCTCACGCAGTTCCGCAACCGGATGATCACGAGCCGCTGGGTCAAGTTTGGTGAGGCCTTGTTCGTTGCGCTGTCGATGGCCTCGGTCTCGTTTTGGCTGTCGTACCAGTTTGGCGAATGCCGCAAGTTGTCTGGACCGTACAGTGATTCTCTCATCGTGCTCTATTGCCCCGACGGCCAGTACAACGACCTCGCGTCACTGTTCACGGTGTCGTACTCGACGTCGATCAAGCAGTTGCTCCACTTCACGGGCGATGACAGTTTCTCGGCACGCTCACTCGTGATCTTCTTCTCGGTGTTTTACGTGTTCGCGTGCTGGACGTACGGAATCGCCGTCCCCTCGGGTCTGTTTGTTCCGAGCTTGTTGGCTGGCGCAGCCTACGGTCGCATCTTTGTGATGGTTTTGCATTGGTACGAGTTCCCAGTCGGCGCTCCAGACGGCATGTTTGCTCTAATAGGTGCTGCATGTATGCTCGGAGGGATGGCGCGAATGACTATTTCACTGACAGTCATGATCCTCGAGTGCACGGGCGTCATCGAGTGGGGTCTTCCGATCATGGTGTCGCTCATGGCTGCTCGCTGGGTTGGCAACAGCTTCAACGAAGGTCTGTACGATATCCACATCCATCTGAAGCGGCTCCCGTTCCTTGAGTTCGATCCTCCATTCTACAGCAGATTCTTGCGAGTGGAAAACATTATGAGTACTCCACCCGTTTGCGTTGGCCAGATCGCACGAGCCGGCGAGGTCTACGATATGTTGAAGGGATGCACGCATGGAGGGTTCCCAGTTGTGATCCCGCGACGAGAATCGGAGGAAGAAGATGACGTCGTGCCGAAGAAAAAGCCGCGCTTTGTTGGCGTCATCAACCGACGTCACCTGTGCGTGCTCCTCCAACGCAAGGACTTTTTCATTGAGAAGCCCACGCCATTCACGAGAAAGCCGGCAAGCGACACGACGTTGCTCTACAATGACCAGGTACGTTTCCATGCTTGTTTTTTGTACTGCTGTGGTTTCAGATCTTCTAACAATCGGTTCGTATTCTTTTAGTATGCACTTTCCTACCGCGACATCGAAAGCAACTATCCGCGGTACCCAACGATCCATGAAATCAAACTGGACGAAGACGAACGCGACTTGTGGATGGATTTGACTCCGTACATGAACCCAACGCCTCACACGGTTCAGGACCAGGTACAATTGATGCCTATCATATCAAGGAGGACCAATGTTCATGATCTGAACTGAAATACTGTTGTGTCTTTCCATGCAGACTCCTGTACCACGAGCTTTCCGTCTCTTCCGATCCCTTGGTCTGCGCCACTTGGTGAGTTTCAATTTCTTTACTTTACTAAAAGTACCATGACAGCGGTTTGCTCACGCAGTTGTGTGTTTTTTTTCTTTTACTTTGTTAGATCGTGCTGAATCGCCGAAACGAAGTGCGTGGCATGATCACTCGTAAGGATCTGACCCCAAGGCATCTCAAGACATGCTTGGAGAGTCTTAGTGAAACGGAAAAGCAGCGCATCCAAGGCTACTTCAACCGAGGGCGCTCTGGGTCCGAGAGCTTTCGAGATGTGGAGCGGACGTTGCTTAACATTGTTGACAACTCGTAGGCTGGCTGTTGAAAGTGTGAGTGCTCATCGTCGCTGTCCCGAGCTAGTCGCTGTACAAGGTGCCTGATCTTCTTTGAGATGCTTGCTCATGTACGGGAGTTTACTCACAACGTATTGTACAAATACAGAGGTTTCATGTTTGTTCCGACTCATTCCCGTTTCTGTGCGTAGCGTTTTTGTATCCATCCACACATCCAAAGATGTCGGCCCGGCGTGCGCACCGTCGAGAATGCGCTACCGATGTTGCTGCTTGCGTCTTCTTCACATTCTGGTGCGGGGGTGCTGTCAACTCCGCATACCATGCATCGTCTGGATGCTCGTGTGGGCGGTTTGCTGCTGATTGCCAAGACACGTTGCGCCGAGTCTCACTTGTCGGCTCAGTTTGAAAACCACAGTGTGCGGAAGCAGTACCGCGTCCGTTCACATGGACTCCTGCTGATGCATATACACAGAGCGCACATTGTAAGTGAAAGCACACAAGTGAGCAATAATATACATCCAAAGCGCTTGCGTTTTGAACTGCGCGCATTCACTGACTTGGTTTGACGATCACCGCGATCGCGTCGCCCTCATACACTCTGCGCAGGCCTTGCTGAACACACACTTGGAAGCATTTCCTTCTTCGTTTATACAAAGCATCATGGTCCTGTGCGCCATCCCTCTCCATTTCCTGCAGCACCATCTCAATGCCCGCATTATCCTCATGTGACTGCAAATGTTGCTGGCTGTGCATGCCAGTACAGCCATGGAACTGAATGCGATCGCCAAGCGCGACCCGCGTGTTGGTCGCCGCCAACCGCTCAGCGTTCAGACGCAGCACGCCCTTCTTCCGCTCGCGCTTCGCTTTCGACACGGTCAGGAGCCCCGGGAACACGCGCGCAGCGACGCGGACCCACTCGGTGCCAACGTCTGCGGCTTCGACCACGTACTCGTCCATTGCTGCGTCAACGCCATCCAAGCAGTTTCGTAGGTACAAAAAAGGAAAAGCCAATTACACCCTTTATAGTGACATGCATTCAGTTTGTGACTTCAACTTCAACTTGTTTTGCTTTAGTGACATTTCAAAATTGTGACTCTATCTTTGGTTCATTTTTTTGCATTCCGCATTCATTCATTATCCATTTCGCCATCTCCTCCACACGCGCATCTTATTAATAGGAAAGCGCACAGCAGTCGACGATGGCAGCAAACGCCGCGAGCGATGCGTTTCAAGACTTTTTCTCGTCGGACGACGACGGTGACGCATTCGACGACGATTACTTGTCGTTCAGCGACGAGCAGATCGCGAACGTGCTCGATCTCATGACGGAAGGCTCCATGGCGCGTCTCGACGCTGTTTTCCAAGACGTGAGCAAAACGGGAGCGGAAACCTGCGAGACGACGGCACAATGCAGTACCACCGAGCTACAGCAACCACCATGTAATCTCAAAGCGCAAAGAAATCAAGAAGAACAACACAAGGACGATTCCGCTGATAATAGCGATAAGGTGCACACACAACCTAGGGAACAACTTGTGCAATCTGATGAAGACGACGCGAAAGTGCCAACGCATCATCCAGGTACGTCATTAGAGTACACGACGTACAGGTCGGAAGAACAGTTGCCCTTGGCTTTGGGACTCTTGGAGGAGTTGTTTCCGCCACCAGCACCATCGGATGCACTTGCATCGAGTACCGATTTACTTGAGCTGGATATTCCACCTAGAGATGAAGATCGACGCCAGGGTGAAAAAGACACCACAGCCCAGGAAGCAGCAAGTAGCAATCCTGAACGACAACCAGATTGGATGAGTTTACTGGATGAACTATATGGAAACCTGTCAGAAACGCAGAGCGAAGGTGCTGTAACGCCACTGAATATGGTCAATACGGGCGTTAGTTCAAATTCGTTCGATTTTGACGATGGCATTTTGCCTACGAAGGTGAATGTTTCTTCAGAAGAGAAATCTGTTCGAAAAGACTCGGAACTTTGGCTTGACAGCTCCCCATCAATAGATCCAGTCCAGATGTTCAAGAACGAAGCATTTGGTGCGGTTTCCATATCATCGTCGCTTGACGGCAACCAGAGCTGTCCGTCGTCGACGTGGGGCAAGTTTTCACCAGATATAATGCCTATACGGCAGTCTTTGGAATCGTTTTCTCTCGTGGGAAGCGATCATACGAGCACAGGTAAGGATCGAAAAAAAGTGTATTACGTCCCGCTGCATCGCCAGCAAAAGTGCTGTCTGCGAGCCAAGGTTAAAACACCGGCAGATCTTGAGCTCACGTTCCGACCGAAGATAAACACGGGCTACTTAAAGTAAGTGTTGGCTTTGGAGTAATGCGGAGTGCACGTTTCGTTTACCTTTCATTATGATGCGCTTTTTTCTAGGCGATTACGCAGTCGACGAAGAGTACTCAGTGAAGACTTCTCTCGTCGGATGGAAAAGGACATTTTGAAACGCGAGCGAAATAGACTTGAGCGTGAGAAGGAAAAGGAGAAGCAAAAAGAACAAGCCGCAAAAGAATCAAGACGAGCATCTCTTGTCGCCAAGGGATCGGAACTGATTCTACACAAGAATGGTCTTTGGGAAGAGCCGTTAGAAAAGCGACTTGAACGACTCACGCTTGGGATAAAATCGTCGCGCGATAAGCGAGCTAATGAGAAAGGTAAAAAGCAACAGAGAAAGAAAAATCAGCGTGCAGCTGCGACGGCATCACGAGCGTGTGAATCGTTGTACCAGCGTGGTCTCAACAAGAAACTTCGCGATCAAACGCGTCAGGATGAGCACTTGATGATTGTTCGACGAAATAGCGCTTGGCCAAAGATGAACCCAAAATCACACCTCGTCATAAAAAAGAAACTCCGACATGATCTTGAGCTCGTTTGCTGTGGTTCTCAGAGGAGCCATAGTCGAAAGACTAATCGTGAACCCAACCAAAAAGGTGAAGAAAAGTGGCTGACGTTTGTCGAGTTTTCGTGCGCGCTTCTTTATTTCGGATTGGTGCCGGACCTTGAGACACCACTGCATGGGGATGATCAAGTCACTTTGCTTTGGCATGCGTGGAAAGTGTTTGCGAAAGACGATCGTGACGGACAGGAGAAGATGACGATGAATACCCTTGAGAGTATTCTTGGTACCGTCATTCTGGGGAACAAAAAGGTGCCAAACAGCAGCGGTCAACAACAAGAAGAATTGGAGCGGGAACAGGAGCTACTTAAGCTCTTTCGTGTTCATTATCTTTCTCGAAAACGTCCAGGCGCTATTAATTTCCAGAAAATTTATCAAGAAGAATCGGACGGTAGAAGAAGAAAAGACCCAGCGCAGACATTTTCAGCCACTTCAAGACAGCCACAACCAAAGTACACTTTGCATGGTAAACTCGTCACAAGAAGTATTGCGCAAGATCCGTTATCACTACGTGAGCGCGCATCTCAGCAGAAAGTTCGAGAGTTGCGAAGGGAAAAGGAAGAATTGGAGGTCGCTGAATGCACATTTCGGCCGCAGATCAATCGTTCGCCAAGTTCGACCTGGAGCTGTGACCTCAACTTGATGAGCACATATGGACGGCAGTACAAGTCAAACGCTACGAAGAGCACATTTGATCGTCTATACCATGATGCAGTCCAACGGCAAAACAACGTATTAGAGAAGTACTTTCAAGCGAAATTAGAAGAAGAGGAGCAGCAGAAGAAGGAAGCTGCTATTTCCGCAAGCTATGTCAATGGCCTTACCATAGAGGAGAGGCTGCAAAACCTTCAAGCAGCACTCGCGCGCAATCCGCTCCCAGTTGATTTTTACAAGAAGATTGAGACCATGCGATCTGCAACCGAAACCAAGGCCCAAGAAATGGAAGAAAAGGCGAAAAAGTTGCTCCCAGTGCAATTTCAAAAGTCCAAGACTGGTCAAACCATTGTGGTTCCCTTTCAGTTTGCGACTGAAATACGCGCGTCCAGTCACTCAGACAGAAGAGCTACGCATGGCAAAGAATCGAAGAAAAAGACTCGAGAGCTGGTGCGAAGAGCTATGAATCAATTCCGAAATGAAAGCCGCCCCGAATGCAGCACAGAGCTGCCAAAACCCACTACTGCTACTACTCCAACCAGCGATGAAGAATCTGCTAACACAGACTTTTGCTTCGACGTCCACTTGTCCCCATCAAGAATCCAGCGGCTGTATTTCAATGCTGGTGATAACCCAGCTCAAGTCGCTGCATCTTTTACAAGAAGGCATCGACTGAATAAAGATCAAGAGATATGCTTAGTTGAAGTGCTGGAAGCGAACCTAGAAAAGCTCGTCAATCTCCAACTCTAGCTTGGTTGGTGGAGACGGAGGAAACTTGATGGAGAGGTATCGATGGCTTTTGTCAGTGGTCAAGTCCATTTGCTCGACGACGACGGTGTCAATCGCAACGAATGGCTCCATGTGCTGCTCGCTCGAACGAAGCAGCGCTTCAATGTCCTCATTGCGGTATAATCCGTACAAGTTCGTCGACTTGATCCGACATCGAAAGCGATGATCTGTCCGCGAAAATTGCACATGCATTATCACCACATCAAGCAGCTATGTGGCAATCAGTGCTGTATACTGCTCACCTGAAAAGTCCAATCCGAGCGTCACGCTCAGCGGGATTACCTTTGTGGATCGCGGTTTAATCTGTCACAGGCACAATCGATGAGGCTATTTCTTCACAGATTGTGTGATGCGGTCAGCAGGGTTATATGAATATGCGCGCCGAGTACCAAGATGTCGGGGTCTGCAAACAGTTGGTGCAGTGCGAAGTACGAGTCCGAGCCGCTGAGCGTGCGACTGCAGCCTCGCATGATGCGATCGGTTACCTCCAAGTACGACTCAGGCTGCTCGACGTGTCGAGACACGATGCGTTTGACTGCTGCGACAAACGCTTCCGTGCGGTGATCGCCGATGAAGCACACACCGTTGAGCATGATCTCTTCTCGGCTCGCATCGCGGAACGCCTGCGCCGTGTCGACGTCACATTGTACGGGCAGCGGAATGCGCGTGAGTCGTTGAAGATGCGAGTTGACGGCATCGATGTAGTCGGCGCGCCGCCCTGAACGCGTGATGCAGCGAACGGCGACAGCAAGTCTGGTGTCGAGCACGTGGCGACGGCGCTGCTCTTGCTCGAATTCTTCTTCTGTGACTTGCTCCTGGAACAAGTCGGCCATTTCGCGATGGTGTATGCAAAGAGAGTCCTACTGTTGGCGTGTTCGCAATCTGGAGCATGCACGGTCGGAGTGATTTCGTTTTCGGCTTGTTGTGTTGGGGCTGTCGAATAGACGAGATGGTGGATTTTCAGTCGAGTCGGCACTTTGCAGATTTGCGCGGCTCTTCGGGCAAAAAAGGCAGCCGTCGAGATCGTTTCGTTGTATGGACGGACCCGCCTCATGCCCGGTCCGTCCGTGCGCCCACGCAGATGGGCTCCCGATTTCTTTGGAGAGGGAAAGGAGAATGCTGGATCGTCTGCAGCGAGCCACGAGGGACTGGCCATCTCCGCCGCGTTTATTGAACGCATTCGTCTGTGTGTTTAGACTTATGGATGGGGAGGTGTCGCTGCCTCAAGATTTCAGATCTCAGAGCATGCATGGGAAGCAGAAAAGATCGCCGAGGTCGTATTACATGCCATCTTCATATGGGGGGGGTCTTTATTTAAATAATTCTCGCTGGTATTTCACTCCTTTCCGTCGCGCTTTCCGCCTCAGCCTCACGTGCTTTTCCCATTGTTTCACAGACGCAATTCCACTCACTCACTTTCCACTCCACTTACTCTTCTTCTCTTCAACCAAAACGACCGACGCGTTCGTTCCCTTGGCTTGTTGCTTAAATACCTGCTGCCTGCACCCATCGGCCGTCTCATCTTCTCGATTAGCCGATGACTGCAAAGCGTTCACTTGTGGCGAGCAACGGGCCTGTTTCGCCCGGTTCCAGCGGTCCCGTGGCGTCGTAGATGTTGACGTAGTACCCGTCCTTGATCGGCAGGCCCCACACGACCTTCCTCCATTGATAGTGGCCATCGTTGACCTCGTTCTGCGCGATCGTGGTCGGCACGTTCCAGCCGACGTTGCACACGTCGATGCGCACGCACTGAACTGATTTGTCAAACACTTCCCAGAGCACGTCCGCGGGCTGTCCGCGCACCCAGCCGCTAAAAAAGATCTTGGACCCAATCGGCGAGATGATTCGCAATCGACGCTCGCGCGGCGTGTGACTGGCCTGGATCTGCGAGTTGCTGCTATGGTTGTTGTGCTGTCCGTTGCTCACGCCGCTCGCGGCGCTCTCGCTTCTCGTTCTTCGTCGGCGGCTGCGCGAGTTGCGGCTGTTCGATCGTCGGCGTCCGCTCACGCGCACCGCAGGCAGCGCCGAAGGGTACGTCGCCGTTGTCACGTCCTCGTCACTACTACTGCTACTGCTGGCGCCCGCGAGTCTTCGTAAAATCGGCAGCGCATTCGTCGATCCGGCGCGCGCAAGCGACGCGACGTCCTTGCCGTGCGCCAAATCGTGGAACTCGTCCTTGGACTCCTCGTGCTCCATGTCGTCATCGTAGTCGACGTTCAGAAACAGTTTCCGACGCGCGGCGTCTTCACGCTGCTGCGTCTCGAGGTCGTCTGCGTCTTCATCGTACTCTTCGACATCATCTTCTTCGTCGCCGACGTCGTCGCTGTCTGTCGTTTCCCACGTCGACGAGAGTGAGCGGCAGCGGGACGACGTCGTGGGCAGCGCGGGCGCCGACGCTGTGGCGCGCATCTTCTTAGCTTCTTCGACGGCCGCGGCCAGTTCGCGGCGCGCCGACGTCAGCTCCTGGATCTTGAGCTCCACAAACGTCTTGAACTGGTCGCTCACGGCGGCGGCGGCACTCGCAGCGGCGCCCGCGCCGGCGGTCGGGGACGCAGCAGCAGCCGCGGGGGCATGCGTCCACAACCTCATGTTCATCCTTTCGCGTCCGCGCTCGTGCTCGTCGTCGCGCCTCTATGTTTGTTTTCCTTCTCTCTATCTACTGAACTCTGGCAAAACAAGGAAAAATGAACACGCACGTTTCCGCGAAAACGTGCTTATCGGCGCGTGCTGCTTTGCTGCTTGTCGAGAACCAATGCGCAATGGACAGCAAGTTTGCTCTGCTGCAATTTCGTTGGCTTGCTTGTCGATTGTTGGCAAGCTCGGATATGCGGCAAAACCAGCACGCCGCGCGATCCTTTCGGCTCGAGTCTGTTGTTTGTGCTTTGCAAGTGTGTTGCGAATGCGGGTAGGCGACTGTCTGTCTGTCGTTTTGCGTTGGCGATAACGTTCCAAATTCCCCCCCCCTGCTCCCGAGGGGGGAGGACCCCTTCTCCTTTCTTCTTTCCCTTCAACTCAGGCTCGGGGTTGCTGTTGGGTTCCTTCGAACGCTGACGTTTGTGGCTCGCAACTGGGGAAAAGTGCAAAAGCTGAACACTAAGGTCCACTGAGCGCCCTTTCTCTGCACGCCGCGCGCTGCGTTTCCCTCGTCGTCCATCCCCCCTGCGTGCGATGGTTGATTGGGGGTTTTACTCACATACTTTGCCCCATACAAAAAACGCTCTTGCAGTCGCACGCACATCCAAAAAAAAAGAAAGACAACACAATTCTGCAAACAACAACAACAACAACAACAATCCCTCCGAAACCCTTCAAAAGCTAATATCCGCACTGGTGCCGAATAGAAACGCGCCGGTCGGCAAAGGCGGCCAGAGTGGGATCAACCACGCGCGCCAACACACATGAACCTGGATCTCGCCCCAAAAAACATCAATGCACTCAGGATGGAAACCAAAGCAAGCCAGCAAAAGAGAACATGAGCAAATGGCCCCATGCCATGCGTCAGGACCACGTGGCCGACTCCATAAAAGGCCACCGTTTCGGGGGTTTTTGAATAGGAGAAAGCCCCTGCTGCATGTGATCATTTCGTAGCCTCGCGCTTGGAAAAAGCATTCGTTTTTATTCACACGACAGCCCACCACCCATGATAGTATGCACAGCTGCTCTCTCTTGCTTTGTGCGTGAATAAAACAAAACAAACAAACAAAAACAAACAAAAATCGTATCTGTGGAACATGAGGATTTTGTATGTGTGGTGGCGTCTACTAAATCCTGCATATGGTCACGCCACAGTCATGCGGACGAGACAAACACACGCAAACAAACATACAAAAAAATGTCGAAGGATACGTGGGGGAGAAAAAACTATATTTTAGTTTTGGCTGCTCGTATCAACACGTACTGTATGAACCCGAAAAAACAAAACTGTAACAAAACATTTAGTATTAATAGTACCTCGACCACTTGCTTTCAGTATCCCCCCTCTTTTTTCTTCTTCTCCCACACAACAGACACATATGCGCGCACGTGGCGAGCAGGCAAGCGCACGCCACAAAAAGGGCAGCGAACCTGCAACCTGCGAAACCTGATGCCGCCTGGCCATTTGAAGTGCGCCAGCGGGCAAGCTGGCGGTGGCGACCGCCGTGGCGTGCCATCTCGCCACCGCGGCTCGGCTGCTGTTTCCCTCTCTCGCGCGCGTTCGACGGCTCCTCCTCGACCACCCTAGCGACCCGCTCCTCCTATTAGAACTTACAGCACACTCCTGTGCTCAGCCCCTCGGAATAAGACGGGATAAGAAAAAGACGAGGCGTGTGCACGCACGCGTGGGAAGAGAGCGTGCGACCCGACAATGGAAACGATGGCGCCAGCGCGCGGCTCTTCTGCGCGTCCCTCCCTCTTCGGTCTGCTCATTATTAGTAAACACGGCAAACGCATGCGCAAAGGCCACACATGCGAGGAGGGCGCTTGGGACAGATGAACCATGCGCGTTTGTATACACGCGCACGTAGGCAGGAGGTGGAAGGAAAGATCGTTTCGACAACGAACGAATGTTCTGGGCGACCAGCGCGGCCCCCCCCCTCGCGAAAGTTTCAGGGCGAGAATGCGCCATGGACGCCAGAGGATACACTGCGGCGACGTTTTCTTTCCTTGCATAGGTGGGCGAGTGTGTCGGTGCCAAGTTCTATGGCATTCGCCGCTGAAGCCAGGCTACTGCTGCTGTGTTTTGCCCTTCCGTTAATGTTTTTTTGGGGAGGAATCCACTTGGACAGAGCAGCATTCCATAATCCACATTCTAAGCCATGTACTTACTTTCTTTTTTCCAACGAGTTAAACGAGTTTTTTGTTCTCTTCACCACTGGCGCCACGCGCGGATTCATTTACTTTTTTTTGTCGTTTCGGTAGCAAACGAGCTTGCGGACTTTGCAAATTGCTGTCACCAGCGTGTGCCACTCCTTTCATCCGATTGCATAGGCAACGTGGAACATGGATCCATATACCCTGTCGGCCGCGTTTGCCTGCGGTGGTTGCAGCGCCGCGCAGCATTAGCAAAGCTCTGTAGTATGCGCGCCTTCTGCTACCTGCAACGCGTATCCACCTTCCGAATACCGTGGTGCATGCTTTCTCCAAAGTGCCACAAACACAGAGTGGTCTGCTGTGTTATTCGCATGCGTGCGTGTCTGCTGAACTGTGCGTCCGTTCGGTTTTGTAGTCGTCCCTCGCACGCCATCTGCTCTGGTTTTCTTGGCTATCAGAGTCGCGACCGTATAGAGCAAGCCAGCAATTCGAACCATGTTTGCTGCGCTAGATTTCTGTTTGTTGTTCATTTTCGCTTTCGTTTGCACTCTGCAGCATGTACCCAAGCAAGCAACGCACGCACGTTGGCTGTCCCTTGCCGCGGTCGCAAAAAAACAAGCATGCAAAGTGTTGCAACCTTGCTACTCCCTGACTCAAACGACACACACACATATGCACACCCACATGCGAAATGCAAATGCGCAAGCAGCTTGAACTTGCTCGCCCAGATTGTCCACGAGGGACGCTTTTGTGAGACGTCAGACCAGCGCAACTGCGCATGCCACTCTGCGTGCGGCCCGTCCCCCTTTTCCCGCCACTTGGCTCCCTCATGCCACTCACTTGCCACTCGCGACTTATTGAAAGAACCGCGTTCTCGAACCGCTCAACAGATTAGAGAAACAAAGTCGGTCTCGACACTTGACTATTTGTGAAGCGTGCTGCAGCGTGCGTGTGAGGGGCAACGGCACTTCCATTTGCGGTTCAGCGCTGGCATCAACGCGATTCTTTTACAGAAGAAATGCCCTCGAAAGTAGGGCTGCTCCCACTCTGCAAGCCGAGTATATAGTATGCAGCGGTCAGTTCATCAGAGGTGCACGAGGAGGTACGTACATTCACTCCCCAACAGATCTGCTCGTCCATGCGGAAGGAGCAAGCGCGTTACTCACTCGCACGGAGGAAGCTCTGCGTCAATTCGCAGTTGGTGCATACACATGCGCATTGGTCCATTTTCCTCACGTTTTCGTTCGCGCCACCGCGCTTTTCTTTCCTCCGCTTCTTTTTGCCAACACTTGAACATCAAATCATGAAAAAACCCAGCGCGCACACACCCGCAGAGCGAGAGGGGAGGCACTGATGGGGATTAAATCTCAACCCACGTTGTCGTCATGGGTCCGCCTCACGTTGCGCGCGACGGCGGCAGCAGAACCGCCAGTGCCACACCAATCCCAAGACAGCCCCTCACGAGAGACTGACTCGCTCTCTTCAGTATTACAAACCTCATCACATCGGATGCCGGCTTGGCTTGCGAGTAGGTGGCTCGTTCATGCTCTCCCTTAAAGGAGGATGGTCTCCACTGTAGCAGTCATTGACAGTCACGCAATGACCGATTCAGTGGCTGGTACAGATTACGGAGAGGTAAGACTGTACGCAAATGGCAGGCTGTTAAACGCCACGAGTCGTGGAGAAATATCGCAAAGTATGGAAGCAATGCTTAACATGTCAACACTTCGCCGACCGACGCTCTGTCTTCTCACTCTTTCTCACATCATGCGATACCGATCGATCTTCCTTTCCATGTAGCGTGACGGCGTCCATCTGCTTCTGTGCCGTCGTCGTCGTTCAGCCACCCGTTCGTCCGCGAATCGACCAGAGAAGCCCCCATTTTCGCGTGACGTGGGCCGTCTCATCCGTTCGCTGCGCTTCTTTGGATGGGTTCGGAAATGAGGACAAGACTCAGTATTCCCAATGTAAGGTGATCCACCTATACCATCCTCGCTATCTTCTAAAATAGTGTGCGAAACACTAAGTAGAGAAGTACAGATGGTCCCACTCGCCTATAACCATTTTACGGTACGGTACTGTCCCAAAATCACGTTATCGTATCGTAAAATCACGTTATCTGATCGTAAAAGCCGTACCGTACATTTGGCAAACGGGCCATTTCGGACTCTTCCCTGACTCATATGGAAATGTAGCCATCAAACCTCGCGTACAGTACATTTGATCGTGGCTTTGTACGGCGGTGACCTAACGATCGTGTGATCGCGGAGATGACGGGAGAAGATTGTCCCGGTTCAAGGCCGCGTAGGACGCTGCTGCTGATTGCATGATGGCCTCGCCGCCACTGGACAACAGCTGCCGCCTTCGCTGATGGATTTGTTGCTTCTCAATGCTCTCGAGAGCCTTGCGCCGCATGAACGGTGTGTCGCGCGGACTCCCGATGATGACTTCGACAATTTCCGCTCGCGTCCCCCGTGGCGGCGACCGATCTTGGAAACGAGGATCCCATGACGAATAAAATTTCAATAACTCGAAGAGAATTTTTTGACGCAATGCTGCCGACAGGTAATACGCACCAGCCGGTAAATTCGGTAGCATTTCGCGAAGCTCCGCGACGATTTCGCCGGAAAACGCTTCCCCTTCAACGAGATGTAGCATGACACCCGCATAGTTTCCGTTGACACCCCGCTCGGTGGTCAACACGCGGTGCTTCTTCCGCTCACTGCCGGCCCTATTTCGGTTCCCGAAACACCCTGAGCTCGATAACACGAAATCGTCCATATTTTTTGGAAGAACTGAGCTATTCCGGAACCCTTTTGCAAAGTTGAGCAAGTCAAAATCTTCTTCGCATACCTGGCAGCCAACGTGAAACAAGAGTGCAGGGTGTCGTTCACGTGTTGGTGGTCTCTCTTCGATTGCAGGCATCGTCTTGGTGGTCTGGATTACAGTCGTGCTTGGCACTGCGCTTAGCGGCGGTGAATTCGAGCCCGACAGTTCGCATTTCGCTTGCCGATTAAAAGCATCCTTTTCCTTCTTCTCTTTCGCCGTATTGTAAATGTCATTGATCTGCTTCGTCGCGACATTGTTTCGCTTCTTCGAATTCGACATGGCAAAAACTGCCGCACGCAGCAAGGACTTCAACGGCACAGCTTCCTCGGGTATCTTGGGTGCTTCTTCCGCCGCGGAAGGGACACTGCTCAGACGATCAAACAGTGAGTCCCCATCCATTTTCATCGCACGGTACAGTAACTTCAAAGACTCTTTTGCACGAAGCATATTCTCGCCGTGCTTCTCAATCTCCCGCTTGAACTTTTCCTGTACGAGCACGATCATGCTTTCGATCTCTGCGCGATGGTACTCGTGGATCTGGGATTGGCGGCGCTCGTACTGTTCGATCACGAGACGTTTGTATTCGATCAGCCCTTGAACGTACTGCTTTTTCATGCGAGCTAGCTCTTCATCGCATGCCAGTTTCATGCACTCGACTTCAGTCATTGGGACAGAGGGAACGGACGTCGTAGGTACTGCAGCTTTCAGCAACGCTGCATCGCGGCTTTTCTTCCAAAGGGTGTTTTTACTATTCATCGGCGTATTCTTTGGATCTTCGTACCGAGCGATATTCTGAACAATATTCTCGTCGCTCTGCTCTACGACTCGTTGATGCTGCGGAAATGCTGAGGTGACCACTTGCTGGACCGTGGCGCTGAGCTCAACGTCTTCCTTTCCAATCTCCGAGTCATCGTCATCGCTACTCGTCGACAAGCCATCATCCTCGTCGCTCGACTGAAGTTTGGGCTCGCTTCCCATTATGGAGAGCGCACGTAAGGATATGGCAAAGGAGGCTGCTTTCTTGAGCAACGCGCCACCAGATCGCCCAGGCATTGGCCCCATCAGCGGCACTTTGTTCATCACCTCTCGTGCTCGATCCTTCATTTCCAAGACAAGCCGTGAGAGCTCGTTGTTATCATTTTGAAATTGATTCTTGGAGCTCAACTCGTCTGACAATCTGGCTTGCAACTCGCGAATGGTGCTTTCAGCCTGCTCAAGCTTGTTGAGTAGTTCCTGTTTTTCCTTCATCAGCGAAGCTCTCACTTGGTTGCTGTTCTCATTTTTCCTTGCTTTTCCGTCTTCAAGCTCAGCTATCTTCTGCATCGCTGCAGCGACTTCCCCATGTAGACGCTGAACTTCTCCATCCCTCACCTTCTCTTTATGCTTCTCTTCTTGCGTTTTCGCTTGAAACACCACCTCGTGCTTGATGATTTCTTCTGCCTGGGAGTGGATTTTCTTTTCCATCTCAGCTACCTTCTGGTCTGCTGCTACAATCGCCTTGGTAGAGGCTTGGAATTTCTCGCGCCACATGCTGACGCTTTGCTGCGAGGTGCCCAACGCGCGCTGTGCTTCGGCCACGTGCCTCTCAAAATCGTCGCGCAGCATATTCATTTCATCCGCTTTCATCATCATCGCAATTTGCGTCTTTTTGAGTTCTTGATTCTGTTCGTCCATCGCAACGAGCAGCTCTTTGTGCGTCTTCAACTGTTCCTGCAGTTGCCCGAGCACCATCGATTTCTCCTTCTGGAGCGCTTCAATGGTGATCTTCAGTTCCCGCACTTGCTGCCATTGCTCTCCGGCAGTTCTGGACTCGTGCAGCCTCAACTCTTCATCGGTGCGCTGTAACTGCTTGACGATCGCGATCGTCTTCTCGAACATCTGATGCATTTGCTGCGTCTGCTGCGCTGCTTCCTCGACCACCCTGGCAAAATTCCTCTCGCCATTGCCAAGAGCTTCTATCACCTCGGGGTCATCGCGAAACTCCGCGATAATCGTTCTTTCCGTTCGCGTACCGGTTTTCACGAGTGCGTTATGTGTCACCATGAGTACGTCGCCCACTTTCCATCGTGATGGCACATTGATATGCCCGTCATCATCACCTAAGGACGTCCCATCCGAGCCCGACACCGATTCGTCGTATCTTCGCACGAGATCTGCCACGCGCGACTGGATCGCTTGCACGTGTGGGTTTCCTTCGTGTCCACGATTGCTATTGAAAGTCGACACGAACAGCAGCTCCGATGCTGCAGTGGAATCATGGCCATACGAAGCAGCAATGGGATCATGGCCATACGAAGCTGCCGTTCCACTGGTAGTCGTGCTCACAGGACTTCTCGATTGTGACTTTGGGCTGCTTACAAGTCTCGAATGCTGCTGCTTTCTCGGGGACACAGATTGGTCGAGGGAGGACTTCGCTGATGGCCGTGACGCCATGCTGGAGAGCAATTTGCTCGCATTAAACGAGATAATTACTACATTGAGCTCGTATTTTTATCTTGGCGTGATGATTCGGAAACGAGCCGTAACCGCTGAGCATCCACATACCCAACCGAAGATTTTCGTGATGCACAAAAGGAAAATGAATCGTATGCCATCTTTTCAGTACGTCGCATACCAATTTTTTTTCCAGCACGTTGTGAGTGACCTCCCGTACCTAGGCAAGCATCTCAAAGAAGACCAGACGTCTTCTACAGCGGTTGACTTGCTTCGGCGACGGATCAAGCGCCATTTGCATCTCTGTCCGAGTGAGAAGCGATGGTAATATGAGAAAACCAACGGTCCACCCAATCTTTGAGAACAATCCGCAACTCTCCCCCAGGGTTTGCTCGCTGCTCTCAGCGCGTTGGTTTCCCTTCGTGCCGCGAACTGAGGCAGCGTCTTCTTGATATCCTGCTGTGCAGTACGAGCGACAGGTCTTTCGAAGCAGCCTTCGCGTGCGATTCGCTACGCTTTGACGGCCACATCTTGCACGTGCGCGATCCGCACCGACCACGATGTCGTTGTCGAGCGCGGCAAAAATTGCGAGCATCCCTTTGGTTCTCACCGCTTACTCTGCTGCTTGGACTTCCCCCAACGTGAATGCGGATGGCAGAATGCGGAATGTGTTCTGGGTGGTTGAAGTGAACCAAAGTTGAAGTCACAATTTTGAAATGTCACTAAATCAAAACAAGTTGAAGTCACTAACAGTAGTGGTCACAAAAAAGCTGCGTGTCACTATAAAGGGTGTAATTGGCTTTTCCTTTTTTGTACCTACGAAACTGCTTGGATGGCGTTGACGCAGCAATGGACGAGTACGTGGTCGAAGCCGCAGACGTTGGCACCGAGTGGGTCCGCGTCGCTGCGCGCGTGTTCCCGGGGCTCCTGACCGTGTCGAAAGCGAAGCGCGAGCGGAAGAAGGGCGTGCTGCGTCTGAACGCTGAGCGGTTGGCGGCGACCAACACGCGGGTCGCGCTTGGCGATCGCATTCAGTTCCATGGCTGTACTGGCATGCACAGCCAGCAACATTTGCAGTCACATGAGGATAATGCGGGCATTGAGATGGTGCTGCAGGAAATGGAGAGGGATGGCGCACAGGACCATGATGCTTTGTATAAACGAAGAAGGAAATGCTTCCAAGTGTGTGTTCAGCAAGGCCTGCGCAGAGTGTATGAGGGCGACGCGATCGCGGTGATCGTCAAACCAAGTCAGTGAATGCGCGCAGTTCAAAACGCAAGCGCTTTGGATGTATATTATTGCTCACTTGTGTGCTTTCACTTACAATGTGCGCTCTGTGTATATGTATCAGCGGGGGTCCATGTGAACGGACGCGGCGTGCGCACCGTCGAGAATGCGCTACCGATGTTGCTGCTTGCATCTTCTTCACATTCTGGTGCGGGGGTGCTGTCAACTCCGCATGCCGTGCATCGTCTGGATGCTCGTGTGGGCGGTTTGCTGCTGATTGCCAAGACACGTTGCGCCGAGTCTCACTTGTCGGCTCAGTTTGAAAACCACAGCGTGCGGAAGCAGTACCGAGCAATCCTCATCGGATATGTGGATACAAAAGCGCTTGTCCGTCAGCAGCGCCTGCATTTCGCGCCATCGCATCGTGTGGGAGATGATCCACTCATGATAAGTGATAGTGATGTACTCTATTGTAGTGAGCCTGTCGCAGGGAAACCTTGCAGCACGGCATTGCGCGTTGTTTCCTATTCGAAAAGGTACGCTTGTTTGCATTATCTCAACAAGAGATGCGAAAATTGCGCTAACCTGTTTTTCACACATGCAGTGGCCGCTACGAGTGGCTTACGACAGTGGATCTCTGGCCGCTGACAGGGCGGAAACACCAGCTTCGGATGCATATGGCGCACATTGGGCACCCGATTGTGGGCGACGACTTGTACCACAACGGGAGTGGAGCAATTGGCGTCGCGAGCGCTCACGACGACGATGGAGAATCTGTGGGCACTGACGCCGATTTACTCGATGGCGCAGAAGCTGTTGGCGATTCCCGGCATGATGATAAAGCAGCAGCGTTTAGGATGTTGTTCGTGGTCAGGGGCTCTTTTTGTATGCCATTGCGATCGCGTTCCTGGATACTGATGGGAATAAACGAAGCTTTGCCATCGACGAACCGCATAAGTTTGCGCGCTTTCGACACTTCTGTGCCTACAATAGCGAAAAGAAAAAGGCTCGAGGGAAGGAGGAGAAAACAGGGAAAATATAAAGAAAATGATCATGCAAGTTGATTAATGACTCCTGTTACTACTGCTACTGCTACGTTACTGCCATCTCAACAAGACGGGCAGCAACGGCATCTACTCTACACTATTCTTGATACGCATATTCATCATAGTTTACTACACATGAAGAAACTCGTCTCACAACTGCTGCTGCATCGTGGCCTGCAGTGATTGATGGAGCTGAAATGCAGTGGGTCGGCATCTTGGGTCGGGGTGTAAGCAGCCATGGATGATCCATCGAGAGAGATCCGACACTTGCCGGACATATGTGATCTGGCCATTGTATCTCGCGAGAGTCGCTTTTGCCTCTTCGTGACTGGTCTTGTCATGACAGATCGGGTGCTTGCCCCAAAGCATCAAGCAATACACAATGCCAACCATCCAAATGTCAGCTTTTTCAGCAGTGCCTTCGCAATCTCCGAAATTTGGTCGGTAGCATTCTGGAGGCAAGTAGCGCAACGTCCCGACCGAAGAAGATGCAATTGGCTCGTTAATGTGCCGAGCCAAATCGAAATCGGTCAGCTTGACGCACTCGTCCTCGGTGATCAAAATGTTCGATGGCTTTAAATCGTAATGCGCGATTTTCATCTGCTCATTCAAGACAACAAAACAGTTGTAAGTTGGAGCGTTTGATACAAAGGGTGCAATAAACACTGCTATCATACCTCGCCGTGCAGATAAGTGAGCGCATTCAAGAGCTGAAATAGCACTTTAAGAGCTAAGCTCTCGTCAAAATACTCATACATCTGCACATGAAAACAAAAAATGAGTTACTCAATGACTGAACGTGTCAATAAAAAGAAGCACACATCGCATACCTCGATAAGCTGCTGAAGATCCGTTTTCACGCTTTCAACGGTGAAAGCTGTGTAGAACTGTTGACGGTATTCAATGGAGTATGCGGTATCACCAACGGCAACAATATTTTCATGCTTCAATCTCTGTTCAAGAAAGAAAGGAAAAAAGAAAATGTCAGGCACATACATGACGTAGACAACATTCGCCTGCACATACTTACACTGTGTGTGAGATGTTCTCGCTGCGCGTGCTTGAGTGAAGTGGATAGCTTCAAGGCACAGTTGTGCTGATTGTCAGCGTAGTCAATCACGTTCCAAACTTCTCCGTTACCGCCTTTTCCAAGAAGCTGAAGCAAAATAAAGCGCTTTCCGAGCGTTGGGAACTTGGAAAACGGAGAGCCTGCAATACACAAACACAAGTATGACAGTAAGCAACTGGACTCACGTTCGACCAAATGAATAGCATTCATTCGGAGCTCACTCTTTTCAAGTCGAGATAGCATCAGTTCTTGCTTGTGTTTCGTTTCTCCACGCTGCAAGAACAAGTATGCGATCCAGATCCAGTTAGTATCGTATTGTGGACGACAAGTTGCATTTCTCAATACTTACAAGGAACTCGCGATAAACTGCAGTGAACTGAGCATGTCGAGGCTCGTACCAGGATACATCTCCGTCGGCAACTCCCTGCACGATAAGAATGGTCAATATAATTTGTTGTAGAGATAACTCAAATGCACTTGCGCTCAATTTACCTCCTTGTAGGTGGTGTCATGAAAGTTTTTCTCCCTCATCACAGCCGCTCTTCGCTTTCCTGGATGGAAGAATATTCGGCTAGAATAAGACAGTGGAAAAAGTGTTGGTTCGTTGCATCAATATGGCATCCCGCATTACAGGCTTGGCATGCTTACCCGTCTCGGACGTCAATCGATCCCCATTGTGGTTCTCTCTGCGTCAGGTCGTAGTATCGTTGAAACACCGTGTGCTGAACCTCCCAACGAATGTGCTGTGCCAAGTGAATAACGTAACATGTTAGTGTGTAGGCTTCCCACGACCTGAATTCTTTTACTGACCTCCATTTCGTCTTCTTCAGTTTTCGTAGCAAGGTACTGGTATGCTGTTGGTGTTTGCACGATGATTTTTCCGAATGGACTTTGGCGATCGTCAGACTCTCGTTCAATTGTCTTGGAGCGGTTTAGCACTGTCTGGTCATCCAGCTGCGTGTCTTCTTGGATAGGGTTTAGCAATGGCGTGATTTTTCCGGTGTTGGAAATGTAGTTTCCATTTGAGTTCGTAACTTGAGCCGCTTGGACCGCGCATGGGCGGTAGATAGAGGTACTTTGGTGGAGCTGCCCCACACTGCTCTTGCTCGTCGTCGATAACGGTACGTCGTCTGCGATCGAAGAGAACTCGACCTTCCGCACGAAATAGGATGTCGAAGTTGAATCCCGGAACGTCGCTTCGGTCACCGAGTTGGCTCCATACTCGGTGTCGTAATCCATTGACGCGTTAAACTGGTCATCTTGCTCCATCGACGACACTGACGAGGGTGCGACCACAAACTGTGGCGCGAATGATGGTGTCGACCGGAACACCTCTTCCTCGACATCTTCCAGGAGCTCGTCGTCATAGACGCTGCTGGAAACTCGGGACACAAACATACACCCATCGGTCAAGTCTCTCGAAGTGCTGCATGGAGCAGCAAATGAAGTAGTGGCCATCGACACCACGAGCTACTGCTGCTGATCCAAGCTGGTAAGATGCGGTGCGCGAATAGCTTCGCTTTGGGCCAGTCGCAACGACGGCAACGGAAGCGCCCACGTGATTTCGACGAGTTTCTGTTGGGTTTCTATCTGTGAGTTTCTCGTCAGTTGGCAGGAAACACTAGAGGGACAGACAGCGATGGCACTACTTTGGCGTGTCGTCCAACGGATAGATGGCGGATCGCAGGGGCCAGGCGGTGGTGCTGGGCTATGAAAGGTCGGGCGGTCGTTTTCGTTTGCCGCGGTTCAAAAAAAAACTTGGAGCGCGTGCGCTCAGCGAAAGCAACTTGGCGCGTCTTCTTGGCGAATGTATGGCGCGTTTCCGAGCAGCCGCCCCTTTGGCGAAGGGCCGCACGCCACGGGAGGGAGGACCCGCACATGAGAATAAGCAACTACCCATACAAAATCGTGACGGAAGGCGCGCTGTCGCCTCACCGCGGCCGAGCCAAGTGGCACCGGAGTGAAGGTCGCTTTGAACGAGAGCGGCACACATGCAAGCTTCAAGATGGCAAAGAAAATCGAAAGATAGGGAGAAGTTTCCCTGCCAAAGGAGATGGGTGTGTATCTTTTGGTTCCAAATGGCAACAAATGCGTTTGTTGCATAGTTTCTGTTAAAGCCGTGTCCTGATTAGGTACTGCTATAAGGTATTATGTGACATTTACCGCATTCCTTTTATTATTTTATGAATCAAATATAACAATGCCAATACTCTATTATTTTATGATGCAAATATTTCAGCATTACGTATCGGTAAACACTAAATTTACGATGTTCATACATTATGTTGAAGAGTTCAGCTCTCAGTTAAAACATGCGAGTGCAGTGTGCAGTTGCCTTGTTTGGTCATTGTTGTCTCCTGTCCAACGCCATATTATATCATATACACAGGCATTCACGAAAGGGATCGGTCGTGATTTCGCAGCCTACGCTATTCTAATACAAAAACTTGCGGTAATTCGTCATGCTAGCATCCATGGATGTATAGTAACTGCATGCCTTGTGTGTCTCATGCATACTTCGAAGTAGTTCAAGTGAATGTTCGCCAATGGTTTAATTTTTGAATTGCGATGCGCATCTTTGATAAATCAACAATCATCGATGAATCTGGCAGTTAGTGATACTACCAGAACTCAGGATGTACTCAGCACCATTGATAGAAACTGTGGTCGATGGACGCTCGCTGCCGGTCAGGACCCGCGCTGCGGCAGAGAGCGAGAAGAGGGAGAGAAAAAGCGCGCGTGCATGAGTCGTGCAGTGATCGATTCGCCCAGCTTTCCTCAGTTCGGTCACTTTATTAGCTTATAATTTACACATACCTGCTAGATCCAGTGGAAAATCCCAGCCAGCTCCGGGTTGATGTCTGGACTGTATCTGGTGACTGGAGCCATGTAGGTGGCGGTGGCGGTCTTTCCATCCAATCCGAGGCCGGCATTCTGTACATCGTGCTCTTGAGGCGCCAATCAGACGCGCGCTACATTTTTTACATGTGTTCTGGTTTTAGCAGATGGGACAAAAACGAGGTTCCAGGAAAGGCGCAACCTGACAACTGGGCGGAAGGGGGTCACTCGCTCTCTGTTTTCCAGTTCTAGAAAATTTCTGTCATTTCCTTACAAGACACAAGATCTGGAGCATTTGAAACCTCGTCCTGGAAAAACACACACCAATGCAAAACATGGAGGCTGACTCTCCAACTGGTGGGACAAAAAGCGGCCACGCCCCACTTTTCGCTTTGCGCCATGTCTCGTCTTTTGCGACTTGGACCATACAAACATCAAGATTAAGAGCCATCAAAATTTTCACGCTTGCTTTTTGTTTTCTCTCTCACTCCTGCTGGTCACACAACACAATCCCATAGTGTACTGCAGTCTATAACACAATTGCACTCTCTATCTGGCCGTTTGCCTCCGCATTGACGCATTTACCTGCCGCCAAGCACCACTTGCGTTCACGATGACTGTCGCGGGGTACCTCGTGCTCAACAACGTGCGTGCCGCATACGTGGAGATCCACACGGGCGTGCTGATCTGCACGCCGCGGCTGCGCAAGAACGCCGCGTTCGCTCCGCCGCCGTCCAAGGCGGATCTTCACAGTTGCACATCTCGTGCTAGTACTGCTGCTGCTGTTGCGTGTAAAAGCAGCGATGATCCAACGGATGCGAGCCGACTCAGTAGCTCTTCGACGGACAGCGCGTCGACGACGATGAGCAGCTTGGACATGGGCGAGCACATGAACGACAGCGGCTTTTCGAGAAAGCATCCTCGAGGCGGGCTGCCGCTGCTTGCGCTGCGACGCATGATGATGAAGCGCGACGCCACGTCGAAGCACAGCACGAAGCTGAACCACTTCGACGAAGAACAAGACGATGACGACTGCTCTGACGAACCTGCGCCAGAAGACGAGCCCGCGGCGTCGGCGGTCGGTGGCCGAGAGCGCGTGCTGCAGCTGAGCGGCCACGTCGTCGAAGTGCTCGAGAGGGACGAAGAGCTTGACGCACCGTCGTATCCATTCTCGTTCCAGGTCAACATCTACACGCCTGCGAAGCGCGACCCCGCGGGCAACAAAATCGGCAACAGCGAACTCGTGGACTCGCTGATCCTGTCGGCGATGGACGCCAAGGCGAAAGCGCTCTGGGTCAAGCACATCAAGCACTGGAACCGCTACGGATGGCGCGACACGGAGTTTATCAACGCCGACGACAACGATTTCTTCTACATGCAGGCGATGATGCTATCGACGGAGAAGCGACGCAGACGCAGCAGCGCGCCGCACTCGGGTGATAAGGCGCCAGTCTCCAACACTGCTGCTTCCTCCGTGTCTTCGACGGGGAGCAGTAGTACAGCCACTACGTGCGGAGCGGCAGCTTCCGGTCGTCCGTCTCGGCGCCGTTTCTATCGCGCAACCACAGCGGTCCCTGGCATCATTCCGCCGTCTTAGATCCACAATACTTGGCTTTTGGGCCGGTTGTGTTGGATAACTGTCTATGTATGTGCGTAATGGAAAATAACTTATTATGATGAACTCCCATGGAAAAGGAAAGCATTCACTGTTTGCTGCTGTGCTGTATTGTTATTGCATACGTCTATCACTCATGAGCGTTGCTGCTTTTGTGTACCAGGTGCTGCGCCAGGAGCCTGTTTTCCAGTTCTTGGTAGAACAATTGGATGTCGCGTTGGTGCGCGTGGATCGCAAAGTCGATCAGCGTGCCTGCCTGCGCTTCGCCACCATCGCGTGCGTCAGTGAACTCGGTGGATTCCGTCAGAACCGCCAGCTTCTTCCTCTTTAGCGGCGGCGACTTGAACGCAGCGTCGAGCGCCAGATGGATCTCCTTCGAGGCGCGCAGCGGCGTGATGCGCGAGCAAAACTTGAGGATCGTGACCGTCCGCCCTGGAGAAAGCGTCAGCGGCTCCACGATACTCCATCCAGACTCGTGCAAGTGGAACGCTGGTGCCTCGTCCTGGGGGGCTTTCTTCCGATGAAACGCACTCAGCGCTTGCCACATGTGCACGCTACGCTGGCCATGCTCGTAGAGCTCGCAGCGTCGCATCGCGACGGCGCCGGAGATCTCATAGCGGGACCGTTGCCAAGACGGAGACGGGATCGAGTAGTCGCCGTAGATCTCACTCTCACTTGCTTCGAGATTCTGCACACCACACACAATAGAAGCGTCGACACACGAGAGCCTTGAGTAGGAGAGGCAGGCATGGCAAACTTACGTGGAAGGTCCCGCCGTACATGCTCTGCTGGCATTCGCTGAATAATTGCCAAATGGTGCGACTGACTTCGTTGAACGCAAAGGGGAAGACGCGCGCTTCGATGATCTCCAGTTTCAACGAGCGGTTCGCTGAAGAGCAGCTCGCCATGCCCGTGTCGTCGGTCCACACGCCAATGCGATTGCGATGCATGTCCGTCGTGCACGTGGTGAGCCCGACATCAGCCATGACCTCATCGATGCGATGGGACTGCGTACGCAGCGCATTTTCTAGTCGTTCCTTTATTTTAGATCTCCTGCTGCTTCTGTACGCACTATCGATTTCACAAAGGAATGGACTCGGAAACAATCGTGGTGGCGGAATCATCTGTACGCAACGAAGAAATAACATGTTAGTGAACAATAATGGCGCGTGCGAGCAAAACACCCAGACGCACCGCTGCTAGTCCTGTGTTTGGAAGTTTTTTTAGCATTCGTTGCAGCACTTGCGCAAATCGAATCTGGTCGCTTACGGCATCGCGTAGCTCTTCATTCTCCTGTCGCGCGCGCCATGCGCACTGCCTTTGTGCGATTGCGGACCTCTGCCAATGCGAGCCACCAGTGCTGTCGGCAGCCGCATGAGGAGCCACTTGCACAGCTACAAAGGACAGCTTTTGCTTTTGTTGCAACACGTGGAGTGTGCGCTCCAGATCGCTGACCTTGTGGTGAAGGCCCATCAGCTCTTCACGCTGTCGACCACGGCAGCGGTTCACGACGGCATCCGCTTTCTGCCTTTTCCGCCCACGAGTCTCTGCCGTGCGTGTTGGGGGCACGGCACTTTCTGGTCTCCAGGTTGACAAGTCACGGCCACTACGACCAGCGCCAATAGCTGCAGCAGCAGGCATTCGGCGTTGCTTTTTCCTGGAATCGCGGCCTCGTGGTGATCGTAGAGGTTGCTGCAATGCGATGCTTTCGTGATCAACTCCTATGGGCACAGCGTCATCCACCAACAGCGCGCTATCGCATTCGAGCAGCTTCATGATGTCGACTTCGTCCTGATCGGTGATCTCCAGCCGCAGCGGCGGCACGTCTGCGAGCAGGAGCGCGGCGAGCACATCGTCGTCCTGTCCGTCGTCGCCCATGGTGGTGCTCTGCACTATTGCGTCGTCCATAACTACAGAGGTCAGATAGAGTGATGTGTCCCGTGTTGCGTTTTTTCGTCAACTACACGGGATAGGAACTTCGGGACACGTTAGGGCAACCGATTGCAAAGAATAGAAGTCCGCATGCCTATCTTCAGCGAAAAAGAGTGCTGGCCGCCACATCCCTTGTTTGGATCCTCAAAATTAATAAACGGAACACCATCCGGGACACACCCTATCCCTCCTATCAATTGATTCGGGACACATCGCACCAAGCATTGCCTCAAACGTGGACGAGTCGGATTGGGGCGGTTGCGTTCGGAGAGAACGCCAGGGAGAAGCACAGCATCGGCCTCTCTCTGTGTGTGTCCGATCACTCACTCGGTCGCAAGCGGAGCCATCGGCTGGTAGCAATCAGCCTCTCACTTTCCGTTGAGGATGCTGCACATGAAGGAGGAGAAGGGCGCGGACCACTACGACCCCGTGGAGGTCTCGAGCGTCGTAGACATTAGTCCGAGCGAGTTCGCGGCCGACAACCCGATGTCGACAGGGCTGAGTCCGCGCCGCGACCGGAAGGCCCACCAGCGCGAGAACCATGCCAGTACTCACAAGCGGATCCCGGTCGCCGATATCGACCTCAACCCGTACGACGACGACGTGTACGGCGACGACAGCGACATGTATGATTCCGAGGGGAAACCGCGCACTTTGAAGCATGGCGATGGCGATGATGGCCACAACGACGCGCGGTTCCGCGTGAACGGCATTGCGGTGGACCGCGAGGTGCAGGGCGGTGCGAAGCCGAATTGGGAGCATGCGTACCAGATTCTGTTCCAGAGCAGTACGCCAACGGGGCAGCGCGTCGCGCTCATTCTGCTCATCATGGTCTCGCTCAGTATCGCTTGTGGTAAGTGGCGCTGCAAAGCGGGTCTACTGTGTATGTCGCATGCCAGTGTTGAGTTGTGTTGCGTGTGTGTATCTCTTTTGCGATGTAGCGGTGCTTGATAGTGTAAAATCCATCAGGTTTGCATTGCTATTCCCGCTTCTTCGTTGCTAGGCATGGATGGCTACATACTGGAGGCAAACTAACGAAACCTGTGGATGATGATCTTGTCTTTGTAGGGAGGACATTGGCCAGTACCTGCTGGTCCTCGAGATCTTTTTCACGATCGTGTTTTCGATCGAGTACGCGCTTCGCGTTGCATGTTTGCGCACGCCGCGCCGGTTCATGCTGAGTCTCCTTGGCGTCGTGGATCTCTGCGCGTTGGTGCCGTCGTATCTCGGTAAGCAATGTCCTTGTGCGAATTGTCTTATAATGAACATTGTGAGGCTCACGTATGTGTGTTTTCTTTTTTCTTTATTGCATATGTAGGCTTCTTTATCCCATCGGCGCGTCCGTTGATTCACTTGGCAGTACTTCGGATCTTCCGCGTGATGCGAGTGTTCCGCATCCTGCGTCTCGCGCGCTTTGTGGACGCGAGCGCAGCCCTCAGCGACAACATCCAGTCCAACAAGCGGCGCATCCTGGTGTTCCTCGTGGGCTTGTTCACACTCATCCTGGTCATCGGGTGCGCCATGTACCTGATTGAGGGCGACCGTCACGACTTCTCCAACATCCCAATCAGTCTCTACTGGGCCGTGGTCACGATCACGACGGTCGGCTATGGCGACATTGCACCGCAGACGATCCTGGGCCGCATGCTCGCGACCGTCGTCATGTTTGTCGGCTACGGGATCATCGCGTGTCCGCTCGTGCTGAACCAGACGGGAGACACGGACACGTTGACGGAGCTCGTCGAGTGTCCGCGCTGCTTCCGCCGCATGCATCAAGAGGACGCCAACTTTTGCCGCGTGTGCGGAACGGCGCTGCGTCAACCACGCGCCAAGATCATCAAGGCGCGCCGACGTGATCGATTACGTCTTGCGAAGCTGAACACGCCTCTCGACCACGATGTTGACGACGACATGGACGGGTTGACGCCATCGGGCGGGTTGGCGATGTCGACGACCTCGACAAGTAAATCCAGTGCGCGGCTGCTGCCGGATGAAGTGCAGGGATCCGACAAGCCCGTCCACTTGTGACAGTGAGCGCGCGTCGATAGGTGCATAAGGATCTTAGATGTGGATGCGTGTCAAGTAAGTGGGAGTCGATGAGTCTCGACAGAAAGCAGCAGGAGAATTAGAGATTACGCTCGAGTACAACCGCAATGATGGCTTCCGACCTCTTGTCCCTTGCGTTGTCCCCATCACGTAGAAGCATGGCGACTCACTCGATCGTCATCGCGAGCGCCGCCCCTAGCGCACGATGGTCATCAAGGAAGGAGGAGCGCAATGCGGACACACACACCATCACGGATCCATCGCATTCGCATTCGCATCCGTAGCTACAGTACCAACTGCATTACAGTACATCGTGTGGTGTGGAATGCGCTTCCGCCTACTGTACGCCTCTTGTTGCTTGGAGTCCTGCGTGTAGATGCATGCACAGCCGACTGTGTGCGCGGCAAGCGGACGAATGAATGCAGCGGTCGGTCCAACTGGTCGCGCGCACGACCGCTTCCAGTAGTATACGATACGTACGTTGGTAGTAGTGTGCCACCCTCTCATTTTCGCAACGCAGGCCACAAACAACAGCCTCTTGAAGGAAGAGCAGTATAATGGAGCTGAGCCAAAGACCGAGCCACGTGCTGAATTGGGCTCGGCTCGACATGAACTTCAGTTCGACGTACTTGAACCTCCAATAGGCACATTCCTTTCTTTGTATAAAATAAAAAAGGAATATAACTATTGAAAGGTTGTCAAAGACTTTCACGTCTGGATTGATACTTTCCAACAATATCATCTTACACAGTGTATGGAATAATAACATTGTACTTAAACGATGGAGGGATGCGGGAAGGCTCAAGTTGACTCTCGCGTGCAAGCCAAATCGTTAGGGGGGAACGCACAGAGAAAGAAAGAACGGAGGGGCATGACGGCGCAGCACGAGCACCACGAGCACGGCGGTCTCGACGATCTCCACGCGGAGCTGGACACGACACCCGTGTTTGAAGCCGCGCGCGAGGGCCGCGTCGACGAGCTCACGCGCATTCTCGACGCCGATCCGTCGCAGCTCGAGGCGCGCGACAAATACCGACTCACGCCGCTGCACTGGGCATGCGACCGCGGGCAATACGACGTCGCCTTACTATTGGTGGCGCGAGGCGCGGACGTGAACGCCGCGGAGAAGCGGTTGTTCAAGCGCACGCCGCTGCTGTTCGCGGCGCTCTCGGGCAACGAATCGCTTGTGCAGCTGCTCACGGAGCATAAAGCGGATGTCCATGCGACAGACTACAAGGGCTGGACAGCGCTGCACTGCGCCGCGCATACTGGCTCCATCAGCATCCTGCGCATGTTGCTGGGTGCCGGTGTCGTGATCGCGACGCTGACATCACGTCACGAGAGCGTCCTGCATCTTGCAGCGCGCGCCGGTCATGAAGAGCTCGTTCGATGGCTTGTGACAAGTGCCAGCGACCACCAGGTGGTGCTGCTTGGGCTGCAGGACGCCGACGGTGCCACGGCGGTCGAGATTGCGCGCGCGAGCGGCCATGACGCCATCGCAGCACTGCTGTCCCAGGCATGAATGAATCAAGTGGAGTGTCTGAACGTCCGCCGTCCATGTGTTCCATCTGGTTGCAGTCGGTCGCACCAGCTTGCTTGGGATCTTTTTTCGCGTATCCCACAGAAATAAAACGATCTGATATACTGGCAGAAACACATGCCACATGTGTTTCTGTTGGTTTTTAACATGTTAAGGAATTTGGATTGGCAGCAGTATGATAAGGGGTCCCACACTGCAAACGAATAAATAGTTTGTTGCGAATATCTTGCGTATACTATCGACCTTTAGCACAATGAGTAAGCGCTGCTGTACGAGACCCGCACGTTAGTGTGTGTTTTCTTTGTTTAACGTCGACGTCAAACAAATACAGTATCAGGATACCTCGTTGGGCGTCGACGTGCCATGCAGCACACATGTACCTGTTCCCGATGCAGTCAATGCCCATGAGGAGATGCAGCCATGGCGCTGTGTCACCCGCGGCATTCGTCTGTATGTCTGCATGCTTGTTCTTCAAGTACTGCGCATGTCGACGTCGACGTTCTCTTTACCGTTTGCGCCGAGTTCGCGTCCGCCAAAAGATCGGTCGAGTGCGTACAGTATTTATGTGCGGGTTGAAGCAAGCGGCGTGGTGCCGGCGGTTTCACGGCTCATGATTGGTTGAAGTGCCATGGTGACGCGCTGCCGCCATGATGACAACTCGTCCACTGTGGCTCGCAACAACAATAGCAAGTTGAAAAACAAAAGCTTGGTGTAACACAAAGGGGCGACAAGACACTTTTCATCAAGCAAGTCACAGAAAACCCACCATCACTCTGTAAGGGTAAACGAACGACGAACTTCAACATGCAGTCTGTTCAACAGAGGGTAGGGGAAAACCCGATAACGATGGTTGCCCATTCTAGTTTGCTGTTGCTTGTTTTTATCCCCCGCTTGGTTTACTTGACTTGAATCTGGCTCATCGACAAATATATTCAGAGGATTATAATGACGCGGCATTGTTGGCCGTGGCTGGCACTGTACACTCGTGCCCGGCCTATGCGTGCATTGAGCCATGTGTAATACTCGCAAGGATGTGAACAGAGGGCCCATGGAGGAATCCAGTGCCAAGTTGAAGCTTCTGCGCATGTGTGAACAGCATCTTGCGTCTCGCATGGATGACCTCACGTGCCTCTCTTATTCTACTAAATAATATGCCTCTTGGTGGCTTCTGCGACTGTTCTGTTCCCTCTCCTTGAAGCTCGGCGTGTTGAAGAATGAAAGAAACAAGTCATACTGTAAATAAAAGCACAAATTAACACACCAATAGCCCGTCATGGCCGCTTGTTTGTTTTCACATCCGCTGCTCCTTTCTTGTGGTAACAGAAACAAATGCGAACCGAAACAAGCAAAAAGGACAGTTTTGGTTCTGGAGCCAACCTTGCTGGGGCGAATTTGAGCTATGGCTCTTCTCTTTATCTGCAAGTCGCTCATTTAACCACAACCCCTTTTCCTACAAACCTCAACTTGCTCCTAGTCTTTTTGCCCCATCCCGGTCCTTTTGCTCTTACATCATGGTTTTATCTTTTCATACTGCAGCGACGACAACGTTCCTGATACATCTACACTTTTTTCTCCATTCGCGACAACGAGAGGTGGACGGACCCCAGCCGCTTTCTGATCAGAGAACATCATCCACTCTCCTATTTCAATACTACGAGCGCTTCACACATAGTGTCATGTTTGCTCTTAAACGTCATGAACTGGATGAAGTTATTTGCAAGTTGCGTCTTCGTTGTAGCAACACCGTGTTTGTGCGCTACTGTTGGACTTGCGTTTCAGCACCAAAATTTGCTCACTTTTTGCATGTAGCCTGGCAACAGACCACAAACAGCAGCAACAACAGACTTCAATGCAAACAGACAGATAACTTCGGCATTATACCGCGAACATTGCAAATACGCAGCCCACCACTTTCTTTTCAAATTTTTCCTCGCGTTCCACTTCTGCTTGTGGAAGTGCTGGCGTTTGTCAAACGTTTTTTTTCGTATATTTGTGTGTGTGTGTTATATGATAGATCTGCGTTTCTTTCTGATAAAATGGCAAGCAAACGGAAGTTGCAGTTTGCTACTGGTGCGTGCGTGTAAACATCTGAAACGCTTTCGTGCGAGTTTGTGCACTGGCGTTTGCCTCCGCGCTGTCTGCATCTGGGTGCATGATTTGTTTGGTTTGTTTGCGGGCGTGTTGTTGCCAGGTTGTTGTGTCGGAAGAGTAAGGAGGGGGGAACATCACAACGGTTCCGCTTCAACTGTAGCAAATGAATCTCGCGTGTTGGCGGCTGGTAAACATGCTTTCAGTGGTTTGTTTTTATCAACACATCCTGGCCGCAGCGGCAACGAGAGAGAAGAAATCAATCAAGTGCTCCTTTGCAGTCCCAACAAAACAAGCAACGAGGAAAAAAAAAATGCGAGTTGTAGTTGTAGTTCGGGAGCAGAGTTGCCGTTGCCAAGTCCCAATCCATCAGCGGGTAGGGTATGTATAGGTACCTATTGACCAATCAAACGTCGCAGCGCTGGCGCTTTCATTAGTAGCCGGCTGGTGCCCTTTCTCGTCTGCTGTTGTCGCTTGATTTCTGGGGGGGAAGCATTCCCCTACCCCTCTATACTCTGCTTCTCTCTCGTCCTTCCGTCACACGTCCGCATTTTGCAGACCGCAACAATATTTGAGCGACTCGTGTGCGTCGCCAGCACGTCGTCAAAACTGGACTCGCCGCCTCTTGCGGACGCAGCAAAAACAGCAAAACAGCAAAACAGCAAACGCCAACAGCCAACAGCGCAGTTGCCAACTCTGCCGAAAAGCGTGTCGCCGGAATACGACAAGCAACACCGACACAACGTCACATTAGCTTTTTCTTACAGCAATCAATTTACAGACTCCCATTTCGATCACGCACCAACTCCTGTTATATGTCGCAATGAAGCGCTCGCGAGCATGTGAAGATCTCCGCGCGCTCGAATGGGCGACGCCCGCGACGACAACGACGACAGGATACCAGCGCCTGCACAAGCGCTCCAAGCAGATGATTGATAGCGGCGACGTGTTCGCGACGGCCTCCACCAACAGCGACCTGCTCCCGCGCCGCGAGGAACTCGAGACGCTCGACGCAATCGACTTGGTCATGAGCAGCTACGCCACGAGCGTCTTTGACGAGTGCATGCTGCCGCCGATCCGCCGCAACTCGCGCGACGTGAGCGTCCAGGTCGAGTGCTGCGATGACGCGCTCCAGTTCAAGAAGAAGTTGCAGCTCGCAGCGTCTGAGCCGATGATGGAGCCGACGGAGCGCGACCTGCTGGTGCGCAGCCGCTTCCAGATCGACACGACGCGCTGCATAGATTCGCTGGACACGCGCCAGTCGATCCCGTTCGACATGTCGTCGTTCATCATGCTCTCCATCAACCCCAAGCGATGAGCTTCCAGACAGAGATAGCTCCAACAAGAGGAGCTTTTTTTCCCCGTCTCCTAGGAACCCCCCCGGCTACTGAGCTTTCCAGCCTCGTGTCTATGGACAGAGCCTGAAGCCGTCGCTCCAAGTACAGCCTTACAGGACGCAGCCAGAAGCTTCCAGGTTCTTCTCCGGAGATCGCTCCAAGCTTCCGTGTCCAACAGCCCCATCCATCCATCGTTCAAGGCGGCGACATGACGACATGACGCCCAAGTTTTAAGTGGAAACTGCCAGGTTCAAGTTCGTCCGCGAACGCCAAAGAACGAAAAGAGAACAAGTTGCTCTTTATGGTCAGCGCGGCTGGAAAGAAGGCAAGACGAAGCAAGCGCCAAGTGGCTTCCTGACCGACCGCCATCAGTGCCGCCGTCATCTGCTTTATTCTCGCCATTCAGTTTACCTTTTTGAGAAGAAGAAGAAGAAGAAGCCGTGGAACATTTCGTCCTAGAACCCAATACAACCCCCACATATCTATCTATCTATCTATCCAATCCGCCATGTTGCTTCCATAGTGTAGCATTAGGATATGTACGTACAATATAATTTATTTTCCTTCTTCAACGTCGCCATTGGGTAAATAATATTCTCACGCCAATGGCTTCCTCATATCCGATATGTATATTTTTTTAAAGGAGAAAGCTGTCTGCGCTAAGTAAATGGCGACCAGTTGGAGTTGCCGCCCGGCGGCTGCCGCGAGCCCGTACGCGATGAGGTCGCTGCCGTGGACGCTGCTGTGGGCAGGTGGCGCATATTCGCTGCATAGAGCTGCTGCGGGTCCCACCCACTACTGGAGCGAGGGGGTGGCGCTCCTCCCGCGGGTGTCGCATTCCCATTGCCATACGAAGACGAACGGTAGGTACCGCCGCCGCCCAGCTCATATAGTGGTGCTTGGGAGAACTGCTGGTGGTGGTGCGCAGGCGCTTGCTGTTGGTGGTCGAAGGCGCGCTGCGCGGTGCCGATGCGCTCGTAGTCAAAGTGCGGTTTTGGTGTGCTCTGCTGCCGCATGAGCTTGGCGAGCGGCGACGGCGGCGCGGTGGCCGCGAGGTCGTCCCATGGGTTGTTGCTGGCTGCCGTCATGGGTGGCGGCGGCATGTGGTTGCCGCGCGAGGGAGGGTGCATTGTAGCACCATGGCTGCTGTTGGTGCCGCCGTGCTGCTTCCGCGCGAGCCATTGGCGGCGCTTCTTTTCCCAGTTCTGGTCGCGCTTGGACGACGTGAGCGGCGGCTGCGAGCCCCAACTGCGGCTGCTGCTGGCGGTCGAGAGTGGACGGCTGTAGCTTCCAGACGAAGGAGGACACTCGTAGCCGCCACTCGAGTAGCTGCTGCTGTTGTTGCTGTACGGAGCGCCGTAGGAAGAGCTTGGCGGCATGGCCTCATTTCCCTGGTGATACATAGGCGGCGCATTATTGTTGTTATTGTTGGCGGCAGTCGAAGGCACGTAGTAACCTCCGTATCCATTCACCGTGCTCTGTCGGCTGCTGAGCGGACGCGGAGCCACTGCTGCTGGGTCCGTAAGCGCCTGCTTATCATGCTCGTCCACGGCCGCATCGATGGTGCCGAGACCGCCCGGCCCTGCCACCAAACGCACATACACAATTCCAAGTAAGGGCGGGCAGTGTATGGTATTATGCGATGCTGCTCTCTTTAAACGTACCAAAGGTGATGCTGGAGGCTCCGCCCGGTGGCGCGTGAAGCCGCGTCGAGCTGCGCTTCACGTGGAGCTGCGAAGACGTCAACGTCGACATGTTATCGCGTAAATGAGCGCTCACCAGCGTCTCGTGTATGTGGAAGGGAATAGAGAGCAAGAAAAGACGATGACCTCAATTTAACCGAGAGCTTCCTAAGAATAGGCACCAACTATCTGGTGCTCTCTATATATGGGTGCAAGCGATGTCGTGGTTGAGTATATGCGCGAGTCTGTTGGCGATAGGCTTACAGGGTGACAAATGGCGAGTCTCTTTGATCTCGCGGCCGAACTGAGTCAGTTCGGCCTCTCAGGCCAGCCGCACGAGGATAAATTGGCACACGCATTCGGCCCCAGACGGCACGTTGCCGACGCTACTGCACCGACAATGTCGCGGCATCGCCAGTCGACGCTTTCCATCTTGGACGAGACGCTGCAGACCATCTACGACACTAGCACGCGACAGCGCACAGCGGCGCTGCTGGGATTGAAAGCTGTTTCCAAGAGCCAAGAGCAGCTCGAGAACCGACTACGAGAGCTTCACGCGACCACGAGATCCGCCGTCAAGCTCCAGAAGGTGTATGCTCATAGTGTGTCCTACCCGACTTTGCCACAAAATGAGCCCCAAGAAGCAGACAACGCACAGCAACAACACGTGCAACAGCTTTCGCGGAGGCCAAGCAGCAACAATCGCGACGATGCGGATGGCTGCGACCCCGATCTGGTCGCCAAGAGCGTCTTGCGCGAGATCAGCGACGAGATGGACCAGGTCGCGCAGGTTGGACTTGCAACGTCGGACGAGCTGGTGCGCCGCTATCTGACGGACAAGTGCATAGAGGCCCGACTGGTACGAAAGAGAGCTAGCTAGCTACACATGCGTGTCGATCTGTGGTGAAGTAACTCATGCACGGTCGCTTGCTTGTTGTGAACCTTTGTATGCAGAACAAACTGCCAGCGACGCCATTTGTGCAATTGGCAAAGCGGAAAGCGGCGCAGAAGATCCAGCAACTCGTCCAGCCGCAACCCAATGAGCTACAGATTGCATCCTCCTCTAAAGATGCAGTGACGAGTGCGTGCAACACAACACAGACCACAGGTCCCAGTAGTAACAGTGCTTCTGCAAGCGACGCTGCATTGTGGAACAAGCTGAAGGTGCTGTCTGGGCAACAGCATGCCATGCTGCAAAAGCTGCTGCGTATTCCTGGGGCGCGAGTGGGCAGCTTGCCACCTGCGCAGCAGGAGTTCGTGCAGTTTGCGAAACGCTATGACCGCATGCTGCAACTGAGTGAACAGGAGATCTGCAAGCTGCCATTGCAGCATCAGCACATTGTACGCAACTTGCAGCAACAAGCAGCACAAGAGTAAAAAAGTGATGGTGGAAAAGTGCACGGTTACGATATATAAGAAGACGTAAGCATAGAGACCCCATGACGACAACGACAACATTCTTGCAGCAGCTACAACTGTTTCTCCTCAACGATCGGCTTCCTCTTTCTCAGCTGCTGCGGGCTGCGAGTAAAAGTCCGACATCTTGGTGAGCACGAGGTCGTGGTCCTTGGCGTACGCCGCGACGTCAAATTTGGCGCGTTGCTCGCTCAGCCGCGTGTCCTGCTCACTCTGGTCCGTCGTCGACGTGTGCTGCCCTTGCTGGTGAAAGAGGAACGCCACGTATCGGTGCTGACCCACGGGCGGCGACACCGGGTAGTACGGCACAACGACCTGCATGTTTTCCAAGTGGGTTTCCTCCAGATCCGACACGATGTAGTGCAGGAACGGCGCGTGGGTCGGGTCCTGCGGATCTGGCGCGTCGATGTCGATCAGCATCCACGTGAACAGTCCAGAGCCTTCAATGGAGATCAATGGCGCCAGCCTAGCCTGCATAATAGCAAAGTAACAACAGCACACATCCATTAGTAATTACAACACGAAGTGTACATACACGTAGCTGCTCGCATCTACCTCGTCCATGTCAACGTAGTCACCGCGCTCGATCTGTTTGTTGTTGTATTTAATCGAGAACGTCGTAGTTTCAGTCGTGTCCTCGGCCGTATCGAGGTGGTCGAGGATCGTTTGGAGAATCTCCGAGTCCATGGGATCTGGAGGCGCGTTCTCGCGGCGCTCCGCCACCATGAACTTCATGGGGTCTGCGATTCCTGCGGAGGGCAGCTCATCGACATGGCGTAGGCCCTGGCCGATCTCCGCAAACTGCACGACCGAGCTCAGCACAATGAGCGTCGTGAACAGCGCGAGCAGGATCTGCAGCGGCAGCGAGCGCGACTGCGGTGTGGACAGCGGCGGTGCGTACGGTGGCAGCGGCGACGCCTCGCTCACGAGCGACGAGTAGGACGAGTGCAGCAGCGGCAGGCGCGAGCGGCTGAACTGCGCGGACTGCGGCCCCAAGCTGCGCGACACTCCCCAGCCGTGCATCTCCACGATCGGTCGTCTCTTGGTGGCGAAAATGACGAATGCGGACGGCCCCTGATTTTTTTTTTGGTTGTCTTCTTGTATGGGCTCCAAAAGATCTCACTTGGAGTACTGTATCTGCATCGTAACGATCCGCACATGGAGGACTTTATCTGGATTACGGATATATGACTGTTTTTGCTGGTATTGACTGTGATTTACTGTAGGGTATGCGGACGTTTACGAATGCTCGTAGTTTAACATTCTGGCGATGCGGAGAGGGTGAATCAATACAGCACGACGCAGCCCGAACAGTCGCGGAACCTGATTCTGGAGTGAGAGAGAGAGTGATTGTCCCACGCGGTCTCTTTTCTGCGCCCCAAACGATTGAGGAGCTCTTTTTGCTGGTTGAAGCTCCACCATTCCTTTTTTCGCCTGGTACATATTGATTTTTGTATGGACGAGCAGGACCATGCATCCATCATGCAGGGGGAGGAGAGGCACTACTGCTGCTGTTGCAGCTGCTGCTTCGGGGACTATAACGATGGGAGGACGACGTCCATGGCCCCTGCGACGGGTCCTGGATGTGCACCGCGTCCATGTCGATGCAGTCGGGGTTGTCAAACGACTGAAGCCACCGCTTGGTCGCCATGGTGCGCGGCGTCGAGTTGGTGCTGCGCTTCTGGCGCTTGGCCACAAAAGCCTGTAGATTGCAAAAACCAGGCAAGTAGCTTAAGCAATAGAGCATACACATGAGTCGAGTGTGTGTAAAATCAGTTTACATACCTTGGCTGCAAGGTGGCATGCTGGGGAGAGCATCGAGTCAACGCGGCGGACATACTTGTTGGATGAGGCGATGTTGTTGCTGCTGCTGTTACTGGTAACCTGAGATGTGGACTCGGACCGCCGTGGTGGATCGATGACGGCCATATCCAATGGCGTCGGGATCGGTAGCGTGCTGCTTCGATATGGCTGGCCTGTATAGCGGTGACTGGCCTCGACAGGAGATGATGAAGCTGGCACTGCTGGTTCTCGCGACGGCACCATGGACGAGATCTGAGACGCTGCAGCCAGCGGATTTGTGATTCGTGCGCTGGGTGACGCAACGCGACGAGACGCATGATGCCGATTCCCTTCCTCGTCCTGTGGAGCTTTGTGCCTAGTGTACTGTTCAGAGCGGTTCTTGTGCTCGTGGCGTCGCCCACTGTGAGACTCGCCATACGTGTCCTCCATCATCTCGTATGGGTCATCGAAAGTGCCATATCCGTATTTTTCTGCTTGGGGGCTCAGGTCCGGGCTCTCATTCTGCTGGCGTGCATGGCCCTCGTCTCCAAATCCGTGCTGATGGCGCCGATGGGGCTGGTAGTCGTGACTCTTTTGCTGCTTACTGTCGAGATACAACTGGGACGCAAAGTACCCTCGTGGATTGCGGTGCTTATTTTGGTGGTGTTCCGAATGCTGCTGGTTGCTCGGAGTGTCGTAGTCTAGACTGCGACCATGTAAGCGAGTCTCTTGGCCACGATGGTATTGGGTACGCTCCGTCAATGATCTACTGGGAAAGCTATCTGGATCCGCTGGGTGCACGCGATGCTGCTGGTGACTGCCGCACGGACTCTTCAGCACTGTATTACTGCCTCCACGGCAGTCAAAGGAGTGCTTGCCTCCTCCCTCAACCTGGGGCTGCCTCCACGGAGACAGCAACGGTGAACGATGCTCGTCCTCTTCGTCGTAGAACCGCTTCTCATCATAGGCATTGCGTCCACTCCCATGCCGTCTCCTGAACTCACCTCGGCCCTCATTAGTAACCTCCTGCTGTTGGAGAGGGTCATTGTAGCCGTAATAGTAGTCCATCAACCGTTGGTTGGATGCGTACTCATGGTGCGTCGGTGTCGGGATCGAGCGATACTGGCCCATCAGCATTGCATCGCGCTCGTCGGATGCATGGCGACGGTGATGATGGTGCTGTGGCGCGTGGACGCGGACCTGCATTGTGCGCCTCGAGTGCATCCTCGGGCCACCATTTTTGCGTTCGTCATCCTCATTGTCCTCTGCATCGCTATCATCGTTCTCGTCATCGACCTCCTGACGCACGATCTTGGCGCGCAGACGTTCCTGGATCAGCGCCTTCAACGGGGTCGTCATCTTAGGAGTTCGTAGCTGTTCGTAGCTGTTTGTGGGCGGGTGGGTGGCTGGGGCGCAGGATGGAACAAGGAAAACGAGGAGTGAGAGAGAAGCAGCACGAGGCAAACGAAATAAATAAATATAAAATAAGTAGTGGATGCAGCCGGTGTACTTATTATTATTAGCGCAATGGCGCGTTTTGTTCTCGTTGCTGTTGGACCAAAAAGGATGCGGGGCTAAATTTATACGACCGAGCTATTTCTGAGCGCTATTTTGTCTCGTAGGTTTCACTGGTGACTGTGAGGAGCGACAGCATGGCTGCTATAAATAAATACAGCGTTTGTAGGGCGTGATGATGAAGTAGTGAGTAAGATGACTGGAGTCGCACATTTAGATATTAGGACGGCGTATCAGGCAGGATAAGCAGCAGCTCAAATAACTCGGCTTCTATTCTGGGGCTTTCGTCACTACACAAACTCTGGATAAAAGAGAGCTTTGTTTAGTGAAAAAAAGGAGTCTCCACTTCACTGAATACAAGTCCGATGTTAAACAGCAGTACACGTACCGGTCTTTACCGGTTTCTTGGCAGATACTGACAGATAGCTGGTAGTCTATCGGTAACCTCTCGTGACAATCCGAGCTATTATTAATAATACTAGTCCGACTACTATCCCTGATCAATAGTATCAAATACAAGCCTTTTTTGCCACGTCAACTGCAATCCGATCCACACAAAGCAGCAAGCCCAACATTCGCGAAGCAGCATGGCGGGGGTCTCGGAGTCGGACGCGGCGTTCTACTCGTTCAGCTGCGTGATGCTGTCGCTGTACATCGCACCGGCCGCGCTCTTCACGCTCTACCGCTTCGTGCGCACGCCTAAGCGCACGCGCTCGGCCGCGTTCGCCGTCCACATCGCGATGCTCGTGCTCGCGCTCGCACTCTTCTACCAGTGCCTCCAGCAGCTCCAGAGCGTGGACACGTCAGGCGTGTTCGACCCGTACGAGATCCTCAAGATCTCAGAGCGCGCGAGTCTGCGCGAGATCAAGAAGGCGTACCGCACGCTTGGCCGCGAGCTGCACCCGGACAAGAACCTCGACAACCCGCGCGCCGCAGCGCAGTTCACGCGCGTGACCAAGGCGTACGAGGCGCTGACGGACCGCGAGGGCATCGAAAATTTTAAAAAGTACGGCCACCCGGACGGCCGCCAGTCATCGTTCATGGAGTTTGCGTTCCTCTCGGCGTTCTCGGACAGCGGTAGCGGCAGCTCGTCGCTGTTCGTGCTCGGGTACTTTGGCATCGTGTTTGGCGGGATCGCGTGGATCGTGTACACGCTGCACAAGTCCAGTGGCGTGCGCGACCGCACGCAGATCTCGAAGAAGACGACGGCACTGCTCATCGATGCGCTCCAGGACAAGATGAGCGTGCACGACATCGTGGAACTGCTGCTCTCGACGGACGAAATGACGACGTACCAAGGAGGCGAGGAGGACAAGATCCAGGCCCTGCAGCGTGCGCCTGCGCACAACAAGCTCATCAAGAAGATGGAGGCCGCCAAGGTGCTTCCAAGCGAGATCCTCGGTCGCATCAAGAAGCACCCGAACCATGTCGCCAGGTAATGTGACTTTATGAGATTCATTTTGAGCAACTGGCACTCATGCGTTTGTGAGTTTCTGCTGCTGCTTGTAGAGAAAACATGCTCGCGTTGTACCAGTTTCTGCGCCGCAACAAGCTCCACGGCGTGCCAAAGCCCACCTGGTGTACGTTTACTTGTGTGTTCTGTGTGCCCTGTAATGGCTGCCACTCTCCCACGGTCTCTTGCTTACTTGCCTTTGTGTCATTGTTTAGTGGACCCGCGACTCCACAAGGTGCTCCTGGAATTGCCATTTCTCGTCGAGGTACGCATCGCAAAAGTCGTGCACACATATGCCATGGAATGCTTGTTCTTGGCTTCTAACCAGTCTATGCATACATGAAAACACCAGATCTTTGCGAAGCTTGTGGTCGAGCACTCGATCAAACGCGGCTTCACGGCGCTGACGTTGCTGCGCGCGCTCTCGTTGCTCTCGAGTCTGGCGCAGGGCAGTTTTGTCGCCGATGCCGATGCGCTGCGCGACCAAAAGGCGCGTTTGGCACCGGACGCCAAGCTCCCAGACTTGGCGATTGACGCCGCGTCGCTGACGGTGCTGGACGAGCCGAACATCCAGCCAGGCGACTGGATCACGGCGCAGATGACAATTGTGCGCAAGCACATGAGCCCAGGCGAGTCGGCGCCGTTGGCGTCCACATTCTACGACGAGATTGACGCCTCGAGTCCGTTCCGCAAGGAGCATTTGTGGGTCGTGCTGATGGAGAAGACCACGAGCCGTCTATTCGCAGCGTGGAAGGTATGGATTTCTGACTGAGTTTGGTTGTAAAGCACGGCATTTCCCCATTTACGCATTGTTGGATATGTGTTCAATGTGTCCACAGTGTGTGGACCTTTCGCAGACGGTGGCGCAGAAAGTGGGCTTCACGGGTCCAGGCGTCGCAGGTATGTTGTTGCATGATACCTTCTTAGTACTTTTTTGATACCAAAGGAGCAATGCGGTACATATCATAGATCTCACCACCTTTGTGTTTGTGTTCTTTTTGCATGGCTTGCAGGCAAATACGACGTCGAGATCCGCGTGCTCACGGTCGCGAACCTCGCGGCACAAGCGAGCGTGTCTGTTCCGCTTCATGTGGAGAATGCCGCCAAGTAAGCAACAACAACAAAAAAAAAAGGTAGCAAGGTACTGTAGCAGCGGTTACCTGTTGAATAGAGGCACTCAAGTGTCAAGTGATACGAACCGGTACTTGTTGATTGCTAAAACAAAACAAAATGCTACGAACCGACACTAACGTCTACAGTACGTACGGATGTTACGAACCGATCCCAAGTGCTGATCAAGTATCATAAAGCACGCGCGCAAATTCTCACCATGATGATGATGCTGGCGCAGTCCGCGAGGGCGGCCATCATACGCCGCGCTCCCCTGCGCTGGCCCTTGCATGCGCGCTCACTGAGCACGAAGCCTCCAAATGAACAAGACGATCCTCAAGAGCGTCTGCCGCGCGTGACGAGCCAGGAGACCGTGTTCGAGAACCCGTGGCTGCGGCTCAAGACGATCCACTTCGTCGACGCGCACGGCCGCGCGCGCCACTGGACGGGGCTCGAGCGCACGACCACGTACCCGACGCTCGGTAAGCGCGCAGCCACTGCGTGCAACAGTGGTATTGCTGGGGACAGCGAAGCCGAAGAGGAAAAATGTGATGCCGTCGTGGTGTTTCCCTTTCTCACGCAGCAAGGTGCAGCCCATCAAGTGATCCTGATCCGGCAATTCCGTCCACCTGTAGGCAATTGGGTCGTGGAGCTGCCCGCGGGCCTCATTGATGGCGATGAAGCCCCCGAGATCGCGGCGTATCGGGAATTGAAAGAGGAGACCGGATACGTGGCGTCCAAGGTGCTGCACATGGGGCCGCCGATGGTGAATGACCAGGGCATCACGAACGGGAAATGCCGCCTCGTGCTCATGGAAGTGAAGCATGAGGACCAGCTCCAAGAGAAACCGACTCAGCAACTGGAAGACGACGAGATGATCCAAGTGCTGCATGCGCCGCTCGACAGATTAATACCGTGGCTCATGGAGCGGAAAGTGACTGCGGGCGACGCGATCGACGCGCGACTCTACTCGTACGCGCTTGGGCTTCAAGCGCTTCCTGCAGCACTCGGGCTTCAGCGCTAGTCTCTCGTCTGGGGTTCTGGGGTGTGTGTACAATCTGCGCATTATGAACACAATCCAATTTTGTCTAAAGCGATTTTGCAACTGCAAAGGGGACTGCTAGGTTACTGTGTCTTGTTGACTGCGGTCCTGGCTCGGCATTTCTCTATTTAGGCCACCTCCGTTTGGCGACGCGGCGATTTCACGAGATGACGCAGTTTGTGTCGCCGTCTGTGTCGTCGTATTTGTTTTTTCCCTGTTGCTTTTCCGCCTCACGCTCGCGTGCGGCGTCCTCGGCCGCACGTTTCTTTAAGCGCGCCTCTCGTCTCAAAAAGTACCCGGCGGACGAGTGCAGCTTGTAGTGGTTCTTCCGCCTAGTACAGCGCTCTCCGCCGTCAGTCCTATATTCCCCACCCACTCATATTAGCAGTGACACAGACGCACTCACCGCTGGATGCGCTCCTGTTCTTCTTCCATCCGCTCTTCGACGATGTTCATGCCATAGTACCGGTTCGGCATGTCGTTCCGGCTTCGGCGCGAGTGGACGCCATAGTGGTGCGCGATCCACACTTCTTCGTCGATACCGTACAAGGGCCTCGCGGTGTAGTCTGGCGCCCCGTTGTACCCTCGCGCCGCGGCTTCAGCAGCCTTCTGTGCTGCGTATGGGTGCATCCTGCCGCCTCCGGTGGACTGCGGATCGAAGCTGTGCATGGGTCGCGACGCGTCGTACTGGCGCCGCTGCTGCGCATCCGAGAGCACGGCATGCGCTTCGCTCACATTCTTGAACAGCTCCGCTTTTTTCTACAGTAGTCACGCCGACACAATTCGCACACATAGCAGCAACAGATAGTGAGTGGAACATGAGGATTGCATCGCATGGAGATTCTACGCACAACAACAAACACAGAGTAAGGCAATAAATAGGCATGACCTCATCGTTCCCGGTCACATCGGGATGCAGTGTCTTCGCTGTAAGACACACACACACGCACGCACAAACAGAGCGCGCAACGTATTGTGTCAATTATACGCACGATATCATGGTGCCGTTGAGGCGTGTTGACACCCATGAACGCGTCGCACGCACCAAGTTTGAAGTACGCGTCTTTGATCTCCTTTGTGGTCGCAGTCCTGCAGCGATCGAACGCCAGGATCAAATATTTGCAGCGTGAATGGGGCACTGTAAGCGCGGGCACAAACAGTAGCATGCGGGACGTTCAACCACATAGAGAGACCGACCTCGTGACGTTGAGCAGACGGTAGTAATCCATCGCCATGAGTGCGTGCGTCCACTTCGAAGAACTGCTATTTTGGAAAGCGCGCTTCTGAACGTGAAAGACGTCGAAAAATACGTTTTCGACCTCATGGTATCAGACACTGAGTCGCTCTCGTCAAAATTAAATGCATATCCCAACAATGTCAAACAGGCTTGTCAGCAAATATACTGGTGCGTCGAAAATCATAACCTACTGTCGAAAATAACAGCGTCACTCGACAGTGCGGCTGTCCAAATATCCCTGATAGCGTGACGTTCACACACTCGCGCTAGAGAGCATCAAGTAGACTGATCCGCACGAACGGTGTGCTCTTGCCAACGACAACTTGTTGACGGTCTCCGTCATTTAACGCTGCAGAAGATGCGCACTGCTTTGTTTTGTTTTTTTCTTTTACTAGTCGTATCGCCAAGTGAGAGCTTCCGTTGCACCACGAGGGGTTTCAGTCGTTCGTTATTTTTTTGTGCCGCGCGACGAGTGGACGGACGACATGACGCCTCGTCCATTTCTCGTGTATCTTTTCCTTCGAAAAGACGCAGTCGACCCTCAAGTTGCAACCGTTTGCTGAGCATTACGGTCGTTATCTATCGCTGGGATCGCGAAGCGTCGTCCCTCACGTAGCAACCGGCGCCTATCGGGCTCGTGAACAAATAAATGCCTTTGCGAGGGCTTGCTGGACGCCGCACTTCCAGCCTCGACGTCAAGATGGCATCAGGGCGCCACAAGAAGGTCTCTGTGCTGCTCGCCGTCATCGCCGCGACATGTCTCTCGGGTCGAGACGCGGTCCACGTGACGTTCAACCGCGAGCACGCGTGCTCCTTCGCAACCGAGTCTGTATTTTACCCCGTGGAGGACTCGGCAGACACCGGCGTCGCCGATGTGAATCTGCTGCAGAGCTACCAGCGCGCCGACGCGAGCTCGACGACGACGACGAATGGCGGGTTCCCCGTTGTACCATGCACAGAAGTGACGAGCGAGACCTGCACTAGCACCAAGAGTATCGTCGTCGGGATCTCGCGGTGTCTCAAGGATTCGACCATCACGGCGATCGCCTCGTGGTTCGGGTCGACGCTCAAAGTATCTAGTACGCAAAGACTGACGATGTGGAAGGACCGCGCGAATGTCGAGCTCAAGCTTGTGTTCGTGATGCTCAGGGGCGCCTGCAAGGTAGCGAATGGCACCCCAGTTACAACGCGACTGAGCACATTCAGCCAGTATACCACGGCCCCCTTGATTGATGGGCTATCTGACTCGACGCTCACGAACGCAAACGCGATCTCGACAATCATGTTCTTTAACAGCGACGACGACAGCGTGCACGCGAACGTTCAAGCGAGGGCGAGCAATGCCAAGCTCACGTTTACCTACCACTTCCACGTGAACGAAGCGAGCACAGCGACCACCTCGTCGTATCTGAACACGATCTACTTGGCCAAGATTGACGACCTCAAAGTGTACCTGCCATTCGCGCCATCGAGCGCGAAACGATACACGTGCAGCTCCGCGAACCTGCCAGGTGGCGTGCCAGTCCCGTGCCAGTCCCGTATCGCACGAGTACAAGTGAAAAGTGCATGTGCACGTGTCCCAAGGGCTTCGAGATCACCAAATCCGCGTGGGCCAGCAATCTTGTGTGCACCAAGGTTGGCAGTACCTTTACGGACTTTAACAACCTGTGTGGCACGTGCGTCTGGGACAACTATGGTGCGTTCAAGTACTACGTGAACGAGGCGCTCCCAAGCTGTGATCTCTCCAATCTGATCTCGAAAGCGGGGTTCCCGATGCCCCACCTCATGAAGTCGTACGTCACGAGCGCCTCGGAAGCGAGCCGCAGCGTGACCATCTCGGCTACTCCGACGTCTTCCCCCGTATACGATGGCGGTGGAGTCGCGAACTACGTGTACAACAAGGCAACGGACCAGGCGGGCACGTGCTCGGACCCCGTGAGTTGGCTCAGAAGGCGCCCATTTCGCTATCCCACATGGTCGTTGACACCAATACGCGCTGCGTCGGCTGCGCCAGCCGCCAAGATCAGCACATGTAAGTGGACCAAATACCGAGATAGCCCCGCGGACCTCTTCAACTCTCTCCTGATCTCGTCGTTCGGCAAGTTTGACCTTATTGCATCCGCTGTGGATAGTACGCTCCATGTCGGATCATGCATGGGCTGCATCACCGTCGTGGACAACTACCGGCCACGCGCGACAGCGTTGTGTCCAACGAGCTTCTCAGATGCTATTATGAGTGTTTCGAGCCTCAGTCCCGCGCAACTCGCCAGTGGGGACAAGTTTGCGTCGTTGAACGGCGCGAATGTCGTCACAGCGAACGAATCGATCCACGCGGTGCTCGCATTCCAGGAAAAAGCTGTGAACGACGCGTGCAGCGCGTCCAGTCGGTGCGATGACGAGTCGTTTGCCATGAAAAACTTCTTTGGCGACAAGTACACGATGGGCAAGACCTTTGTCGACGCGAAAACATGCTTCGCCCCTACGAGTGTGTGGACAGACTTTCTCGGCGCGGCCGACGCGACAAGAGATCTCTTCCCAGACGATGCGGCGCTCCAATGTGAAACCCCCGGAACCCAAGGACGCTGCACACGGTGTTGCCAGATGCAAGTCAAGCTCAAAGAGAAGTGGGTCGACTACCTATGCGATTCCAACTATGACGTCGAGCGCTGCGACGGTCTGGACAGCGAGGTGTGCTCGTACAGCCAGTGCCTGACATTTTCAGGAGACACTGCGCTGAGTGCCGATGCGCAGATTCGACCAACAGTAGTGGCCGAGTCCCAGAACGTCATCAGCAAGCTGACGCAGCAGGGATACGACAGCACGACTGAAATCCACCGCGCGCTGGCGTGCACCAGCTTTTCGCGGACTTCGGATGACGCCTGCACATTCAAAGCCAAGGTCGCTGATCTCATTGATACGAAAGCTGAGTTTCACGCCGATTGGTCCAAGTATGACACGAATGGCAAAGACGCAAGCAAGTTTGTGTTTTGGAGATACCGCATACTTGACGAAAGCAACAGCAAGTGGCGACGTCTGACGGATGCTGCGAAGCACACGTTCTTGAAATCGGAGACTCGGATTATCGTCGAGGCATGGTCGCAATGCGGTCTCGTGAAGTCGTTCACCTTTTGCGTGAAACTCCATGTGCACAGTCCTATCGAAGTGTGCGAGAATTTTAGTGGGATGTGGTACCAGTCGTCGATCAACAACCAGCTCGAGGACGACGTTCTGTGCAATTATCCAAAGAGTGACTTTGTCGAGTTGACGTTTGACTATCACCCGAACATCGGCATCCAGTTCGCGCCCGACAAGTTGCACATGAGCATCAACCGCGTGGAATGCACGGCTACGTTCGATGACCGTGAATCGACGCAGATCATTGGCGTGGGTGGCGGAAGCAAAGCCACGAGTCTGGAGATCGTCCATCGCTTCGCGGTGGAGCTGATCCATGAGCCGACGACCGTTGCGTTGCTCACAGGGTTGTACGTCCAGTGCACGTTCACGTACTTGCGGTACGACAAATCGACGGTCTCCCAGACGTGCGACAAGAGTTTCCTCATGCAAGACTGCGACTCACCGTGCTTTGACAAGACCCTGGGTGGCACGTGTGCGGCGGGGCTTACCGACTGCCGCGCCAACAAACTCCCCACTCCATACAGAGCGTGTGGCAGCAACGTCATCACAGCATCATCTACGCAGACGTTGATGAACGCCGCGGGCGAAACCTGCTGTCAGGCGTGTGCCGATCAGCCTATTGAGTGCAAGCCGTTGCTGGACCTGAAAGAAGGCGACATCAAGCGCTGTGAGCCGAAGGCGGAGCCCAGAACGACGGACCCGTACACCAGCAATGCGTACGCTTACGTGACTCAGATTCTCGCTGAAGTGGGGAAGTCTCTGGAGGAAGTGTCGCCAGTGGATTTCTTCACGTCGCCCATGTTTCTCGCTGTGGTGGGCTCGGCCGTGCTCGTCGTGGTTGCTGGTCTCGTTGTGTGGAAGAAGCGGGCGGCCATGAACCAGGAGCAGCATATGGAGTGGGAGCTCTACAGTCTCATGGAGACGAACGCGTCGTAAGTAGGAATCATTGCGTGTATAGCTGCTATCTTTGTACACTTCTGTGAATGCTCTCTTGCGTCTCGTCCACGTTGAAGTTGTCCTTCGTTGGAGGACAAAGCGTCACCATGTGTTGACAACGTACGTTTTGACAACTGGTGTTGTCGACTCGGATTTATTGACACCTTGGGGAGAATTCATACTTGGCATGCCGACAATGCCAAGTGTTTTGGACAGCCGATACATATCCTTTTCGACGTATTTCTTTTCACTGTCAAGAGCTCTCGATGAAACCAACGCGACAATATCGGGAGTAGGTGTGTGTGTGTATGCGTTTATGCGTCCGTTGGTCCGTCTGTACGTGATGAAACCAAAGGAGCGGCTCGTGCGTTCGTTGCGCATCCGTTGGTCGCTGGATTAATAGAAGAGCCGCTTCTTTCTCCGTTGTGCGGTGGTGGTTATAACACCCGTTCGCAAAGAGTCGCGTGACTGGCCGTCCATGGTGCTCGGGCCGACGGCGGCCTCGTGGCGTTCCCCACATCCGTTCGCTGCGTCATAAAGCCAAGAGAGTGCGTGTGCGTGTGCGTGTGTGTGTGCAAGCGTGCGTAGATACTGAAGTTACAGCTCTCTGTGCCCATGGCATCCCCTCGTGTTGCACTGCGCGGCGTGCTGCTGCTGCTGCTCTCGATTGTGGTATGCTTGCAGCAAGTGTGCGGCGTCGCCGTGCAGTTCAACGACGCGCTCGCGCGCTCGTACGCGGCTCGAGATGGCGGCCTCTCGTTTCTCGCTCTCGATGACGAGCCGCTGCCCGCGAGCATCCTGTTGCCCTCTGTCGACAGTGTCAGTGGCGACCCGAAGGCGCGCATCGAGTGCTGCGAGACGGAAGCCGATGTGCGCGACAACGCCGAGCCCGTGACGGTGCTGCTCGCGATCTCCAAGTGCGTGAACGCGTCGTCGCTCCAGATGATCGAGGAGTGGGTCACGAAGATCAAGGACGAGCAGCTGAGCTATTTTCAGGACGGCGCGCACTACAACATCACGTTCTCCACAACGCTTGTCCCTGGAGCGTGTGAAGCGCGAAGCGAGAGACACGCGCACGGCCGCTACGAAGATGATGATAAGCGGCAGTCTCCGCAGTACTTCCTGGCGGACGAAGTGACGTCGCGAGACCTCGACCGCATCGCTACGTTTGCGCGCTTTGGCCGTGTGCTCGACGCGTTGCCTGCAGACAACAACAGGCTCAACACCACGGGCGTGAAGCACGATATTCCGATCGCTGTTGTCGGGTTTGTGAACAATGACAAGTCATTTGGCGAGGTGGAGCGATTCGAGCGCCTGTTCCAGATCCGCCACGCGTTCAACTTTCAACTCTGCGAGAGTGGCGTGAATTGCGCCGCGCACAAGTTCGAGAATTGCATTTTCCTGCACGAGAGCGTGGACTTGTTCCTGTACAATCCGTTCACAGTCACGCACACGCTCGAGTGCGACCGCGTGCTCGCACACGGCATCCCCGTGTCGTACGTGGACCCCAGTGGTGCGCGCCAGTGCTTTTGCTCGTGCCCCGCTGGCTACGAGCAGCAGGACGCCCCTGCGTTCTTTGGAGACGATAAGAAGGCGTGCGTGAAGAAAGACGACGACGAGCATCATCCGACGTGTGCATGGAGCGCGCATCCGCTTGGATTCAAGCACTGCGTGACGACGCGCGAGCCGAAATGCGCGTTCAGCAAGATCGCGAGCGAATGGGGCATCCCTGTGCCGTTCCCAACGGACAACTACGTCTCCGATGAGCGAACCAACACGCGCGATCGCAACAGTGAGTACTCGCAAAAGAAGAAGCAGGCTGCGCTCATGAAGGGGCCACACGTGCGCGTGACGGCAACGGACGTGGACGTGGACCAGGCGCTCGATGGCGACAAGATCCACCAGTTGTCGCTCATGGGCGACGTCGGGCTCTTTGACACCAAGGTACCGCCTCCTGGCATCGTGGAACTCCTCGATTTGCTCGCCGTGGGTGACATTCGGCGCTATATCAAAGTACCACATGATCGCCATGGTGAAAACAGTGCGGGGTATCATTCGGAGAAAGCGTACACGTGGCGAAACTACCAGACGAATCGCAGGGCCGCGATCGACACCTTGACGTTCCCAGGCTACGGGACCTACGCGCTCGAGCTGTACGCTCAGGACTACAGCCAGAACGCGACGTGCCGCGGGTGTCTCGCGATCGTGGACAAGTTCCGTCCAAAGGCGACGACGGTGTGCCCCGTGAGCATGTCGTCCAAGTCGACATACCTCACGGCGCTGGCCAAGCACCATACGGAGGGGCTCGTGGCCATGACGACGGTCAATCTCAAGAAGACGCACAACCGCGTGCTCGATTTCTTCAAGTTTGGCGATGAGGCCGAGAACGATGCGTGCAGCGAGCGTCATCGTCACCATCACAGCCATGACGCCATGCGCTGCGATGCAACGCTCTTGACGCAGAAAAGCTTCTTTGAGCACAAGTACTCGAGCATCGACGCGACGCATTTGAAGCGCTACTTTAAGCCTGAACACGTCGCAAGCGACCTCGTCGCTGCGCTCAAGCACAAGGGCAACCCGCTTGTGCAGCACAAGAAAGAAGACTGCGCCGAGCAGACGATCACGCCGGTGAAAGACGGTCAGTGCATGCGCTGCGCCAAGCTGTTGACGGCACTGAAGGAGTACTGGACGGACTACACGTGCGGGTACGAGTACAATCTGCGCCGCTGCGATGGCGATGCGAACCAGACATGCGCGTTCGAGCAATGCCTGGTGCTGAGTGGTGGGTCGCTTGCGAGAGCGAAGGCGTTTTTGAAGCCCCACGTAGTCCGCCACTCCAAGCAATTCGGGTACGAAGCATCCTCGACGGAGATCCACCATGAGCTCGGATGCACGCAGATCGGCGGCCACGATGGCAAGTGTGAGTTCAAGACCACGCTCTCCAAGCTGATCGAGACCGCGACGCGGCCTGGCGCGCACTTTCACCTCAACGAGGATGTTGCGGGGTTTGTGTTCTGGCGCTACAAGATCAATAGGAGCGGCAAGTGGAAGCTCTGGAAGCACGGCCATGGCGAGCACAGGGACGGTCACGAGACCTTTTCGCAGGCCGAGACCGACATTCACATTGAAGCTTGGACTCAGTGCGGCATCACGTACACGACCATGTTCACGGTGGTTTTGCATCCACGTCCCAGTTACCCAAGTTATGGCGGGTACATGACGGCATTGATGTCTACAGGCGTCGCGTTCGCGAGTGCGAGCAGCGAGCATGCTGGCATGGTGGCGCTGCTCGCGACCAGTGCGCTCGTCGCGCTTTTCGCGCTCGTCGTGGTCGTCATCGCGGTCCGCGCGCGGTCGCCTGCATCCGAAGTCGACACGATTATGCTGATGAGCAGCGAAGAAGTGGACGAGGGCGTGTACCATTCATTGCTGATCTAGCTTTTACAAACGCGTAGGACTACATTCATGTATTTGGAGTGGCGAAACCTAAGGGATACAACGGCGCTCTCTGCCCCTTTTCGGGACGCATGAGCGATGACATATTGAATACAAATGCATATCGCCCAAAGTACTCTTCCGACCGCTCGCAGTATGCCATTAGTATCCAATAAGTGAAAAGTGAAGGTCTCATTTAGTAATGCTGCACCGAGACATGTAGCCATGTCGGTTGGGCTTTCTACGAGCTCCTCTTGCACTGGGTTATAGGGGCAACATGTGGCGCTAGTGACGGCGCTATGGCATGCTACGGGAACTGCGTTCGACAGACCCGTTACGAGCACCCAGCGCCGGCAGTATCTAATACAAGCAAGAGCAGAGGCGCTTGCTTCACGGGGCAAAGCTCGAAACGACAGCGTAACTCTCCTGCTCAGACGCTTCTGGTTGGCTGAAATAGGGCTTTCCACGCATTCTGGTCCGCGGGCGCGAAGCGTCGCGTCTTTTCGCCACTTCGCAGCATCTGGGGCCATCTCGTCACCAGGGATTTCCGCGCCGCCGGACACCGCCTGGATAAAGATCGCGAGAGGCCACATTAACGGGTGGTTTTCGCGCCTCATATGCTCCTGATGCGCCAGATCCCGAAGGGTCGGTGCTGTGCTGATATCTAGAAGGCGCGTTGGCGCAACCGGCGCCCCTCTCTCTCTTTCTGCCGCTCTGCATTTGGCCTCAGTCATTCCCGCATTTGCTTCGAGCCAGCCACACGAAGCAACTTGGTGGGCAAAAGGTGCCGAGGCTCTCCGCGCGCTCTCACTCTCTGTCACTCTTGATCCTGCGATGAAGACGTTTGCCGCCGTCGGCGTCGGGCTGCTGCTCACTGCGGCGCAGCGTGCGGCCGGCGCGATGCTCGAGTTCAACAAGGCGCTCGCATCCAGCAATAATGGCATCTCGTTCCAGTCAGACGACGTGACGCCGCTGCCGGCCAAGCTACTGATGGGCGCTGCGCATTATGACGATGGCAGCCGCTTGCAGTGCACAAACAGTCACAACGTGACAAATGACATGGACGTCAAGGTTCTCATCGCGGTCTCCAAGTGCTTGAACGACTCGTCCATTGCCATGATCAAGGACTGGGTGAACTCTGTGGATAGCTCGGTCTATTACGAAGACGGTTTGAGCAAGAAGCTCAAGTTTGACGTCGCCGTCGTGCCTGGCGCCTGCGAAGAGCGCACCGAGAAGGAGAAGCACGGACTTGGGGGGGGTGGCTCTCCTCCGGCCATCGAAACGAGAGTGCTCGAAAGCGATCTCGAACGCTTTGTCAGCTTGTCACCAGCGGGAAGCGATTCCAATCCGGTTCCCATCACTTCCTTTGGCGTCCGGTACGTTCCTCCGGTCGGCGTCATCAGTTTTGTGAACGATCAGTACTCGTTCACCGAGGTGAAAAAGTTCGAACTCGAGTTCAAGGTGAGTGCCGTGTTCAATTTCCAGATCTGTGAAGGTGGAGAAAGCTGCCAAGGTCGCTTCGAGAACTGCATTCAGTTGTTCGAAGCGGTTGACATTTATGCGTACAACCCGTTCACAGTCGCACGCACGCTGGATTGCTCTCGGAGCCTCACGGGCGGCATCCCGATCTCGTATGTTGAAGATGATGGCAAGCGTCATTGCTTTTGCTCGTGCCCTGCTGGCTCGAAGATGGTCGAGTCGGAGAACGGATACTCGCTACCGTCGTGTAGCGCAGTGCCCAGCGACGTGTGCCCGTGCGTGTGGAGCAACCACCAAGAGCACGGCTACCGCATCGGCATCGACCAACCAAAGACGGGCCCTTACGATGTGTGTGAGATCAAGCAGCTTGCGAGCGAACACGGGATCCCCGTGCCGTTCCCAACGGACAACTACGTCGCTGACAACCGAAGAAACGCCAAGGACGCGGACAACGCGTATGTAAGTGGGCTGCTCAAGGATGGCCCGCACGTCAAGGTCGCGACGCTCCCGCTGAATAACGTGGTGTTTGATGGCGATGCCATCCCTGGCCTCCCACTTCCAAAGGACTGCACTGATTTGCCCACGACCACGGACGCCTTCATTAGCCAGTATGGAAACGGAAAGAACCTCGAATTACCTCAGCCATATGGTCAAGAACCAGAGCAGTCGCGATACTCGTCGTGGTCGGACTACCAGACCAAGCGCCAAAACAAGATCGACGAACTGTCGTACCATGCGTACGGCAAGTACTCGCTCGAGCTCGAGGCCAAGGATTACTCGGACGAGGCGACGTGCAAAGGCTGCCTCGCAATCGTCGATGACTACCGTCCACGCAACACGACCGTGTGCCCCGTCGGCTTTTGCGACAACACGACCTCGGTGTGCGGCGGTCGAGACGCTCCACCAACGTCGGAATTGACGATCCAGAACCTTTTCAGGGCGCAGGGGCTCGTGACCCAGTACTTCGACTTCGCGACCAAGGCATTGAATGATCGGTGCACCTCCGAAAAAGACAACCGTTGCGACGAACAGTGCTTCAAGCAAAAGGACATTTTCCAGGGTCACTACAGCGAGGGCAAGTACAGCGAAGGCGCCGATTTCTTCAGCATCGACGCGACTGTCAACGCATTCTTGGGCAACGACGCTGCGAAAGTTTCGCCACTCACTGAGACCGTCGGGTACGAGACTGTCGTCAAGCAAAGTGACGAGCCAGTGCGTCCTGGGCAATGCACGCGTTGCGCCAACCTGCGGACGAAGCTGCAAGAGTACTGGGTCGACTACAAGTGTGGCTACGACTACGATATTCGACGCTGCAGCGGCGACGACGACCAGACGTGTCAGTTTGAGCAATGCCTGGTGGTGAACGGAGACACCTTCGTGGACGCGAGCGCGACGATCAAGCCTGACGTCGTCGCCGAATCCGAAAAGGTGCTGGCGCAGCTCGTGCAGAAAGGGTTCCAGACGTACACACAGGTCCACCGCGCAGTGGACTGCTCCGATCTAAACGGCCCTGAGAAACACGAGGGCGAGTGCTCCTTCACGAGCAAGATCTCCAACTTGATTGATGTGAATGCCCAGGCAAAGCCTGAAATCGGTCATCCCGACGTGAGCCCATACGTGTTCTGGCGCTACAAGGTCGGCAACAACGGCGAGTGGAAACTGTTCGGTGATGACTGTCTCGAGAAATTCACGAGCGCCGACACGAGGGTCTACGTGGAGGCGTGGACTCAATGTGGCGTGACGCGCAAGTTCCTCTTCTCGGTTAACTTGCACGCGCACACGGACGTTCACGTGTGTGACGAGTTCCCCAACATGTGGTACCAGTCGTCGGTCTCGCGTCTCCCCATCACCCACGAGATTTGCACGTACAGTGGCAGCGACTTTGCCGAGCTCACGTTTGACTACCACCCCAACATTGGTCTCCGCTACTCGCGCGACCGTCTGAGCCTGAATGTGACCCAAGTGGAGTGCAGCCTTGCGTTCAATGACCACACGCCGGCGCAACTTCTCCACGTCGAGCAGGAATCCCCGGAGATCATCTCGCGCTTTGCGATCGAAGCGCTCAACAACGACGTCACGGCCGAGAAGACTCCGTTCAACATCACATGCAAGTTTACCTACACACGCTACGATGCGACGACAGTCAAGAAGAAGTGCAAACGCCGCTTCGAGATCAAGGATTGCACCAAGCCGGAGATCGACAACCCACCGCCGCCGCAGGGCGAGTGCGCGTTTGATGAGTGTGGTGGGGATGGTCTCCCGGGTCCCTTCGAGGCGTGTGGCGGCACCATTGTCAAGTCGAGCCCCGGCTACGAAGCGGAGGGCGAGACGATGAAAGCGCAGACGACGGTCGTGACCGGCGGAGGCGAGTGCTGCCAGAAGTGCGAATCGTACCAGCTCTCGTGCAATGCGCTCTTGAATCTGCCAAATGCGAAGGAAGACATCTCGCGCTGCGAACCTGTGTCAAACTACGGCTATGGTGACAGCTACGGCAACAGCTACGGCGACAATTACGGCAACAGCTACACCACGGCACTCATGTCTGCGGGCCACGCGTTGTTGAATGCTGGCCAGCAGAACACTGACGCAGCTGCACTGCTGGGCGCGAGCGCGCTCATCGCGCTCGTGGCGTTGGTGGTCGTGAAGCGCCGTCGAAATGCTGCCGCGACCAAGTTGGATACTGTCGAAGACGATGCCTACTATCCGTTGCTGAGCTAGTTTGGCTCATGTGGTGTCCCCGACGCCGCGTTTTCAACACACAATCCAGGCTACAGAGTGCTGGGAGCTGATAGCGCGAGAAAACAACAGCAGAGTCGGATGGACTGATGTGTATATGCATATATGCGATAACGTGTTTTTTTTCATGCTGCTACTTTGTGTCTGTGCCATATACAATATGTGCATCGCTCTTGACTCGATCTCGCCTTTTCCAAACGAGGTATCACTCTTCTGAAGGTGCCGCTCGCGAACGGTGCAAGACAATGGCTCGCAAGAGGACTTGGAGACTGCTCAGTGTGCATTAGCAGCACTCGCCCAAGTTCGCAAGTACCGATCCAACCAGCTTTGGCTCAAGTGAATCAACAGCACGAGCGTCTCCTTCTGGGGTTCGCAATACTGTATGATATGAGAACTGCTGGTGGCAAATGTTGCCGTGCGCATAAAAAGGTCAATGTCACGTCAAAAAACAGTAGCGGAAATACAGAAATGCACACAAGACACATTAATTCGTCACCACCCAACAAGAAAAGCGTGTATGACGTGAGACGGCGGCACTCGTTCTATTTTTAGATGAATTTACAAATCACGGTGTGCTTTCATTTGCATGCTCGTACTTGATAGATGCCAGTATACCGTGTTTTGGCATGGTGTGGTCCACTTTTGTCCCGGTCTTCCAGTCTCCGCGATTACGGTTTTCGCACTCCAGCTTGGGGTCCCAGCTGGTTGTCATCCCTCGCACCTCCCATCCTCAAACCTGGCTACACGATAAAGACCGGGTTTTGAGCTGTCCTGGTTTATATGTATTTATTTTTTATTTATTTTTTACCAATAACGATTTTTAGCAAGATCTGGTTTTTCTTGCTATAGCAGACTTGGTGTGAATACATACACCTGAATTGGAACCTTTGGGTAATTAGCCTATGCGCAAGCACCTGTCATACAGTAGTACAAAGTCGTGTTGCTCGCGTTTACTGATAGATGCTGCTCGCATCTTGTGAGCATTCACTGAGCGAGTCTTTTAATGCAAGAAAAAGAATCAATTCGATTTCAGACCCGATTTTGCAATAACCCTGTGCTAAACCAAAACTTTCAAATAACAAAAGAACCCTGGAATTCTGAATTTTGGTACTGTACGTCCCGGCTTTTTTTTCTGCCTGTCCGCTGGTGAGTCGTTCAATAGTGGGCTCGCTGCACGCTTCAGTCGGTATTGACAATCACTCTCCCTCGCGGACCAACTGCCGCTTCCCACATTGCAGATCACATTGGCACATTGTCATTTTTTTTCCGCCACCTCCGAGGACGAACGAACGCAGCGAGCGATGGACAGCGTTGGCGCGACGGCGCGCACTCCGAGACGGCGGTCGCCGCATCCTTCGCAGTGGACGCCGGGATCTCACGGCCACGGCTCCCACCCTGCGTCGTCGTCGTCATTGGCGTCGCCAGCGGTCACGAGTCGCTCGTTTGACGGCAATTACGGCGCGCTGCCGACGTTCCGCGTCGTGGACCACACGAACAGTAACGGCAATGCAAGCGCGCGGCTGCCGCCATTACACAAAGCGGCGTCTGCGTCCAATGGATCTGCTTCGTCAATCATGAAGACTCCACGCCACTCGTACCACCAACGGCGCTCGCTACTCGGGAACGTGCTCAATCGCGGCGCAGCGCATGAAGACGAAGAGCAATTGCCGATTGTCGATAGCATCGCGAGCGAAAAGGTTTCGTCTTCGTCATCGTCATCGTCGAATCATGGCCACAACATCAAGATTGCGATGTATGGCATGCTGAACACGGTCATTCTGATCCCCGTGATGATCAGTTTTGCCCAGATTATCTTCCGCGACCCGGCATTCCAACCGTACATGACAGATCTGGTCAAGCTCGTGCTTGTGTCCGCGGCCGTGCATCAGCTTTGCTTCACACTCACGAGCTCGTTGTCGTTTGCGATTGGCCAAGTGCAAGATGCGGGATTGATCTTCCTCTCGGCAATGGCGACGTCCACGGTGCAATCGCTTCGCGAGTTCGAAGGCGCGACTTTCTCCATGGAGGAGGTGCTGTCGACGGTGCTGTTTACGCTCGCTGGTTCAACTGCGTTGCTCGGAATCGCATTGATCATCACGGGCAAACTCAAGATTGCGAGCTTTGTGCAATACCTGCCGATGCCCGTGGTCGGAGGCTACCTGGCGTATATTGGCTTCTACTGCCTCGAAGCAGGTCTCTCCATGATGTCTGGAAAAACAATCAAGGATCCGTCAGATTGGGTACAGTTAGCGAACACGGAATCGTTGCTGCTCGTCTTGCCTGGAGTACTCGCTGGCATTGGGATCTTTGCTGTCCTTACGCGCTGCGACCACGTTGCAGTGCTTCCAGGCTGCATGCTCGCGATTTTATGCGTGTTCTACGGCATCTTGCTCATCTTTGGCATCTCACTCAAAGAGGCGAGTGCCGCTGGCTGGGTCAGTCCGCCCCCGGAAGCTCCTCGCTCGATTATTGACATCTACGGATTTTACGACTTCAAGTTGGCGAATTTCTCGTTTGTAAGTAAGCTCGTGCCCGCATGGATCGCGATGTACTTTGTGGTCGCGTTCTCGTCCTCGCTCGATGTCGCCGCGATTGAGATGGCGCTTGGGACGCCGCTGGACCACAATCACGAACTCCAGACCGTGGGGATTTCGAATTTCGTCTCAGGGATCACCGGCGGGTTCACGGGTTCGTATATCTTCTCGCAGACGATCTTCACACTGCGCGGTAACCTCGACAGTCGCATCAACGGGGTGCTGGTGTTTTTTCTCGAGATTGCAATCGTGCTGTGTCCGTTCTCGATCATCGCCTACGTCCCAAAAGTGTTTTTCGGGGCTCTACAAACGCTCATCGCTGCAGATTTGATGATGGAATGGATGTGGCATGCGCGCCACAAGATGCTGTTCCGCGAGTTTGCGATTGTGTGGTTCACGTTCATCGTCATGAATGTCTACAGTTTGGACGTTGGGATCGTGCTCGGTATTACCATTGCCGGTTTTAACTTCATCTGGTCCTACATCGCAGTGTCCTCGGTGCGCCGCGTCGTAAAACGAAGTCGCGTGGAGCGCGATCTGCGTGAGCGCGAATTGCTTCAAACGGCTCGTCTCTCGATCGTGACGTTGGAGCTGGACGGGTTCATTTTCTTCGGCAGCAGCGTCAAGATGATGGAAGAAGTGCGCCGCCACGTTCTTGTAAGCACGTCAGAAGCTGCTGCTGCGCATGCCGCCTCGCAAGCGATTCAATCATCTCCACTTCAGACGTTCCGTCATTCCCGCATTGCTGATGAAGCGGAGTCGCTCGTTCACAAACATCCAGTCCATCACAATGGCGCGGCAGCGAGCATCGACATCGACGACAACGAGTACGAAGAGCTCACGACGCTCGACGAACATAATGAATTCCATGTGTCCAACCAGTCCGACTCAAGTCCTCGCATCATGCGCGCAATGCGTACGCGATTTTTCATCCTTGACTTTGAAAAGGTGCGTGGCGTGGACGCAACGTCGGTCCGCAGTTGTTTCAATGCGACCAAGCAATTGTTAGCGCAGCATGGGATTGTGCTCGTGTTTTCCAGTGTCCCGCACGATATCGAGCGGCTTCTTCGTGTACACGACGTGATCGAAAAAGAAGATGGTTCAGGCTCGGGCTCTCTGGTGTTCGAGTCGGTTGACAAAGCGCTGGAATGGTGCGAAGACGAGCTTCTCGTTGACGAAGGGGTCCTTCCTCTCAGTGAATCAGTGCCGCGTGAGGGCGACGGCGGTTGTCGCATGCAGCTTCTCCACGAATTATTGCCAAAGCAAAGCAACAATATCGACGATCTGGCTTCTGTACTGACCAAAGAAATTGGCGATTTGTATGTTGAGCCGCTGATGAAGCAACCCGGCGAGTTCGTGTATCGCGCTGGCTCGGTCGTCGCGGGTGTGTACTTTGTTGGCTACGGCAAAATCGACGTCTTCATGCCCACGAACCTGCACGAAGGCATGGGGCCGGGCTTCCGCGGCAAGAAACGAATCCTCCGCGTGTGCCAGGGCGGGATTATTGGTGCATCGGAAATGATCCTGAACAAGCGACACCAATTCTCGGCCGAAGCCAAAGGCACGAGCTTTCTCTTCTACTTGAGCAAAGCCAAGTACACGAAGATGCAGCAAGACCACCCTCGCATCGCGGCGCGCTTCCAGCAGGCCATGCTTCAATCCATGGCGCGAAGTGTGATGGAGTCGAATATTTCGGATGATTAGAGAACAAATTTACAAAAGCGAATAATGATGATTGATGTGAGTGAATAAATAGTACCTGTGTCTGTTTAAACCTCTTCAGTGGTATTGTTTAGTTGTTTTCTGTGTTCTCAAGACACCTCGCTGCTGAAGTTAGCTGACCTTTTCTTTCACCAAGATTAGACAAAATGCCGAAATTCGATTTATTACAAATAAAAAAACACATACATGAGCACACCTTTCACGTTTTCCATCTCGCACTTGTATCAGGAACCGCTTTGATGCCACATGCCTTTTCTTTTCTTTTTTTCGCTTTTCTGCTGTTCGCGGTCGGGAATATTTAGTGTTGTTCCTCTGTCCGTGTCACTATGTCCAGCTGATGTTAAGGATTGGCTTCGATTCTCTGCACAACTTGGATATCGTTCTTTCTGATGAAGTCCACGATGGCTTGAGCAAAAAAGCGCCAAGCTACAGCTCTAGGTTTTGCAACTGCGATTGAATGGTCTGGGGGTTTTGAGGTTGCTGCTGAGGAGTGTTGTGGAACCGGGATCTAGTGTTACTGGGCGTTGAGTGGGAGACCTCATCGTCATCTTCGTGCAGGCTGTTTTCAATGCGAGAGTTGTTGTTGCTGTGCACATGGTTGTTGCTGCTGAAAAAGTGCGGGAGTCGAATCTTCTTCGTCGGCTTGATAGATAAGACAGTTCGTCCAAACTTCACGTGAAGAGACTGGTTGTTGTGGAGGGTCAGTGGGCGGTAGATGTATCGCAACGTTCCATTCGAGCTTCCAGCATCTTTCAAGAAGAACTCGCCCTAATAATCACGACAAAAGAAAAAAATGATGAGTTATTACAACAAACAGAATATTGCAGTCAGAAATCCTTCAGCAAAATCTCACCTTGGCGTAATGGATTTCAGCATGGATAGTCGACACCGTCCGGTACTTCAAAACCAAATCGCATTGCGACGAGCGTCCAACCATCAATGGACGGTGGATATCGTTGTCCATGAGCATCTTGTAACTCAACTGATATCTGGTGGACAAATTCAACGTCGACGAGGAATGCTTCGTAACGACCTGGAACATGATGTTCGGTGGGTTCAATCTGTCTGGAAGCAACGAGATCGATTTTCCCGACGGAAGACGTGTCTTCGATGGGTAAGGAGCCTTGCAAATAGAGCAAGTTCGCGCGTTGCTCTCGTCTAAGACCGTGCAAATCTCGTTCTTCTCACCGTTGGTGTTCCATCGCTTGAGACAGTTCAAGTGAATGTACTTGGTATCACCCGAACATTTGCATGGCGAGATCAAAGGGTTGTCATCTTCCGATTCATCGTAGCACACATAGCAAATGGCGCTGGTTGATTGCCGTTGTTGAGATGCTCGAGGCTTCGATTCGTCGTTTCCAGAGGCTTCACCTGCGTCATCATCGGTGTCCATACCACTGTCCGCATCCACCATAGCTTCATCGTGGCACACCACTCGTTGGATGAGGCTGTTCACCTCCGAGGTCGAGAGGCACGCGTCGTTCGGGCCAATACCACCTGTGTCAATTTCCGTCACAAGCAAGCCCACCGAACCGAAGCGAATGATATCGCCGACCTTGATGCGGTGCTTGCCGCCACGAATACACTTGGTTCCTAGAATCTGGCACACACCCGTGTGCGCCGAGAACTTTTCCGAAGAAGGCAAGAGTCGGTAGGCGTCGTTCGAGTAATCAATGTTCAGGCACGGTGCGCGTGGATCTTCAATAAAAATCTTCTCCCGAGCGCCTCCTGCCGAGTTCACCTCTGCAATAAATAAATTGTAAACCAAGTCACAGGACACGTTAACAACCATCTTCATATCAACTGGAGAAAGAAGAAAGCAAAGAGAGGAGACGCACCCGTGCTCTGCGAGTGCTTTGGCCCATAGATCGACACACCACACCGGGACACATTCTTGCGAAACTTGTCGCGCTTTCCTGTTGCGCCCTTGGTCACCGCAGTCATCCCACGAATATCCAACCTGTACATGTCGTCACCAGCACACAAGGTCAGTTTCTGTTTGATTTTTGTATTCTACTTCCAGCGCCCCTCTTTAAACAACGAAATGGCGAAAAACAGAAAGAAAAAAAAGCAACCACACGCGACATACATATCGGGTTTGCCATCTCCGCTGAAAAACTCGGTCGCGCGCGCGAGGCTCCATCGACGGTCGTTTGATCCGCTCATATTCTCTCTGCGTGGGACTGGCACGTAGCGGTCTTGTCTTGATACTCTTGGGTTAGTTACTCGGTCCGCGTTAACCAAACCGCTCGATCTCCTAATGGCGGTACAACTATCATGTCAATGCGCAGTCGAAAGGGGAAATTAGTACATATACACATCACATACACATATCTAAGACCGCACCTGTCAGCTTGTGGGGGATGTTGGCTTTCGTGGGGTGTCGGGAATGAGCAAGTTGCCGAAGCGACAGGGCGGCAAAAAAGAAGGCACGAGGGTGTGGTGTGGTGGGGGGGGGGGGGGGGGGGCACGCGCACAAGCGACTACAGAGGCAGACAGGGGAAACTGGGCCGCGAGACTGTCTTTCTCGGTCGGTTTGCTGCTGCCTGGATCTCTCTAGGCGGCGGGTCCTTTACTGGGGCAGACGACAACAACGCGTTCAGGCGGCGGCGTCCTCTCTCTCCCTGCTTCTCGGCACTGAGTTTTTTTGGGTTCTGCTGGTAAACTACCTACGCAGAGCGAGTGAGCGCGAGAGAGAGCGAGCGAGAAGAAAAGGAAGAAGAAAGGAAGAGCGGGAGGGAGGGGGACGAAGGGGGGGAAACAGTGCAATTTTTGTCCTTGCCAGCTGGTTCTTCCCGTCATTTATCTGTTACTTTGCAGAAAGAGAACAACAACCCAGCAATGGCATGAAACAGGAAGCCCTCATGTTCTGAGGCAGTTGTCCGATCAGGGTCGCGTGCAAGTAATGTACTTGTCGGTTTTAAAAAAATTCTTGTTTCTTTGCACGGAAAAGAAACGTTGGTTCATCAACAAAATTCTGTCCCTCCTGAATATGGGAAAAGTGCGGAGCCAGCCAATCAGGAGTCAGGTGCACCCGCTACAGTAGAGTAGCTACAACTGCACCACCGACCGACGCCCCACGAACCGCAGTTGCGCCTGATACCACCTTTCTGTCTGTTTGTGTGGCGCTGGTCCGTTTTGTATAGACCGTGTCAAGTCCACGCATGCACCAAAAAAAACATGGATCCATCCGTTATGCGCTCATGGCTTCCTTCGTTTCTCTTTCGCTCTCTCTAACTTTTTTCTATGTGCGGGATGGCATGTGACGCTGGCAATCCATGCGGCTGGAGAATAACGTCGTGACTTACACCGAACAAGCATCCAAGAAATAATAGAAAAAAAAGATGGCTGCACAGCGGCTCCCATTCGATTGATGTCGGATTGATTTACATACACGACTCCATGGCTTCTATGATGGAGAGCAAGCTTCGTCACAGAAAACAATTTGCTTTCAGTGGAGACAGAAAAATCGAGGAGCATTTGCATGCATCTGCGTGGTGGATGGGACCAGTGGGAGCCATGGAGCCAATCCATGGAGCCATCCATCCAAAGACATGCCTGGCACAAGCTGCGCTAACTTGACTGATCTCAGTGTACTGAAAGAGCGCATTTCTAGTTGCGAGGGGAGCGGCCCTATCTGGATTCACAAAATTTGCAAAAAAAAGCATAAAAAATAGCAAACCGAACTTAATCGAACATAGTTCCCAAAATGCATGTTCGTACTTACAACCATTTATTGTTCTGTCTTGTCTTGTAAGGTACATTTTGTTGCTGTCCTGTCTCTTGCGACTGCAATGCTTGATGTTTTCCTGAAATTGCACAACTAGGCATCCTGACATACCGTGGCATACACCTGCTTTTATCGTGCGAATGTGTCTTTCTCGGTAGAGTCGCCCTTATCACCGAGTCGGTGACACCGACGATGAGTGCAACCAGTGAAAGAGAGTGAAGCTACATAGGCGACAATGCGGACGACGCGCAAGAGCATAGAGGAGCGCGGCAGCAAGGCCACGGCGGCCAAGAAGACGCGCGCGCATGGACACCACGACAGCGGAGACGAAGAATCCGAGGAGGAGTTCACGACCGAAGAGTTCGAAGTCGAACTGGACGACACGAGCGCGTGGGCCATGAACTTTTACGATTGCGCATCCGAGGGCGACTTCGCGTTCCTCAAGCAGATCCTCGACGACGGTAAGGTGGACGTGAACAACGTCGACGTCGACGGCTTCACGGCACTCATGATCGCAGCGGCAGAGGGCCACAAGGAGATCGTCATGGAGTTGCTACAGCGAGGCGCCGATGTGGCCGTACGAACCCACGAGTTGCGCTCCACAGCGCTGCATTTTGCGGCCAAGGTTTGGGAGAAAACGCACGATTGCAAGGATGTCACCCTTTATTGCACTTATGTCACTGTGTTGTGGGCTGTAGAATGGCGACGCTGAGATTGTGGAAGCGATTTGTAAGAAAGATCAGCGATACGTGGATTGCTGGAACATCAATGCAGGTATGCATGCTGAGTTGAGTTGATCGTATGCATTATTTATTTGTGCTGACAATCTCGGTTTGCCTTGTGTAACATTGATAGATACGCCGTTGATTTGGGCGTGCATTGAAGGCCGTGTCGAGTCGGTTCGGGTGCTGCTCTCGTACAACGCGGATGTGAACGTCGTGAATCAGTATGGCGCCACGACGTTGATCTGCTCGGTGATGATCGGAGAAGACCCGGAAGAGGACGAAAGCGACGACGCGCGATCGGAGATCATCAAGATGCTTCTTGCCAAGTAAGTAGCGCATGGTTCAAACGTGTTCGATATGATACCTGACGCTTAGCTTTGTCTTTGTGGTACTATCACTTTTGGACAGGAACCCGAAGCTCGTGAACTTTCAAGATCGAGAAGGCAGCACAGCGATGCACCTGGCAGCGTCTTGTGGCTACTTGGAATGCATGAAGACCCTTTTAGCACACGGCGCTGACATCACATTGCGCAATGCAATTGGGCAAACACCACTGGAGGAAGCCGAGCAAACGGGGCTCGTCGAGAGTGATGTCTGTGTGGAGCATTTGCGCGGCATTTGGCAGAATCTCGAAGAAGAAGCCGCTGCACGAATGATGATGATGCTGGAGATGGAGGAGCAAACCGCGCGAGGCAGAAGCAGTACCGCAACCAACAGCAATGCCAATGGTGGTCAGAGTAGCAGCAGTAACACCAAGAAAAACAAAAAGAAGAACAAAAAGGCGAAGCGAAAAGCAGCGAAGCAGCAGACAGCAGTTAACGGCACAAGTGTCACTGAAGCAGGCAGGAAATCTGAAAGCAACGATGCTGGTGGCTCGAGCGGGGGCGAGAGCTCGGACGAGGACGAAAAGCAAGACGTTGCTGCCGCAGATGCCAACGTACCCACACAGGAAGCAGTGTCATCTATGACTGATGAGATCGGCACAACAGTAGGTGAGGCAACAGAGTTGCCTGAAGAAAGTAGTGCTGTTGGTGTGTCGGGCGTGTGGATGACAGTGGGCAAGAAGCACAAAGTGACTGCGCCACCAGTAGCAGCTCAAGAGGGTACTGTGGCCTCCACCAGCGTGGCGCAAGAACCAGCGGACACCAATGCGCCGTCTACCAGTGCGTCAGTGTCTGCTACGTCAAGTAAGTCTCCAATCCTAGCGTCTCACTCTTCTTTGCCAACCATTGCGCTTGAATTCTAACGATGATGTGCGTTTGCTTATACAGAGGTCGCGCCATTCAACGCGCGGAGAAAGTATAAAGCGCGAAACGAGGCTAACGGTGGTGCATCGAATCGTGAAGTGAAAATAGCAGCGGTGTCACGTAGCACAGTTAATGATACTACTGGCAATCAACACGCAAGAGTGCGAACCCACGCTTCTCCTCACCGCCGACTCGCTTCAAGCGTGGCGAATGCAGGCTCGACTGGCCAACCGACTCCACCCTACTCAGCCACACTGATTTTCAGCTCCTCGTCATCGTCTCTGTATGCGTCAGCAGCGTTCAGCTCTTCCAACGGCACCAAAACGCAAGAACGCGTGCGAAGTCATCTTAACGCGGCCGCCTCTCCTTGGCGAAGTGGTTTTGGATCGTCCTCGTCGACATATGGCTCCATGTCAAGTGGATCGGTGCCTGATGCGGTCTCTTCGTCTCCTTACGCGTTCGGCAACCGGATGCTGTGGAAGCACTCGCAACGCGTGTCCGTCAATCAATTGGCCGTGGAGGCAAAAGACAAATGGGTGAGTCGTCTCCATCTCGCGAATGAAAATGTGTCGGAGGCAATCGGGTACCTCGCATGCGGTCTTTGTGGCGAACTCGTGAATGAAAACCTGCAATGCAATGCCACCGTCAATGGCAGTGCATGCACCCAGCTTTACTGCGGGATGTGCCTAATGAAGACGCTCGCCACCACTGGCGGCGTGAGTCTCAAATGCGTCAAGTGCCACCAGTTTCTGAAGCAGGACGAGATGAAGCCCAACCATTTCGCACAGGCGCAAGCCGCGTCGCTAGGCCTGTCGAGCAGCTCTCACCACATGAATGCGAACATGCAAGACGCCGAGTCTTATTTTTACACGATGGAGGAGATGAAGCACACTCTGGAGACGTCGATCCCCCAGGCTGCGATCGTGGAGCTGAACCCGTTCCACTTGACTCCGGGAAGCGATTTGTCGGTGCTCAGCAACGGCCAACTAGAGATTCTCGAGCAAGCGCATCAGTTGGCGCTGACACAGATCATGGAGATGCGCATCGCGAACGCGCGTGCCCAGGAGCGGCTTCAGATCGAGGAATGGATGAAAACGCAGCGCGACATCATGCACTTTGCGGCAATGGCGGCGGCAACAACTACAGATTCATCCCAACTGGACCAATAAACCACCACAACATAGAACTAGATGATAGGAAGCAGACATGAAAGCGCGCAAAGGATCATTGGATGCTTCGAAGTACAAAGCAACATTTGATTAAACTGTTTTTATAATGCTCTTTTGAAGAGAGCAGTGTTTGCTTCACGGAGTTTTTGATTTTTTTCATGCGTGCGCTGCCGGTGGCGCAGCAGAGGAAGGCGCATTGTTGAGGATTCCGATGCTGCCACAGAGTTCTTGCAGCAATTTCAACTGCTTTTCCGCTTTTTCACGCTTGAGCGCGGCGGTTTTTTCTTTCACCTTGTCCATTAAATAGCGGAACGCGACGACGAACCAGTCGCGCATGTTCTCGCTGCTCGTCTCGATGTCGAGGGTTCGTGTGCGCGTCACGAGAGAGAAGCAGTAGTTTGCCGTGTGTGAAGTTGCAAAACCAGAGCTGAGGGAGCGTGAGAATACCTGAGTGCAATGGCCCAGGTCGATGGCGAGGATTTCATCAATTTGGATCGAGTCGCCGCTTCGACCCTGCCACGAGATTTCGCCGAACCGGTTGATGAAAATGCGCGTCTTGTGAGGTCTCCCCTTGCGCCCATGCTTCCATACATTCAGTGTTTCCATGCGCTTCATAATCGACAGCTCGACCTGCTGCGCGACACGCTTCTCGTGCTCGTGGGCCAGATCCACAAGGAACGAAAAGCTCCGGTGAAGCCATTCCCGTTCGGCCGTGCTCTTGGCCTTAATGTCAAAAGTTCGCGTGGCAGTGATCAACGAAAGCGTGCACTTTGCATCTTGAAGTGCTAGCATGCCTTTCTGCAACGCGCGAGCGAGGACATCAGTGGTCGGTCCCGCTCGGATGGCCACGATCGAGGCCAGTGGGATCGATTTCTTCTTACTGGCATGCGACAGAAGCTTGGATGTCCAAAAGAGACTTTCCCCATTCTCAATCATGAGCTGGGTCTGGTGGGGTTTGCCTTTGCGGCCATACTTGAGCACCGTCGCCCCTCTGATGCACTGTAGAGCGACGCGGTAGTCGGTCATCTTCTTTTGCATTTGCTGATCATGCGCTTCTTTTTTCAGCTGGCGGGTGTTCACTTCCTTTCGCACACAGCACCAGATGACCCATCGCAATGAGATTGCGTCCCCAGACGTGATCTGACGCAAGTTTCGAGCCTTTTTCACGATCTGCAGGAAATACGCGGCCCATTTCGTCGAGCGGATCTCGAAAATGGAACACTGCAAAAGATGGTGGACGTGCTTCCGCGCCAACGAGATACTTTCTGGCTGGCAGACGGTCCTCACGTCGACTGCCAGGTCGATTGGAAGCGACGCCAGAAAGTCTTGAATCGAGGTTTCACCACTTGCCTTTGTACCACGCGAACTGGAAGAAGACGAAGACGATTCTCTCCATGGCCCCAATGAGAACGCGGCGAATGTATTCGCGGATGTGAAGCGGCCGTAAATGCTGCTTGCTCGGAATCCTTCCTCTTGTACGAGCTTCTTTTGCTGTTTCTTGGCTTTCAACATCGCAGATGGCGGAGTGATCGGGATCGCGAGCTGCATGTTGCTTCGTCCTCCTGGCGACTGACACAATCGAACGCTGGGCGTGGTGGGGGCATTACTTGATGCTAAGTTGTGTACTTTGATGAGTTTCGGATTGTTCTTGTGCACATCACTGGTCGCGATCGGAGGTGGGCGGTACGACATCTTGGCGTTTCCGCGCGGCGAACTCATGTGACTGCCGCTGCTGCTCGTCTGCGAGCTCTTCAGCATAAACACCGACGATCCGCTCGCGCTTCCTGCTGGCACCTCTTCAGGCTGCTCAAGTTTCTTCTGCTTACGCTTGTTGCCGAAGAAGAACTTGTCGAACGAGAACTTGGACTTCGACGAAGTCGGTGGCAATGACGCAGACGCGTCGGTTGACGCAGAGTGGCTGCTCTTTAGGTTCCCATTCCGTCCGCCAGACGACGTCGACGAGGAGGAAGACGACGACGACGTCCGAGAGTGGTTCAACACCATTGTGCCACACGAACGCACTGGAATATCAGGTGTTGGTGCAGATGAGCCCAGAACCAGTCAAGCGATCGATCAATCGACAATCGACCGTCTTCGCGCTTACCACGACGTCACCGAGTGATAGAGACACGCGGCGCAGGTTGCTCGCTTTTCGTTCGGCGCGCTCACAGTGCCTCGTTTTTTCTGCTCTTTGACGCGGTCGATTGCTGAATGAACGTCCGCGTTACTGTTTCCTTGCGTCTGTCGCCGTGGGTTTCACGTCAATTCCGCACTGATTCCGCCCTCGAAACGCCACGCGCGCGCTCTTTCGCTCTGTTGGTCGCCTGCTCGGCGTGCCGCGTTTTCGGAAATGAGAGGCACCCACAATGGAAAGAACGAGGAAAAAAAGTCGAAAAAGGGATCCATACACACTTCCATATATACACACGGAAGTTCACGCATTAGCTCATGCGTCCGCATATTAAATAAAAACACAGCACCTTCATCCATCTCGCTCTATTTTTACATCGCATGAGTTCTCTCTGAACGTTCTTTCGCGCTTCTTGCAATAGATCGATCGATTTCCTATATAGATGGATAGATCATCGGTACACACTTATGGTCGCTCTATTTTTTTCCTGGTCTTTCTTTTCCGCATTAGTAGAAATAGGTGGCGCCATTTACCGCGCGGTTGTCCCACTTGCTACACTGCTTTCTTGGCTCGGACTGAACCCATGGGTGGTGCAGCCAGTCAATTCCCCGTAGTGGTCAAATTAAGCAAAGAGAGGGTGATGACTGCTGCTGAGATAAAGGCTAGCGCGTGCCGCGTAGAAGAACGGCGGCGCGCGTGGCGTGTGACTAGTTCGGCTCGTCATGTTCCCACTCTACTTGCGGGTATTGTGCATGCGCGTATCCAGTATAGTACTCGAGTCGGATGCGGGTTCATGTGGGTACGGATGGCGGCGCTATGAAGCGGTTGGGAGTGTTGACCAGCTGTGCAAAGCAGGAATGATGATTGCGAGTCTTTATTATCAAAGCATGAAAGGAGCTGATTATGTGAGGGCATTTGTGGTTATTTATGGCTCCATGTCGCTCAGGGTTTTGGAGTGCAACCAACTGCAGTCAGTCCGTGTTCCTCTTTTAACTTCAACTTTTACTCAGTTAGCTTTTATTTCAAAAATACTGCCTTTATTTCATTTTTACACAACCAACATTCTTTGAAAAAAGCGTACTTATCGCTTTAAAAGATCACTCGATAAGTACGTATTGAACAACCATCACTCTGCGTTGTGGGAGGAAACGATTGAACAACCATCACTCTGATTCGGAAACGAACCCGCGTGCGCAGGGGCGCGCCAGCTCGCAGAGCTCAATGCAGGGGTCACCATGAAGAAACTCTGGGGCGGTATCTTCCGCCAGAACGTACAGCAGAGCACGCCAAAGAAGCGCGAGAGCATCCCTCCCACACGCGCTTCCTCCTCCGGCGGGAATGACAGACGCGCCCACACGCCCACGCCGGAGCCTTCGGTGTACAGCAAGACTGGTCCACGCAGCTCATGGGATTATTTCTTCACAAGTCCATCTGCGCCGCGGCCACCGACATCCCCACCACTCCCGATTATTCAGATGTCGGAACAAGTACGTTGAGCGCAGTACTGGTAAGGACTTGCTGTGCAAAATAGTGGAATAATGTGAATGTGTATGGGTTTCGTAGGTTTTCAACCAGAACCTGGACATCCTAATGCGCGAATCGATATTGAAGATCAAAGTCGTGTATGTTTTAATTCTTTTTGCTTGGCGTATCTCGCGGACCAATAATCGAACTGATGCATACGTTACTTTTCTAGAATCACCAAAATGATTGAAAATGTAGACTTTCACGAAGATCTTGGCCAGCTGAGCGGCTTCATTACTCTTGCAGCAGACAGACTACAGCAGAACGGTACATGCACTTGACTTTTTCTTGAAGGACGCATCTTAATTGTTCTCTAAGACTGTCTTTGTCGTTCATGATTAGGCGAACCATCTGCAGTAGTGCTGAAGAACTATTTTGCATCACCAGCTGGATCGCACCTTTGCGAACAAACTGCATTCCCGTCTCTGGCGCTAGACTTCTTGGACAAAGTCCGAGTGTTTCTTTTGAAAGAAGAGCTGAAGACGATGGGGAAGTCAGCAGCCAGTCAGTGCACTCGAGATAATGCTGAAAGTGGTCGCGAGGATGCGAATGCGAAACCACCTGATTCTGGAACCGTGTTGAGAGAAACAGGGGCGTCGTCAGACATGGAACGTTCAATTGGGTTTCTCATGGGATGCGTGCAAGCAATTGCATCAAACTCTTCGTTGATGGAGAACTTTCGCTGCGAGATACCAAACCTCATCCATCTCACAGCTGAGCAGTACCCTCCATCAGCAATGTTTTTACGCGACCTATCTATTCAAGCACTCGCCGCGGTGTCCGACAAGAATTTCAATGCAGGTTTGGTGTGGTACCTCCATGATTGCAACATCGTTGCGAAAACTGTCAAAATGATCTCCAACTACACGATGGCAAGATTGACGACTCCAGAGAACGCAGCTGCGGCTCTCCAATCTATCGTGCCACTCAGCCCATTAGTCAACGCTTCAGCAGGAATCTTTGGGTCTACGGATCATGCAGCAACCGCTGCCGCTGTGAGCGATGCTCTTGGATTCAACAAGAGTAATTCCGTCTATTATGATTCAAGTGTCGAAGTCTCGTCTGCTTTTGAAGTCCCTGCAGAAAACGCCACTGGAACTGAAGAGTCTGCTAAACCCGCCAACAAGCTTGAAGAATTCTGCTTGGAATCGTATGATGCGTTACTGGGAATCAAGTCGCTTGTGTACGTACTTCAGAAAACATGTCGGCATTCGTTGGTACTTCTGGGTGAGTTCCAGTCCTCTGGTGGGTATTCGTTGCTGGCGCGCCTACTGAAGACACGCCCAGAAAGTGATGTGCCAACCTTGATATATTTGTTCACCCTGTTGCTACCCCTGGGAGTTGGTTTTTCCGGAGCGTGTGGTGGCGATGAGAATATGGCAACCGTCATGACGTGCGGGGCAAGAAACGTGGGAGCATTTCTCGCCATGCGGGACTTGCTCATCAAAAGCATCAGTGAGCTCGAGATTCTTACGGACGGCCAGCTGACAGACGCAATGAGGTTACGCAATGAGCAGTTGATTTTGCAACTCCTAACTACAATTCTGCACGTGTATACGAGCGACTACGACAACTTTCTGTGCTTGGAGCCGAAGACCCAAGCTCTTGCGCTCATACTGACCAAGTTGCCGTGGATAGCATTCTATGATGCAAAGGTAATTGTGCTTCGGATCGTAGAGTACGTGTGCGCAGCCGCAAAACCAGAAAACCCGCTACCGACTGAGCTGCTTTCCATTCTCTGCAGTTTGTTCGTGGAGTATACAACGTCTGAAACAGCAAGGTTGCTCGAGATTCCGATTATTGATGCTATACACGAAGTGTCTGAAATGTCTGAGGAGCGGAGTGACCTCGCGACTTCGGCTACTCGCAACGGACTCAGCCAGCTCGGGAATAGCACGAGCAATGTGACTGAAAGCGCTCAGGATGACGAAGCAGTGGTTGAAAATCATTCTCTCTCACTATTGTTGTGCAGTTGCATCGTGAAGATTTTGCAAAACTCGAATCTTCCAGCATATTCAGAAGTGCTGAATGGCTTCGGACTACTGGAGCGTGGGATCTACATATTTTTCGTGAAAGTATCGAACTCCTTGGCTGCACTTGCCGTCGCCGACGAAGATCTCAGACGCAATTACATATCTCGGATAAATCTACATCTGAGCATGTGGAGCTCTCTTGCTGCAATCATGCTGCGAAAGAACTTGCAAGTATGTATCGAATTTCGGGAGCTACGAGTGCACCAGTCACTATACGCAATAGCAGATGCGTTGATTAGCTATGACATGATGGACAAGATTCGACGGCCACAAGAATTTCGCAGTTGCTTCAGCGCACTCTCAGTGTTTTCGGTGTTCATCGAGCTATCGAATTTCAGGACCAGCCAAAAACCGGAGTATATGGATGAAAACGAAACTTTAGACTTTAAAGCACGTTTTGATGTGCTACAAGCTGGAGTTGAGTCAGACTTGCGCAAAGTTTTGGAGTTGGTGCAAGGTTTTCGTGGATGCATTCAACAACAAATGGTGCTACTCGACGTTTTGAAGCAAATGCTGCAAGGCAAGAATTTTGTGTGGGGTCCCTGGAGATCGTGCCAGGGCCACGAGACTCTAATATCGATTTTATCGTCGCTTGGGAGTATGGGAGAAGACACGGACGGCAAGCAGTTCCAGCTGATGGATTTGATTCTGGCGACCCTGAGTGACATCCTCGACCCTGTTAACGGTGACGAAGGAAATCGACAGTATTTCAAAACAGAAGTTGGGTATCTCGCAATTGCGAGCTGCCTTGTGAATTCGGGCGTACTCAAGACTGATAAACTTGCAAGCGTTTTGAATCGCATATTTGAGCTTATCACGGGAGTGTCTTCACCAAGAAACAAGATCCGAAACGCCGATGCAGTACACACATTATTTTGCCTGATTCCAAGAGTAGAGACTGAGACAGCAGAGGCATCTCTCGACCGGTTGATGCTGAAGCTTACTTCAAATGACGAGATTGCATTCTCAAGGAAGAAGCAAACTGCGACCTTGGTGAAAGCAGGAGCATTCAGATGGCTTGCAGATCCAGAGATAGTGCCACTTTATGTCGAAGACAATCCTCTGAAGGCGCTACTGACCAGATTGATCATGGTTTTATCGAAAGAAGAACTCTCGACTTCTCACTTACGGGAGTTCTTAAGAGTGGTAGCGATGGGAATGCCCCTTTTGCTCGCAAATCAATATCATCCGCGCATAAAGCCGACGTCTGAGATTTCAGTATCGAACGAAGTGTCACGAGTGAATGAAGAGGTTGGCTTACTTTTACTGAAACAAGCATTTGAAGGCTCGCATGTGCCACATGTGTCTGTCGGAACGAGCGTGAAGACCCGCATGACAGCAGGATATATTCACATTGTCAATAGCCTTGATCGGCTGTGGCCACCGTCTTCGGGGTACTCTTTTGCGTGCTGGCTGCGATTCCCACCGGTTACTACGAACACTCTGTCCAGCACAAGTCCATCAGATGCTATTCCTAAGCTATCAAGTGACGGGAACACAGTGAGTGTTGCTCTTTGTGAAGGGTACATCACGGTCGCATTGCATGGAGACGATATCGAAAACACCGAATGCTACTGTGTACTGGTTGGTGCGACGCTGACATTTTTTCCAAGCAATGAAATGGCGATTCGAAATGAAAACTCGACAAATACGCGTGATGTGACTGCGGTGGCGTGCAATGGGGACTTGGACTTCTACTTCTGGTCACATGAGAAGAGATTCCATGCAAAATGTAGATCATCCGAAGACACCGAAATGTGGCTGAAGGCAATGCAACAATCCGAAAGCATCAGCAATATATCGATCCGAAATAAAGCTGCATGGGGTGAGATGACTTCAGACGATGAGGTCTTGTTCGTGTCTTCTGGGTCCAATCCTGCGCCTGATGTTGAACCGAACGATGGACTTGAAGGATATGCATGCATTCTTTCTGTGTATTCGCTTGAATCAGCTGGGTGTTTCGTTCGAATCTACTTTGAGCAAGCAACGGGATGTCTTCGCGTCGATACGGGCTTGGTAAGCTCTGCGTCCAACATGAACCCAAGTTCCAAACGCAATTCCGCTGTATTCAAGAATATCGACATGAACTTGCTTCGGGCGAGCCCTTCGCCCTCGGGCTTGTGCGATGAGACTTCAACGGGTAGCACCTACGCTAAAGAGGAAGATGACGGATCTCATTGGCATCATGTTGCGTTTACGCATCGAAAATTTGTTGTTGGAAGCTCACTTTTGACGCTTTACATTGACGGCTCTGAAGTAACAACGAAAAAGCTGAGTTATCCATCTGCGCCGACGATGGGTTCAATGCAAGCGTTTGTGGGGAAAGACATTCAAGTTTGTGGGACGTATCCTGCGTTACCGTGGAGCATTGGCCCATCGTGGTTTACTGAAGAGGCGCTAAGCGCAAATGCCATCGTTTGCATGTTCTTATTGGGTCCATCCTTCAGTGGCCAATTTAGTGGTCATGCCTATCGATCAGCTGGGGATTGGCCAGAAGCGTACGCAAGTTCTCAGTTAGATCGAGCCACTCAACGTCGAGTGGACATTGTACGTGTCGCCAAGCGCTTGCAGCTGACAAAGCTTGGTCGAGCAAGCCGACGAGTGTGGAGTGAGAGTGGCGGCTTCGCAAGTGCAACAAGTGACATCGCATCTGATCTCGTCGGAACCAAAAAAGACGACGCAGGTGATGTCTTTCGCTTTCCTTCGAGTGGAGCGGGAGGAAGTTCTCGTAAAGAGCAACAGAGGGTCGAAGCATTTCAAAGCTTTATCAAGTATGACTGCGCCATGAGCTCGTTTGGGAACGAGATTTTAGGCTTGCTGAGCAGCTTCAAGTTATCAGAAGATCTGATTCTGTTCTCGCTGAATACTACGTGTAGTGCCCAATCAAAGATACCAGTGATACTTCACACCCAAATCCAGTATGTCGGAACCGAGAGTTTATGGCCGCTCGATTTGCCAAAAGTACTTCCGTCGGTTGGAGGTGTGACGCAGTTGCTACTTCCTCTGCTAGAAAATGCATGGAGATCCACTGAGTTGAACATCATTCTCAAGCTGTTATCTCACTCGATGCGACGAAATCCGACTTGCTTGTCAGAGTGCTTAGATATGAACGGCTATGCACTAATTGCGGACACCTTGAGCCATCGGATTCATCTTGTTGACGAAAAAGTCCTAAAGTCGGCCCTGCGCTTTGCCATATCTGGCAATTTAGCCCAGTACGACAGCCCAAACGAAGAGATCGACAGCAGTTATCCGCTGGTGAGCTCATCTGGCTCCCTATTGATAGTCGACTCCATAGCGCTTTCTCAAATCGTTCTGTGCGCTGAGATCCGAAAGATTCTTCCATGGAGATTGCAATGCCAATTAGTGATTTCACTTCGCGATTTGCTCAATCCAAAAAACCCGAACGCTCTCTTTAATGCTCGCCAACTTCGACGGGCAGGATTCCTGTCGTGGGTGTTGCTGTACCTGTCCGAATTGACCAACGAAGATTGCTCATTTGAGAAGACGTCTACTCTTGAACGTCGTTGGTGTTTTCCAGAGTTCGCTGGCGAAGGATATAACGAGCTGTTGCAACGTTTGCTATCGCTACTGCGAGCTTATTTCCATACCGAGAATCACGTGGACGATGTTTATGCGATCGCTGAGATGCTCTTGTTGTCGATAACGAATGACTCGGTGCACAAAAAAGAGAGTTCAGTTCGTGTCGTGATACTCCAATTCTTGCTTCACGAAATTGAGAACGATTACGGAATGGGAAGAAAAACAGTGCCTCCTTCTTCGTCTGCAAACAGCAATATCGAATCTGCTGAGTTGCTGTCGCCAACTATTGTGGATGCTATCCTGCTACGCACAAGTTCCGGTGGGTCGACAAAGAAACGCAAGGAAAAGCAAGGTGAATCAACTATGCACAACAATACTGCAAGCAACACAGCTACACCTAGTGGCGCCGCGAGTGCATCGGCATTATGCTCGCCATTCCCAGTTGATGGATTGGACAATATTTTGTTGGAGATCATTAGCCGGACAGATGCTGGTCCTTATGCTTCTGTGGAAGCGATTCTAGCTCTTCGCATCCTGCTATCTCTCGCGCATGAGCATCCCTCGCTCGCGCAATACCTTTTCCAGAGTTCACCTGCGCTATACCAAAAGTTCAAGCGCGTGCTTCAGAGTTATAGTACGGATTCCAATATCTATATCCCGATTTTGGCGTACGTATCAAACATTTCGATCAAGGATACAAAGTATCACGACCTAGTCACGAATGGAAACGATCGTCTTCAGCAATACGCACTACCCACACCATGCGCGTTTTTATCCCCCGAGAAATATTGTATCGACCAAGTGTGGGAGCTGCTCGGGTGCTTATTGCTCAGGAACTGCGAGCTGCAGCAGGAGTTGGCCAAAACGATCAACGTAATCGTACTTGCTCAACTTTCCTTCCAAGCGGAGGTGAGCGAGCCCTTCTTCACGACAATGTGCAACTCGAGTAGCACTATTTTTCGGATCATAGTGCAATGCGTGCTTTGCCAATCTCACCAGCCCAGCCCCACCGATTCTCCAGAACACTCCGACGACCGAAGCGAGACATTGCCCGCCACACTTCAGCAGTTCTTGGGGTGCCTCATTTCTGGCCGGCCTCCCATATCGTTGGATTGCGAGATTGCTGTAGCATGCTTTGATTTGTTGAAGGTTTTGATGAGCCGAAGTCTGTTTGAGAAGGATGGGTTTGCGTCGTCTATGATATTTATTCTAGAATGTCTCGATGACGGCATTCTACGGCAGCAGCCAGTGATCAAGTTCGGGCTTGCGGATGGACAGAAATGCTGGCTCGCCCTTCTGGTTCATATTGTCAAAAGCGCGAAAGCACTATCAGAGAACTGCTCGTTCCTGGTACTGCGGAACATCTGCACTCTGGGAATCGCTTTGTCAAGATACTTGGTTGAGGAATGCAAGCATCAGGGCGCCGTGAGTGGAACCGAACTAGGATCAAGCTCATCCGAATCGAGTCCTGACTCCGCAGAGCAAACGGGTCAAATATCGCGAGTTGAAAGCAACAATAGCGGTGGCATCACTGGATCCACAAACTGCTTTGGAACCGACGTGCTTATTTTCTTCTTAAGCTCGGTCCGGATGTGCGCGGAGCCTCACATTAGTCGTGTGGTTGGGACTGAGGACCAGCAGTTCTTTTATGGCTGCCTTGTCTACTGCGCTCAAACGGTCTTGCTGAATGAACTGAACGGCTTCCATCGAGGAACTACACCGTCACCGCGGCTTCTCGACTGCCTGACTGGATCAAAGCATTTGTTGATACAACAAACAAAATGTTCGAGCGTGATGGTGTGTGGTACATTCACTAACCATCACTCAAATGATGTCGTAGTCAGTGGAAGTGGTAACAACGCACCACCAAATCCAGGTGGCTTTTCAGGACGCTTGAATCGGATGCGAAGCTTGAGTTCCAACACGCACAAGGAATTTGGTATCGGGTCGGAATCGGACAGAAGTTTCATCCTTTCTCTTGCTGCAGAGCTCTTCCGAATGCTAATAGATGATTCGGAAAACGTGCGGCATTCGTCGATCCTGACATGGCAGTTCTTGATGCAACAGCGAATGGGAGTCTTGAAGGAGCTGCTAATCGTCGAACCGCGAATCTCGCTGCTTCAGAATATTACGACAAATAAAAAAGAAGCCATTGATGTATATCATGGCGGGTTTGAGCGTCTGCTGCACGTTCTACCGCATAGAGTAGACTCTGCAACGACTATCGCACCGGCCGATACGGCATCCACCCGCGAGAGCTGGCTGCAATTTCATATTTGGCTGACCGAGAACTACGACTTGCTGAAGGACTTGATCTTGGTTCGTACTGAGCCGATTTACCAACACTTGGTGGAGGTCCTGCTTTCCTGTGTGTGTATTCGCCGAGTGAACACCAACAATTCCACTTTAAGATTGCTTGCTCAAGGTGATTTATGCATCAATGTCGACTTCGTAGTCTACTTTGATAGTGAGCAAGGCGGCAAGTCTATTGGTGTGAGCAATACAGACGGAGAAGAGCTGCTCGATGTGGGATACAAAGCTGCTGCTCGAAAGACGATGTTCAAACTCAGCAACATGAAAGACAGCTCTCTGGATGCGATGGTTGACTCTCAAGCTCGGTGGCAAAAAACACTCATGCAACTTTTCCACACAAGGTCAATCTGGCAAATGGGAGGGTGGCAAATATACGCAAATAGCGAAGAATGCTTGCAGTACAGTACCAATGGTTGCAGTCGTGCGGCAGCGACCGCTTTGACTGAAGAATTTTTCCTTGAGCGGAGCATATTCCAGCAGAATACTTACAAGTATCACTTGGACTTCACGGAAGGACCCCAACGTATGCGTCTTCGGCTTATGCGAAGCTATGAGCTTGAAGCCCCAAATGGTGACGAAAAAGATGTAATTTCATCTGATCAATCACTCGATCACAGCACTCAGCATACTTCTGGATTAGCAGCAGATCGGTCAAGTGCAACGGATGATTTATTCGCAAAAAGTAGGGAATTCCATGAAGCTGTTGAAGTTTTCCGTGATTTTCTTTTCAGAAATCAGGCAGCAGCGACGATAGACGACAACCCAGCACACATTTTAACTGGAAAAGAGTTGCTTGCAGACATTCTGAGTCGGGCAACGTTTGCCAGAACCCGAGAAGCATTTGCCGCAGGTACACCTACTCAGCATTTCAACCAGATAGTATCTTAGCAGCTATACGATGTGATACTTACGATGCTGTCTATTTTGTGAAATGCAGATGAGACGAGTTTTGAAGATGACATATATCGATCATCAGCAGTTGCCCGCAGACTATTCAATTTCTATCTGTCTAACGCAGACGAGCACTCGACCAAGTCGGCTGTATTGGAAGCCACTCTCACTGACATTGACAGCTTGATAACTGCCGCCGAAACCAACCCACTCGAAAACACGATCCCATCTACTATCTTCGATGTTGCTGACTCCGAGTTTATGCATGCGCCTATCTCTTCGGTAAAACCGGCGCTACCTGCAGACACAGCAATAACGCGAGTTCAAAGTCCTACAAGTGCTCCTACAATTGATTCGGATGACGACGAAGAAGACGACCTGCCTGTAGCTCCTTTGGGTAAAGCTCTGGTTGCTGCAGACGATGAGGACTCTGACGAAGAGGATCTTGATGAAGAAGACAGTGAGAGAAGCGGATCCAAACAAGATACAGCTCGAGACCCAAGCGGACTGCTCACAGAGAACAATACTGTTGGCGTAGAAGAGGAGGCAAGTTCTACGGCGTTCGCTACTGAGAAGACGGAGCAAGACCACGAGGACAAGATTTTCGACAGTTCTTTCGACTACATCTATGGCGGTATTGCCCGATTTTTGCAGCGAGACGACTACCCTCCTCTGAAATGCTACAACGCGATTTATGTCGCAGGAATGGCTAAGATCGAAGGGATCTTCTTGATTTGCCGCACCTCATTCTATTTTATTGGAGAATATGGTAAGCACTACCATGTTGTAGATGTCGAATCCGGAACCACAGGAGGAGCTCCTTCAAATCCATTAAATCCAGGAGGTGCTGGATCCAGCGGATCAAATCACAGCCCGATCTCGCCAGGTAAAATGAGTGCTGCTGGAGACAAAGGCGCAGGAGGTGCGGCACTGGGCAAGAAGAAAACAAAGGATCTGATTCGCGACAGACTTGCAGACATAAGCAATCAGTTTTCGCAGTCCAAAAGCACCAGCAACCAGTTGTTTACTGTTGTGCCACTCACAACGCCAGATCAGGTCACTGCATCCGTGACTGACGCACCTTCCAACCTGACAACGTCAAAGCGATGGAGTATCAAGTACGCAAACGTGAAACAGTTCTCCCGCATCAAGTATCAACTTCGACCTGTCGGCATCGAGTTCTTCGATCTCTTCGGGTCAACGTTTTTCCTTCAGTTTGAATCACAGAGCGAACGCGAAGAGATCATCAAGTTGATTTTCCAGATGCCCATTGTCAACAGCATTTTCTGGAACCCGCTTCTTCGATCAAGTGCATTGTCGCTGTCAGTGAAGCGAATCCGTCAGGCGCTGACAAAGCGGTGGTTGCGGGGCGCGATCTCGAACTTTGAGTATCTGATGCACCTCAATACTTTAGCAGGACGAAGCTTCAATGACATCACTCAGTACCCAGTCTTTCCGTGGATCGTTGCAGATTACAAGAGCGATTTCTTGGACCTGGACGATAAGGCAACATTCCGTGATCTGTCGAAGCCAATGGGGGCGTTGGGAGAGAGCCGTGCATTGCAGTTTCGTGAGCGATACAATGCGATGAACGAGGTCGGACCTGGCCCGTTCGACTCTCCAGCCTTTCACTATGGCACTCACTACTCGTGCTCTGCTTATGTTGTGAACTACTTGATTCGTCTGGAGCCTTTCACGAAATTGGCAGTCGAACTACAAGGCGGGTGCTTTGACCATGCGGATCGACTGTTCTGCAATATCCCGTCGTCGTGGAAGTCGGCGTCAACAGACAACTTGCAGGATGTTCGTGAACTCATCCCCGAGTTCTTTTACCTGCCGGAGTTTCTCTACAATTCGAACAACTACGATTTTGGAACAACTCAAAGTGGAGACGTTGTCTCCCATGTGCGCTTGCCGCCATGGGCACATGGAGACCCGCGCGAGTTTATTCGCATTCACCGACGTGCACTCGAATCCAGATATGTCTCGGAAAATCTCCATCATTGGATCGATTTGATTTTTGGCGTCAAGCAAACGGGACAAGCAGCACTAGATGCCCAGAATGTGTTCATGCACATCACCTACGAAGGCACAGTCGATATTGATCAGATAGAGGACCCCGTGATGCGTAACGCTATGCTGTCCCAGATTGAGAACTTTGGTCAAACACCGTCGCGCATCTTCTCGAGCCCTCATCCGCAGCGGAAGGTGCCAACATTGCTCTCTTCGTCGACATTGGCCACGCCTTCGGTCGGCCACCAGTATGAAGGCAACACATTGAGCAGCATTGAAGCCTACGTCAAGTGGCATACTCCGTTAGCGCCAGCTTTGGTTGCCATCGGCAAAGACTACGCCTTCCTAAAGAAGACCCTGACTGCAAAAGTCATCGACGACGCGATCGGAGACGTGAAGCTTGTGAATGACAAATTCATTTGCCGCAGCATAGGATGCAGTTTTGTACCACCGCGGTTTACGAAATATGCCGATTGGGGCAGCGTGGACGGAACCATCAAGTTTCGAGTACACCAGAGCTCGGCACGTAATCGCGAGGTGAATAAAATGATCGGCGTCATCGAAGGCGCACACCATTGCAACGTCAATTGCGCGACGTTCTCGGACGATGGCTTAGTCTTTGTAACAGGAGGCCAAGACGGTGTCGTTAACGTCCTCGAATGCCTGAAGCTAAACGGTCAGCGAGTTTTCAAGCAGCTGGCAAAACTCGTGGGCCACGAGGATGCGGTCGTCAGTGTGGCGATCAACAAGGTAACTACGCTGTATCCTCTCGTGTTGGCAAGAGTGCTTATAGCATTGCTTTGCTTATTGACTAACACGCTCGATGCTTTGTGTGTGTATCTAACCTGGCGCGCAGGAGTTCAACCTGATTGCCAGCGGGTCGACCGACTGTTGTGTGGTTCTATGGGATCTACGGACGCGTGTATTTCTTCGCGAGCTGATGGGCCACTCTGCTCCGGTAACGAAGGTTGCCATCAACAGTGCAAACGGGAATGTGTTGACGCTGACGTCAACCGAAATCCGAATCTGGAGCATCAATGGTGACTTGCTTGCAGTGGCCAATACGCAAGCGTTTGGCCTGACTTCCGTCGTACGTGCCTCCCTCTATATTGCCTTCCTTTCCGTTGTTCATCCTTGCTAACTCTAATCTTATAATTTTGATTGGATAGACTTCCGCGATCTCCACGCGCTGTGAAATGTGGCAGAACGGTGTGGTCGCTGTCACAGGACATTCCAATGGCACGATCACGTTGTGGGGGATTTCGTATCCTTCGGACATCGAGCAAGAGAAGCGCAATCGGTTGGAAGCGGCCACGGATTCCGGGACTTCGACGTCGCCGTCTGGGTCGAAGGTGCCTGTGACTCCGAGTAGTTCCCGAGCGGGAGGTACACGGACACCTGTGCGAATAGGAAAGCACAATGCTTCATTTGGGAGCAGCGAGGTTCCAGCGTCACATGGTGCAGACCAGGCCGCGGAACACCCACGCAGTGCTCTCAAAGCGGTGCCATCGTGCCAGTTATTTATCATGAAGCTACTGCTCGATCATCGCGCAAGCGTGACAGCGCTCACTTTGGGGGTGGACCAGCGCCAGTTGCTCTCTGGTGATGCAGAGGGCAATTGCATTCGGTGGGTCGACGATAGCATCAGTACCAATATCATGTAACGCATTTGATAGATTTGATCTGGAGATTGAAGCAAACAGCTGGCTCTTGTTTGCTTGTTTGGAACAGAGTGTGAGGCGTCATGTGAATCTTGAGTCCAACAGAGCACGCACCATGCAAATTCAAGATTTTCAGGTTCAACCTGCACAATCCCATTTGTGAATACTAGTGGATCTGTGTTTGCTGTCGCCGCTCACGATCGTGTTCTTGTAGGCTGCTGTGAACCGTTCGCGCAGCACCGGCAGAGAGTTGCTACCATTTCGTTCGATACTCCGGATCCCTGAAACCAACAATTCGGCGGATGAAAAGAAGAAGATGCTTGATGGCGACAACTGCTGTGCACCGTTTTGCTGCGTCGTTTCGGTCGCGCCGTTTCAACAAGGAAAAGTTTTCTTTTCGCGTCACCAAAACTCGTTCCGAGTGCCATCGCAGGAGTGACACGGACAGCCAAGTCTGGCACTGTGGTACGTGTGACTGCCGCCGATTTGCGTTCTCTCCAGCCAGTGGCAACTTTAGTGGCCACACCGTGAATACGATGCTGCGCCAGCCAGAGGCAATGAGAGTCAGCTCTCACACAAGAAAGCGATTTCAGAGCTTTATGCAGCTGTATCTGCTTGTGATGTGTGTCCTTCTCGACATACAAGGATCCAGGGCATCGTTGGGAACTTCGTCAGACCAATCGGAGCCACAGCGGCACAAGCACCATCATCACTGCATTCACGATGAGAAACTCGACCATTTTGAGCGCACGGTCGACCAAAGCTCCCTCGTGAATCGCCAACTGTTGACGCCACCAGAGCAGAACGCGGAGAAAAACTGGGTAATGGAAGGATTTCTCGATACCATTGGGCTATCCGCGACAACACGACAGCGAGCGCTCAAGAGCGCTGCCTCAGCAGCAAGCACGTTCCAGCCAATTCGGATTGCATTTGATCTTTCCAAGCTGAACAGGTACGGCGCCGAATTGTCACAGGATGTCACTGAATATGTGGCAAATGCAATTCTCACTCACGATTTTGTCTTTTGTCATTGCAGTGACCCAGGTTACATGTGTACGGCAGAAGGCGACGTGGTCGAAGTAGACGGCAGTTCGTACAACTGCACGAAGGACGACGTGCTCACGCTCGCGAAGAAGGAATTCATCATCTCGGTGCTGCTCAAGGGCATTCGAGACTACTTTGAGAGTGCCTTGTCTGTGCAGAGCGTGATTGGGAACTTGATCATCAACGGTCTGTACTGCAACTCAGACGCAACGTGGGCATGCTGTTCCGATGCCATTCCACAGTCGTTCCGCACGATCGGTGTGTCAAATGCAGACTACGTCCTCCATGTGACAGCACGACCGACGACAGGGGCCACCATTGCATGGGCATTGCCCTGCAACATTGACCAGTACGGTCGCCCGATTTCCGGTCAGGCGAATTTCGGACCTGCGCGACTGGACCCAAGCACCCCCGTGAGTCGAGACGAGCAAATCGGGACGGGGATTCATGAAATGACCCACGCACTCGTATTTTCGCGCAACCGGTTCTCCGATTTTCGACAGCCGTTGAACGGCGCTCTGTGGGGGTACAGTAACGTGGTCTCCCAGAAAAAAGGTCGAGGAGGCATCACCGTGAGCAAAATCGTGACGCCAAACGTGGTGAAACAGATCAAGCAGCAGTTCAACTGTTTCAACTGGGTGGATCCCGGCTTGGAGCTCGAGAACGGCGACAAAGGGAGTGCCGACTTCAGTTCTCACTGGGAAAAGCGCATGGTGATGAACGAATACATGAGCGCGACGAGCTCGTACGACCCCGTGTACTCGGCGTTGACACTAGCGCTGTTTGAAGACAGTGGGTGGTACCAAGTGAGCTACAAGCGCGCTCAGATCCTGCCGTGGGGGTACATGGAGGGCTGCGGCTTGGCCCAATCGGTTTGCTCGGAATGGAATAGTCGATACATCTGCAAAGACACAACGCAGCTCGCATGCACTGCCGACTACAATTCAAAAGGGTACTGCAATGTAGCGTCCTATACGTCGAGCATCCCATCGGGCTTCCAGTACTTTGCCGATCCAAATTTCGGTGGCCGTGATGCGTACGCGGACTACTGCCCGTTTTACCGTGCGTACAGCAACGGCGATTGTCGCGGGATTGGCCGCATCGCGACGACCTCGAATGCGGACAGTTGGATGGAAGAAGTGGGGCTGTCCAGCAAGTGTTTCATGTCGAGTCTGAGCAAGAAGTCGGCGTCGTCAACCCCAGCGCTGCGAACGACCTGCTACCGGGTAACTGGATGCACGACTACGAGCCTGATGCTGTCGATTGGCGGCAAAGACGTCGCGTGTCCATTAGAAGGCGGCGACATCAGCGTGAGTGGGTATGCTGGAACGCTGCGTTGTCCCGAGGGCACTCGCCTGTGCCAGATGCTGCAAGACAAGTGTTCTGGAGCTGGCGTCCTCTTGTTTGATGGGATGTGCCAGTGCAATCCGGGTTACGAAGGCGCCGACTGCTCTGGAATCTCGTGTCCCAAATACAACGGCGTGGTATGCAGCGGTGAATCTCATGGTACGTGCGACCTCGCGACTGGATCATGCCAGTGCACGAGTGCGTATACTGGGTTGTCGTGCTCGGAGCTCGTCTGCCCTATTGCGCAGGGTAAGAACGTATCGGAATGTTCTGGGCAAGGAACCTGTGATCGTGCGTATGGAACTTGCACGTGCATGAACGGGTACAGTGGGAAGGCATGCGATTGCGTGCCGGGCTGCTCTGACCAGACTTGCGGTGCGAACGGATCATGTGATTGCACCACGGGGGCGTGTTCGTGTACCCAGGGCTACTCGGGTGTCACGTGCTCGATCAAGAATGTTCCTACAGTCATCGAGTTAACCGAAGGTGGCGGACCGGTCACAGATGTCGTGACGAACAAAGAATACAAGTTTTACAAAGCCAAACTCACGTCCAGCTCGTACGATACGACATTTGTCGTTGAATATGACGCAAAAACGGGTCTCGATATCGACCTCTACGGCTCATTTGACGACCCCTTTCCGACCTCGCTGAGCTCCAAGAGCAGTCTCTTCACAAGCAACGTTGGATCTGGGTCCCGGGATGAAATCAATCTCTGTGGGAGTCTGGGCGTCTTCCCTCGGGGCTTGAACGATACGTTCCGGTACTGTCCGCGAGCGACCTCGTCCTACTTGTTGGAGACCCCCGGGTATTTCTATTTGTCGGTGCTCGGGTACTCGGGCGGCTCGTACACATTACGGATTGAGACAGACAAGTGCAAGAACGTCACGTGCTCCAACCACGGCACCTGCGGCATCGTACGTATGATACCCCCCACTATGTATATATATATTTCACTCTACATCGACCCTAACAATCTGTTTGTCTCGCGCAGAACTATGCAGGCATTTGCACGTGCGACCGCTACTGGAGTGGCGAAGATTGCAGCGTTCCGAGGTGCGGCCCGGACTGCGAAGACCTTGGAACGTGCAGTTCGCAGATTACCAGTGGCAAAACTGATGCTACCAAGAGTGGCAGCAGCGCTGGTGGCATTGACGCAGTCACCACCGAGATCTCAACCGACGTGTCGTCTGTAATCACGGCATCGAGCAACCCATTGCGGAATACCTCGGAATGCTACGGCAATGGCGTCTGTCAGATCACGAAGAATGCCATCGGGAAAGAGATTCCTGCATGTGTGTGCGATGAAGCGTTCTCGTTCCAGAATCCTACGGCCACGCAGGCGTTGTGCAAAGAGCTAGTGCCCTCAATCGCTTACATTCAGCATTTCACGGGGCCCTTCTCTGTGTCCGTCACGCTGTTGGATCTTCAACTCGCCGTGGATGCTTGGGCTTTGTACACCATTCAAGTGAAAGACGAGTGGGAGATTCTCGTCGCGAATCTAGACGTGACATCGACAGAGACCGATGCGATGTTGTTTGTGCGCAAGGAGAAGCTTCCGTCCGTTGTAACTACAAGCACCGCCACGAGCCAGAGTTCGTACATCCAATTCATGGATAATGACGGATGGACCGCAGGGTCAACGAAGCGCAAGATCTTTTTGAGCCGAGCAACGTCCACACTGAGCTCGGGGTTGTACTACATTGGCGTGTTCAATAGTGCCTACGCACGCTCTTCATTGGCGTATACGCTCTCCGTCAACGCGACGGCAAATTGCTCGACACTGAGCTCAAAGAGTGGAAGCACCACGACGACTAGCAGCAACAACAATTACGGTGTGTGTGAAAATGGTGGCCAGTGTAATGCGAAATCGAGTCAAATCTGCACGTGCCCCAGCGGGTACGTAGGCAAGTACTGTAACCTCAAAGCGACTCGATCGGCTCTCTCTCGGACCAATGCACCGTCGGCGAGCAGTAGCAACGCGACATCCTACGTTGCGTTCTCGATGAACGAATCCAGTACCCTCGAGATCGGTGGCTGGAAGTATTTCTCTTTTGAAGTGCAAGATACGTCCGTGAAGCTAATCCAGTTCAAGTTCACCATCGACAACGACCTGGATACCGCGACACCAGTGCTACCGTTGCTCCTAGTGCGCGGACCCAACGACGACGGGTTTCCGACACTGTTCTCGGAAAGTCAACAGGATTTTGCTGCAGTCGCGGCACGAAATGCACAGCAAGTCGTCGCACTCCCGATCGAGGCAGTATGCTCTTTTGCGTCAAGCCTCAAAGATTGCTTCAAAGTCGCGGTCTACAATCGGCAGTATTCGGGCAGTACGCTTCGATTCCGTCTCGAGGTAACTCTGTTCCAGTCCACAACGGCACTTTTCCCGTCACAAATCTGTGGATCGGCGACATCGGCACCAGATACAGGCAACTGCAACGGACACGGGAAATGTGTGCTTCTGGCCGGTACAAGTACCACGGTGCCGTCGTGCAAATGCTTCACCGGGTGGACCGGCATCCGCTGCAACTCTCCAAAAGCATTTGCGTTGCCGCAATTATGGAACGCGATCGGCAACATCTCTCTGCTTTGCTCCGCGTGCTCATCCAGTTTCTCGCTCTCGCGCGGTGAAGTCAAGCTCTTTCGCGTCCCCGAGAGTCTTCGCGAGAACTCTGGCGTGCGGCTCAGCGTGAAGATGACCAGTGGAAGCAGTAGCAGTAGTACGGGAGGCGGCGTGATCCCAAGCGTGTACGTGAGTGAAGTCCTGCCGCGTTCGATCTACGATTTCTCACACATCTCCATCGCAAACGACTCGAGCAGCTCACAAGTGCTGTCGCTACCAAACGCGTCGTTCACGGGTCATTTCTGGGTCGTCGTGTACTCGGAGTACCCGACATCCAACGAAGTTGAAGTGTCGACAATCACAACAACAACCACCAGGAAGGCCGCGTCAAGCATTAGTCGTCGTCGCCAGTTGGAGATGTTGCACTCTCAGCAATCGCTGCGACTACTGACCGACGCAGGGAGTGCGAGCAATTCCGTTGACACGTTCATGCTCATCGCAGAGGTGTACGAGCTCCCAGATGGGACATCGAATGGGGATCTGATCACCAAGAAATCATTTCTCGGGGAGGTGATCCGCTGGCTGCTGCACACGACGATCGGCAACGTCGTGCTGATCTTTGTCGCCGTGTTTGTAACTCTGATCCTTTCGTTCTGTCTGTGGCGCATCTGCCGTGCCCCCGAGAACCAGGACAAGCAGACACTGCACCACTTTGGACAAAGTACGCCTGGCGCAACAAACAGCGTAGCATCGGGGATGACGCTGGCTCCAATCGGAGCGGCACATGTTCTCGACGAGGCCACGCAGCAGCAGCAGGATCGTGACATTGAGCTTGGTACGCAGCCGCGAAGCACGAGCAAGGCCTCCGCAAAGCGGAAGAAATGAGCACGAAGCAGCTCCAGTTTCGGGCAAAGGCTCTCTGGGAATGGTTATTTGTCAGTGCATTTGGACAACGACTGAGTTTGATTAGTAGGGGTGAACTGGAATAGGTAGAAATAATGCTTTGTGGCATACCGTCGACTTCGCAAACGATGTTGTGTTGCAGGTGGTATATTGATAAACGAAGCAAATGTGCCTCATGAAAGCTAGACTGTAGTCGGATCGTTCGACTGGCCAGCACCACTACAGAGCAATAGAGGTGGCTGGTCTGCTGAATCCTTTAGACGAGTCTGCTGAACCTTTTGGACGGCAACTGCGCTAGCAGGAGCCATCGATTGCTGGTTCCAACGAAGCAACGTTAGCCTTCTTGGCATTCACCGACCCGAGTGAGGCAGGTTTTAGGAAAGGTTAAGGGCTCTCTTATACGACATCCGTTTAGTAGGCATTGCCCACCAATCAATTCACAGAATAAATACTTTATCTAATGGTTGAGATATTTGTGCTGTTTCATCGTGACCTTTTAACTTATCCGAACTTAACCCACCAACTCAGTCGACTCGACACCGTACCTTACTTACAGTGTGCATCCTCATTTCTCCACTTGCCACTTCAGCATTCGCCCCGATATTGGACGATCACATGGCGGCCGACGAGACGGAGGTAGAGACCGTGATCCGCCTGCGCGCCGTCGAAGTTCGCGACCTGTTCCCGGAGATCGCAACCGCCGACGCGAGCTCGCGCGTGTGTCTGCTCTGCGCCGCGAAGCTCAAGGACAAGACGCACAACCTCACGCGCCACTTGGAGCGCCACCATGTCGGCGCGCTCGTGCAGCTCATGGAGCAGCGCTCGTCGGCCGACCGCGCGTCCTCACCGCCGCCGCACGCTACAAAGAAGGCGACTCCTACTGCCAAGAAACCTGCGCAGCAGACCGCTATGCGCCAGCAAAAACAGCGAGCTGTAACTCCAACGACTGCGCCGAGCCATGGCGACGACTGTCAAGCAAGTAGCGCGGAGCTACAGCGTGATGAAGATGTCGTGATGATGGATGAGCAGCAAATGGACCATGCAAAGCGCGCGCTGGTGACATGGCTCACGAACGAGCGTTTACCGATCGGATTGGTCGAGACGCAAGGGTTCCGGCGGTTTGTTGAAGCATTGAACACAAAGTTCATGCCACCAGAACACGAAGAGCTCCGACGTTTGCTGGGAAAGATGCACACAGAGCATGACCAGTTGGAAACAACAGGGGTAATGCACGCCAAGGAAGAAAATCAAGAAGAACGAGACGAGGGCAACGTGGCGTGCACGAGTCAAAGCAAGAAGCGACGTAGAACCGAAGCGCGGCGTAGTCTACCAGTTGAAGCAATGGCTCTGACTGCACTTTGTCGAACACCAGAGGACACCTCGGTCGTCCTGTATCAGCAGCTTCCATGCCGCATTCTTCGAAACGGGTTTGCCAGAGTGCGCGTCCATTGCGCGCTTGCGTCCCAATTCGATGCTCGCGTGTGCAAAGGGCAAGTGCGTGGGAGACATGGTGTGCTTGGTCGAGTCTTTGTAGGTGTTGTCGAGCAGGTGAGCCGCCAGCGCAGTGGCAATAGACACACGAACTCGGTAAAGGAGCAGGATCGCGTCATTTTTGGGTCGTCGTGTCTTGCGTGCGACGTGTGCAGTGGGAATGAAGCCACACGCTCGCAGTGCTCGCACCATACGTATTTCGGCGTGAATTGTCTCGTCGGCGCATTGACAGAGTACCTCGTGCTTCCCATAGAGAACCTGTATTCCCTGCCGAGCCCTACGCTTCCCGATGAACTCGCGCTGCTCGTGGACGACCACGCGGTGGTGTTTCGCATCACGGAACTGGTCAAAGAGCGCGGACTGCGCACTCTCGCGATCATCACTGATGCTGTCACGTTATGCACAGTTGGACTTTTCGTACGCTATGCACAGCAAGAGTTGGGATTCGCCCAGAGCGATATCCACATTTTCGTCACCGGAAGTAACGGCGAGTATCTGCAACAAGTGCAGGGTCACGCAACATTGCAACCGCTCGATATTTATGATGCCGATGCTGTCAAGGATGTGCTGCCGCCACACCGGACTCCATTTGACGGAGTGATCGATTTTTGCGGCTTCGAAGCATCCGCTGCGCTTGCGATCCGTGCAGTGCAGCCCATGGGCACCCTGATGTTTGTTCAGCGCGATCGAGTGGAAGCAGTAAAGGAGAACGTCAGCAAGAACAACAACACTAGACTAGCGATGGATATGAATACGGTCGTCGTCAGCGAACTCGAGGTGGAGTTCATTTCCGACTGCAGTGCGCATTTTCCTGAGGCTGTCGCGTATCTAGAGGACCAAGCCGCGCAGGATGAGACGCTTGCGGAGTTGAAGGCGTTCCTTTCTCCTCCTGCAGCTCTAGCGGATGCTCTCGAAGAACTTCGCAAGACAGCGCTGGATGCCTTCAGTGTGCAATACCGTCAAGTTCTTGTGCATCAGCAGAAGGGCAACGACAACTAGGAGGGAGACCAGAATTGACTGACTACTGTTCCAGGCCATGAAACAGGTGAGGTCGTTGCCGTGGTTTAGTGGTACCATGCGTGATGGTCTAACACACGCACGCATTCTTGTACATGCGAATCTATATAGACTGTGAATGATGGTCTACTATGCTGAAGCGTGGCGTTGCAGCAAGGCATGAATCGATCTGAAAACCTTGCTGATGTCTATCATTGTTGTGTTGCAGATCGAGCCACTGCCGAACTCAAAACAACAACACCAGCTTCGCCGGCCAAGAGCGCCGCCTAAATACATCCTGATGCATACTACAACAACGTACAGCGAATTGGTAGCGCACGTAAACAGCCAAGGACCTTTTGAGATACAGGTACATTGCACGGCTGGCGCTCAAACGATGTTCACCACATTTGGGTTTGATGTATTTTATGAACCCATGGGGTATATTCGTAAGTTTTTAGTTCTCGACCAGTAACATTGCATACCTTACGAAAAAATAAAAAGTTTCAGGTCCGTAAACAAACAGCAGAGGTGTACCGTAGTTTACGGCACCGTATTTTTTCCCCTTTCTTTTCACAACCTTCGATCTCCTCCCCGTTCAAACTGTGCACTCTGCCTCTCGCCAAAGGTTTTGTGTCTCGTTGCCCGAGGTTATTTACCGTCTTGGAAACATTCCCGCCGCTGTAAGGAATGAAAAAAACCTTGCGCGTTTTGTTCCCGCCCATTTTACCTTTTTTCCAACTGCCGCACTCTTGCGCCACGGAGGATGTCGCAGCTGCGCACCCACCAGTTTTTTTCTTTCGCTCTTTGCCGCAAGCGAACGAAAAGAAAAAGAAAAGAAAAAAAAAGCGCGCCGCCGCTGCTGCACGCTTTCCAAGTGGAAGAAGAATAAATAACCTCGCGCCGTTTTCTTCCAAGCGACCGCGCAAAGTAAAGCGAAATATAACAAGCCACGACCATGGGCCGCAAACCGAGCAACGTGTACGACTACTTCTCGCGGCTCGATCCGCTCGACGGCAAGGGGCTCGTGCGCTACGAGTGCAAGAAGTGCCAGAAGCAGTACGCGTCCAACGCGACGCGGCTCGCCGAACACCTGAAGCAGTCGGGCTGTAGCCCGACGTTCCAGAGCAACCAGCGGTCGACGGGCGGCAATGGCAGCGGCGGCGCCGGCGGCGTCTCGGTGGCGGCCGCGGCGGCGTCGCTCGCGGTCTCGGGCGCTGCCGGTGCGTACGCTGCTGCTGCTTCTCAAAACCACCATGTATTGCAGGGACTGAAACGCGCTGACCACCATCTCATCGCAGGCATGCTCGACACGGAGATCGCGCTCGATACGGACCTGCTGCTGCGGCTCGCCAAGACCTCGACATGCGCGATCGCGGACGCCATGGCGCAGATGAAGATCCAGGGCCACCTCGTCGACGTTGATCTCGTGCGCGGCTACGAGAACCCACTCTCAGTCAACATTTGCGGTCCGGCGCTGACGGTCAAAGTGATGCCCGCGAACGGCCCCGTCGTGAAAAAACTGCCATTTAACTATGTAGACACGGCCGAGGTGGGTCAAGTGATCGTGATCAGTGCACCCGAAGGCTCGACGTCGGCAGTGTTTGGCGGTCTCCTGGCGACAGCGTCCAAGGCGCGCAGCGTCGCTGCCGTTGTGACCGATGGCCGTGTGCGCGACATCCAAGAAATGAGCTCGATTGGGTTCCCCGCGTTCTCACGGGGCACGTCCGTGCACGGTCAGCGCGGCGCGACGACGGTGGTTGACGTCGGGTGCCCGATCGTGGTCGCCGGGTGCGTCGTGCGCAATGCCGACATCATCCGCGCGGACATCAACGGCGTGGTCGTGATCCCTGGCGAACGCGCGAACGACATTGCGATCAAGGCGGAGCTGATCGAAGACCAAGACAACCGCATCGCCGACGCCGTGCAACAAGGTGAGCCTTTGCAGCGCTGTTTTCAACGCTTCCGCTCAAAGAACGTCTGACGTAAGACGCATTACAGCTGCAGCAGCCAAGACCGCGACGACGACGACCTCGAATGCGCCGACCTCTATGAACTCGTCGGCCGCGACGCTTGCGACGACGGCCTCGACGGCGACCGCGACGGCGAGATCACCTCCGCCGTCCTATAACGACGACATGTGGCACGACATTTGACATCAATTCCCGCGTTTGCCTCCCGCCCCTTTTGTTCCCTCCTCTCTCTCTCTCCAATGTAAAAAGACAACTTGCGTGCCCCATGCCCACCGTTTGATGCTTGCTTGTTGTTCAAAAGATGCCACGGCGCGTCTGCCGTTGCGGCTCTCTGTGCATGTTGCGTCTGCAGCGCTCTCTTCAAGTTGGCACGAGAGAGCAACATGAAGAAAGCATTAGCAATGCAGCTCTTCGATCTCATGCGCGACGCATAAATGTGGACAGTTGGACATATACTTGCGTCAGCTAAGTCCGATTCGTACTTAAGTGGAGGTGACCATTACCGACAAGTGGCGCGTTGCCATCGGATATATCTATCATCTAACGGGGCCAAAGAGCAACACGCCGGAAAGCATGGCGGACGAAGTGGACTACGAGAGCGACACGGCCATGACCATGGAGGAGGAGGAGGACGTCAAGCACGAGGCGAAGAGCAGCAGCCGCTCCTCGGGCCGCCGTGTGGTAATGCAGCAGTCGTCGTCGTCGTCGTCGTCGTCGGGCCGCCGCGTGGTCAAAGGCCGCGGCAAGGGCTCGGCTGCGATGGACGCGGAGCGGTACCCGGACGAGAGCGGCGTGTTCGAGAAGCTCAATATTCGTGGAGACACGTCGCGGAACCACGACACCGCGCTTAAGTCGGTGGAAGGCTGGATCTTGTTTGTGAGCGGCGTGCACGAGGAAGCACAGGAAGAGGACATTCTGGACGCGTTTGGCGCCGACGCGCCCGTGAAGAACCTGCACTTGAACCTGAACCGACGGACAGGCTTCGTGAAAGGGTACGCGCTCGTGGAGTTTGAGAGCTTTGAAGACGCGAAAGCGGCCATGGAGGCCATGGACGGAGAGGAGATCCTCGGCTCCACGATCCACGTCGACTGGGCATTCCGAAAAGGTACGCAGCGCAATTGGCTTCGCATGGGCGCGAAGAGGTCTCTAACTTTGGTTTGATATGTGCCATGTGTGTTGTGAAATGCATAGAGCAAAGAGAGAGCAGCAGTGGTAGACGCGATGGCTACCGTGGACGAGGAAGCCGACGATAGAGCCGCCATGATGCATGCATGTTCGACCCGTAGATACGCACGCTGGGGGAGTCATGCAGCAGAAGCGTTGATTGCATGCTGGAGCGCGAGGTACGGTCATTTCACCAATAAAAAATCTATTTGGAGGCTTCCTGTGCTTGAGAGAGCGTTAAAATTGTAATCCTCCTCACTCCTATCTATTATCCTATGGTGTACACGCGCGCGTCGCGCACTTTCTTGGGTCGTCCGCTCGGCTTCTTGATCTTGTTCTTGTACTCCTCCATGTACTGCTTCTCGAGCTCGCGCTTGATGCGCAGCCACGCCGCTACGCTACGCTGGATGAGCACCACGGCGAAATACTCCTGCGCGTAGAAATCCATGGGCGGGACATCGTACTCCTCCTCTGCGGGTGGTGCAATTTGCGAGATCTCGTTCGGGTCGCCCGACTCCGCGAGACTCTGCGAGCAGCAAAAGAGTCACGGAATTCAGGTGAAAAAAATCAATGTGAGCCAACCTAGATATGATGATTGTGACCAGCGCTGACCAATCCAAGCAACATACCTCTTTGACCATCTCCCGTGCCATGCTGAGCAGAACATCCTTGAAATGCACCGTCTCGCCTTCATATAGAGGCACATCGAGGCCACCTAAAACAGCACACACATGCGTCCGGAGTTTGAGCCCCTCTACCATTCGCAATCATGAAAAAAGTCAACGAGACAAAACTACTCACGCATGTATCGAAGAAAGTCGAATTTGCTCAAATTCACGCCATGTTTCCCCAGCGGCGGGTCCAGAATGCTCACGAGCGTCATCAACTTTGTTACGCGCACCAAGCCCCTTGCCTTTTTGTCGATATCGGCCCACTTGAACTGAAATTCCTCGAGCAGCTCGGGCTCGATGAGTGCCTCGTCGTCTTCTTGAGACTGCGAGAAACTCTCGAGAATGACGGCAATCGTCAGATTGAGCATCACGTACGTCACGAGCAGCGTAAACGAGCAAAAGTACACAAACGCGAGCGAGTTCCCACAGCCATTCAATGGGATGCAGCCCTCAAAGTTGTTGAACCCGCACATGTTGGGATCGTAGTCGGGATCGTCAACACAGCCATCCGTTCTTGACGCGAGGTCGTGCATACAGTAATCCCACGCTTCCCCCGTCGCGGCGCGGAAGAGAAACAGCACGGCCGTGAAAAAATCCTGAAAGTTTGCGTGCGAGTCAATGTTGTCGGAAAACGCGACTTTCGCAAACATCTGGACCCCCATGGTCGCGTAGATGAAGAGCATCAAGAACAGGATCGACGCGACGTTGCTGAGTCCCGGAAGCGCGATGTACAATGTGAGCAAGATCTGGCGGATACTTTTCGACGCCTTGACGAGCCGAATGATTCTTGTCACGCGGAACACGCGCACAAGCATTGCGATCGACCGAACAGACGTACCAGTGATGGCTTCAATGAGCACACTCCCAAATGTACCGCACACGACGAAAAAGTCGAAGCGATTCCAGTTCTCGTTAAAGTACTCCCATCCGAACGCGATCAGCTTCATCGCTGCTTCCAATGCGAACACTGCAGCAAAGATCTCGTTCAAGATATTCACGACAGTGAGCTGTATTGTCGCTTCTCCAAAATACTGGGTCGCCATCAAAAGCGTGTTGACGATGATACATCCCATGATCGCCCACTCAAACTTGGGATTTTTCACCAGGTCAAAGAACATGCGTCTTGTAGGGTGCTTGGGTGGCTTGATGATTCGAATTGGTCCCACTCGCCGCGCCGCCTTTTGCGCTTCAATCCATTTACGCTGCTCAGGAGTGAGCATGAAATCTCCACCAAGTGCAGCCTTCATGCGATTAAAGTTGTCGATGATGACGCCAACAAAAAGATTCACGGCGAAGAAATGGCCGACCATGATGAACGTCAGGAAGAAGTACGCCCAGTTCTCGTTGTTGTCGCGGATCGGCTGCATATCAATCTCGGTTGAGTCAATGGCTGCCATCATCACGTCTGACCATCCTTCTGTGGTTGAGATCTCGTAAAATGTCAGCATGGCTTTGCCGACGTGGTCAAAGTTTTCTGCCATCACCTTGCCCCACTCCGCTCCCCAGCATCCACAAATGTATCGAGACGTGATCTTGGATACTGTACTTGTGGTGAATCCTGTGCATGTTGTGTTCGCAAACCAGCTTTGTTGTTCCGCTGTCGTATTGTCCCACGTGACTGGAGAGACCAAAAAGCTCTGCTGATCAGGCGAAAGTCCATTGAAGACGTCGCCTTGACACGAGTAGAAAGTGCCTTTCAAGTAATTGACCGCCACGATGCTGAAAATGAAGAAGAACATCATGCACACCAAGAGTACGTTGACCACACGAGGGATGGATTCGATGAGCGCGTTCACGACCAGCTTTAGCCCGGGCCGCCGACTGATCATACGGAGAGGCCGAAAAGTGCGCAAACCTCGCAATGATCGCAGCGATTTGAGACCTTTCTTTCCGCCTCCAGATGACTCTGCGATCAACATAATCATAGAAGTGACCACAATTCCGCAATCCAAGATATTCCAACTATTCCGCAAGTACGCGTCTTTGTTAATGACGAGACCGAGCGCGATGATCTTGACCACCATTTCCGCGCAAAAGATGATCGCAAACGCGTTATCCATACGCTTGAGGAATTTCGACAAGTCGGATGCTGGATCATACAACGGATTATCCACAGCTAGAGAGATAGATGAAAGCACGATCAGTACCAAGATAGTCTTGTCGAAGAGCGGATGCGATATCAATCGATACGAGACTCTGCGAAGCCAGGTTTTCTCGGAAAACAGGAACAACGTCCTCCCTTTTGGAGGCAGCAGCAAAAACGGGTCCTCGCTTGGCGAATCGTCAGCATTGTTTATGGCCAGCTTCGACTCTTGCTTGGGTGGCATGCTGTCCATCTCAACGACTTGGTTCTTGGATGGTGCGCGCACACTTGGATTTGATTGTTTGGAATCTGGAGGCTTTATGATGTCAAATTTCGCTATTTTGCTCTTTGGCGGCAAGTAGGCTCTAGGATCGAGTTCCTTCGACAATTGGTCCAGATCCACGTTATGAACATTTTCTTCCTCGTCTTCATCGTCTTCAAAAATCGCCTTTGTGTCTGCGAATGGATGCTCCAAAGTGTTCACAGATTCACGAAAGCTGAGTCGCGATCGACGCTTTTCATCTGCTGGAAGAGGAGCCACCTTCATGCTGGACATTTTCTGGGCCAGTATTTTCATATCCTCTTGTTTCTTCTTGACTTTTTCTTCGTCTTCATCGTCCAGACTGAAATTGTCCAAGAGCAAAGCCAGGAAGAGGTTCATCAGCACGAAATTGCCGAATATCACCTGTCCCACATATTTTTCAGAACAAGTTAGACATCAAACATTTTCGCGCCATTGCAGAAAAAACACAGTCAGCAACAGCCAGGACGTACGAGAGAGATGAAGTAGATGCAGGCAACCATCCCGTTGCCTCGCATCGTGTCGTACATGATGTTATTCCAATTCTCCCCAGTGATTACTTGGAAAACAGTGACCATAGACCACAGCAACGTGTCAAAGTTGTTTCGAGGCACCTACATCAACAGTATGAGTCGCCACTTATAAAACGGTTTAGAAGGGCAAGAACACGTGCTTTACCTCTCCAGTCCAAAAGCTGACATCATGCATTGGCATCGCGTACCCTTCGCTGTCGTATCTCATCGTATTCGCAAAAAACTACCAGCGGTAAGCAAAGGCAAACCGCAGAGAATTAGTTGATGCAAGTCAAGTCAAGCGGCTTCCAGTACAGACTCACCTGTAATCCAACCAACGCGTAAATGTAGATAAAAAGGAAGAGAAGCACGCCAAAATTTCCAATGCTCGCCACTGCACCGACGATCATGGCCAGGAGCTCGCGCAGGTCTCTCCAGTCTCGAGCGAGCTTGAAGATTCGGAAAAGACGAAGTGATCTCAGAGCTGAAACAGCGCCTTTCTTTGGAGGATTGTCGGACAAAAAGGAAGGCGGAGAAGCAATCAGCTCTAAGACTCCGGTCGTGACAATAAAAGCGTCAAACACGTTGAATCGGTCCCGCGAATATTGTCGTAAACCCAATCCGATCAGCTTGATTATCATCTCGAGAATGAAGAAGCACGATAGCCCAAAGTTGACGATCTCCAAGTCGGAATCCAATTGCGGCGGCATCGGGTAGTGGTCAAGAGCCAATACAACCGTGTTCCCTAAAATCACCAGCATGACCAAATTCGAGAAGTACGGATGGGATACGATCTTGAACAGCCAAGGTAAGCGAGGCTTTATACTCAGCCTTGCTGCCTCCGTTTTCAGTAACATTTCCTTTTTTTCTGCCGCTGTCGGCCCGCTTCCGTCATCGTCGATGCTGAACTTTTCTGTAATGACGGCGAGGGTGAGATTCATCACAAAGAACGACGCGAAGATGATCAAGACGACGAAGAATAAAGAGCCGATAACAGGCTGCGACGAATCCATCACCATGTACATGATCAGCGTCCATCCTTCTTGCGTAATCGACTGGAAGATAGTCAGAAACGCGCCGCCAATGTCGTCAAACTGCGTGTAACCCCAATTCAGGTCTACATCATAAAGCGCATAATCCATGGCTTTGTGATACTTGAATCGAGCATTCCCAAATGCGTCATAATTGGATCCGCATGTTGTTTCCGACGAGCACTGGTGGTTTCCTGATTGGCCGGGCGCAGCACAAAGTTGTTGATCTGAATCGTCAACGGGCCAGAAGCAGTCTTGCGGTTTGTTCCACGGAGACGTTTCTTTGGTGAACATGCTTGTACGATTGTCATGATATTCCAATACGGGGACATCAAGGCACCTAAAATCGTCGGGGTTGGCCAGCACTTGCGTCAAATACTCGTCTGGAATTGGCCACTCTACAGTACTCCCGGTGTTATTTGGCGGTAGCTTTACTGGAAACTCTGTCAGTCGGCATCGTCGATTCATACCACCACCAAAGAGCTGGATGCCAAGAATTCCGAAGATGAAAAACACGAAAATCTGAAGAATCACAACGTTTCCGAGGGCAGGAAGCGCTTTCAGAAGTGCGGTGATGAGTCGGCGCATTCCTGGAATCACTGAAAGAGAGCGAAGCGGTCGGAGCACTCGAATTGTACGAATCGCGGACACATTTGGCATTCCTGGCAACGATGCTACTATGCTGCATGAGATATTTGCAAGGTGCGAGTGAATGATTAGTCCTTTTCTGCAACTCATAGCCCAATGCAATAGTTCGTACCTGGAGATAACAACGACGAAATCCAACAGATTCCACGAATCGCGAAGGTACGAACCCTTCCCAGAGATAAATCCCATCGCAATGATTTTTATGACACATTCCGCGGTAAATATCGTCGTAAAGGGAACCTCTGAGAGCTCCAGTAGACGGTTCCGATACGAATGCGCTGAGACCATGACACCATTTTGATACCTGAGTCCACTGCTAGCGGGATTCAAGTCCGAATCGACGACAGTGAAGTCGGAAAGCCCCAATATGACCGAGTTTGCTATGATGGCTATGACAATGACGATTTCGAAGTGCTTGTGCGAAGCCACGTGGATAAACCACTTCCGAAAGCCATTTTTCCGCGAAAGCATGCAGAAGAAAGCGTATTCTGCGCCAAATTCCTGGGTAACAACATTTATACGCAGTCGATCAGTATTTGTGTATTTTGTCAACGAGCAAACGCACACTTACTTTCTTCTCTACGACTTGGGCGTGGCGTCTTCGATTGGCATGGGGAGTATCGTGGTCATCGTCCACCCTCTCTGATCGTTGTGTAGGAGCATCCATTCTATTGTGTGGGGTGATAGTCGCTAGCCTCTACCAACGCACAGGCATGCTTGTTTACTCAAATGCACCAAGGTTCAGGAACTGTGTTGCAAATGGTGCGAACAAAGTACCAACACTGAACGCCTTGGCCTAAAGTTGCCCTGGCTGACAGACGGCAACAGCTCTCACTCGGACTGAACCTTGCCATATTATGCTGGCAACAAGGAAACGATTGCGAAGCAGTTTCACAGGGACTCAGCGATCTCACTCACAATCGTGATGAAACGACGTGGTATATTTGTGAGCTGGGGTTATTTTCAGAGAGCAATTTGAGGAAAACAAGTTTGAACACGAACACATCTGAGTAAAGTGCACCTGTAAATGGCTCCAAATAGCCCTGATGTTTCAGCGATACCTGGGACTGAATGGACACAAAAGTCATGGGAGAACAGCACTCTCTAGCAAACCACTTTAGATTGGCGCTCTTTACAAAGTGAAAGCGTGAGCAATCCATTTTGGTGTCGCAGTAAGTTGGGACGCCGACTTGACGGCGGGAAGTTCCTTTTCATTACGCGAGAAATGGTCAGGCTTTCCTCGGATGGCGGATTGCATAGCAACGCTGAAACGATCTCGTGACTTGAATTCTTGGTCTTCGTCTGCTGTTCGTACCGTTGGTCTTTCAATCCGCCAATGTAGTTGTAAAGCTGAGTTGCATCATACTGTAGTAAAAAAAAAGTACAACGTTATTCAGTGTCAAGATTTGATACATGAAACCAAGAAAGTCGAGCATGATAGATTACCTGGACGTTGGACGTGAACGAACTCATATGGACTATGAGCTTGCCGATGCTTTTTTGCGAGCTGGATACACAGGCTTCTTCAGCAACCTGTATAGAATGCTTAGTCACAGTAGGTTGCATCCCCAGCTGCATATACTGAAATCCTTTCGTACCTGAAACTCTTGCAACAGTGAGCCACATGATCGTCCGTATCGTACGTGAAGGCGATTTGCGTGGGCAAACTTTTCTCTGCACGCTCGCCTCAAATGGTCAGCCTCGGCAATTTTAGCCACCACATGAGCTGCATTACTTGATTTCTTCATGCCTTCCATTTGCGAAACATAACTCAAATATCGCCCAGCTTTGGATTGGTCTTTCGCTGATATTGGTTGATCTGATTGTATCGTATCCTTGTATTGCTGCCCGATGGTCGAAACAGAAATACCTTCCTGCACTGCATCCGCCATGCCTGTACAAGCTTCACTGAATCCGCTAAGAAACGCATCCTTGGATTTGGCATACTCGGCCGCAGCTTGTTGCATACATGTACAACCAGTAAATCTGGTGCATGTACGTGGCCCACAAAAATGTACGGAGGTCAGCGTTGCATTCAACCTGCATTTGTTGCTCAACAGCCGTCTGCTCCGGGCGTTGCGCTTCAAGTCTTTCTCGCTGCTCTCGAATCTCCTTTTCCCACTCCAAAAAAAGGTTGCTCTCGATGTTCTCGCTGAGCTGCTGATGCATCGAGCTGTATCGCAGAAGGAACGTCACGACCTGATCAAATACGTTCAGACAACCACTACCCTGGTTGTCGTTCTCGCAGTCACTCTCGGCATCTTCACCCTGTTGAACACCATCCTGATCTAGTGCAGTTTCCTCACGTTGCTTTTGATGGCGCTCATCCACGAACACTTCCATACGCGCACAAAATTGCTGCAGTCGCTTCGCATGCTGCTTTTCCAGCTGCGCGAACTCGCGCACCATCGCAATCATCTGCTCGCTCTCGTCAAGCGCCATGAGCGCGCACCTCTTCGCAGTCTGTACCCGCTCGCCGAGGCCCTGTACCTGCGTCTTCTGTCCTTCTTGTGATTCGTTTGGCTCCATGGCGGCGGTTGGAGATGGTTGATGAGCTTTGCGTCTTATGGCGTCGATTCCGCACTGAGCGCATACAAACAGCAAGGTAACGTGCGCACGACCAACACTCTCACCCGTAGAATTTGCGCACTTCAAAGTTGAAGAAGCAAGTTGCAGTTGATGTTGCGCGAAGCAACGTCGCGGTCGAGACGTTGCACGAAGGGCCAAAAAGGTCAACTCAAACAGCCTGTGCTTACGGACAGCCTCGGATCATTCGATTTGGCCATTCTCGTGTTGTAATCAGCCGTCAGTGAAGGAGTCTGGATCAAAAATGTCAGCCAGTATCCGAAGGGAGCGAGACAGCAGGTTCCTGGAGTATTTATGGCTTCGCAAAAATAGCTTCGCACCAAAGATAAAGCGTGATGTGGTGCGCGTGCGGGGGCGAGCGGCGTGGTCTGTGCGCATGGCTTCGGTCTAAACACTGAGAAACACCTGCACGCACGCGGACGACAAGAGCGCGCGCTCAATATTGACCCCCGCTGTCTGGTGCTGGAGAGTCGACCACGCGCGTGTACTCGTTTCCCGTCCGAGCCGCTCCGAGGAGGCGTTGGATGGTGAACCCAAGCACGCCAAGAGCATGGGTGGAGTGTTTGGTTCCCAAGTACGTCATACTGAGGTCACGCGCATCTACGAGTCATCGACGCTCTTGCATTTAATCGGCGCCGACCAGCCGCAGAAGGTGATCCACTGCGCGCGGCTGAAAAAGACCGACGACCGACGTGGGATCCAGATCAAGCAGGGCCAAGTCTTCCTCATCTTTGAAGGCTGTCTCGAATTGTACCATAATGGCGTCAAGATCCAAAGCATTCGAGCACGGCTGCAGCAAAATAATGACATAGGCACAGCACGTCCGTCTGATACTGGTCTTGCGCAGACGAAGCGCGGGCGATACACTGTTTCCGCGAGTATGCTCTACGACGACAATGGTATCATGCAGACCGACGAGATTTTGATGTACTGGAAATCCGCGACGGAGTTAGTCTGTCGGTACTCGTGCCAGACAGGGGGCGAGGAAGTGATTCTCAAGTCGATCATCGCAGATCGAATCTCGGTTCAGGAACGAACTCGATACTTAGTCCTGCCTGTGGGTGAGATCGGTGCAAAAGCTACAGCCGCGTCGTCGTTGAATGCGCTCACGAATGCCGATTTGCTCGAGTTGTTAGCGGGCATCCCATTTTTCTCGAATATCCCGAAGGATCAGCTGACGATACTTACCGATTTATCGACTATCCGGGTCTACCCGAGCAATTGTATCATCTTCCGAGAAGACGATGGCATGAGCACACAGATGTTTGTCACTCTCGCAGGCACCTTGGAAGTATCAAGCACGCGTGCAACAGAGCCACTTGCAACGCTCGGGGCAGGCTCGTTCTTCGGTGAGATGGCATTGTTAATCAACATTCCACGCGCAGCGACCGTACGAGCAACAGAAAGCTGCATGCTGATGAGTATTGAGAAAGATGCGTTTCATGAGCTGCTGGACAAGTCTCCCGACGTGCGAGAAAACGTGTACAAGCTGTTGAAGGAGCGACTCTGGATGAAAGCACTGATGAGCGGCGTGCTTCCGTATTTCAGCTCAATCCCATTGCCGCGGATGATCCAGTTAAGCCAGGACATGCATATAAACGATCAGCTACACAAGAACGACTTGGTGATGGATCAGGAACTTGAAGATTCGCAGTTTGTGTTTATAGTGTATGGAGCTTTGGAGATCACGTCAAGTGAGCTCAAGCGAGGCGGGATCCATCGCGAGCATTCCGTTTTTCTGACACCAGGATGCTATTGCGGTTCATTCACGTTCCAGCGTCTCGGGATCCAGAAGGGCAAAGTGTATGCTCGGTCGCCGGCCGTCATCTTGAGTTGCCCTTTCAAGAATCTCCTACAGATATTTCATGAATTCCCACAAGTCGCGGCCGAGGCTAACATCGCCTGGTTCGGCGAGCGCTGTGACCTCGCGTCGGTGCTACGTCACAAGGTCCTCACGGAGCGATACCAGGCATTTCTCGAGGCAGAGCACAGCGACGAGAATTTCGCGTTTTGTATGGCAGTTGAGAATTTTCGAGCATGTACACCAGATGAACGCAATCAGCTCGCGCAGCATATGCGGGAGCACTACATTGAACCGAATTCTCCGAAAGAAGTGAACCTGCCAGCGATCATCCGCGACAGCATTATTGATAAGTTGAAGAATCTCGCAGCAGAAGAGATCCTGCAGTCCAATTTCTACGACATTGCCTGGGACGAGATCATGCGGCTGATGATGAAGGACAGCTTTCCGCGGTTCAAGAAGAGCCCCATGTTCCAAAGCGTACTGGACACGCTCGATCCCCACTTGAACAGGAAGGGCTCCAAGTTAATAGAGGCATGTCATATCTTTCGCGAATCGCTGCACGCGATGAAACACGGACAAGTCGAGAGCGTGGCCGTGCTGCGGCTGAATCGCATGCTGAGTGTGATCCGGAAATCCCATTCTCGGCACCAGGCGGTTGTCGGTTCGGCGATCATCTCGGATCCCACCAAAGTGCGCGTCGAAGGGTAGACCAGACAGACAGGCAGTAGCAGCAGCGATAGAAGAAACAGACAGATTGCAGTGTAGGTATTTAATCGAGCAGTAGAGTTCGAACAGGAAAGGAAACACACACAACGGGGTCACCACGTTGTTGGACGCATTAAACGGAGGGCAAGCCAAAGCAGACATGCACAAGTGACACGAGCATTCTTTGCGTGTGGCTCAATCATTATTTTATTTGTTTTCTCGATAACACTGTACAAGCAGCGATGGGCTAATGTCACACAAACCAGCGAAAAAGCCACATACTGTTTTGGGCCTCTTCTGTTTTGCGCCCATTGCGAGTCCACCAACTGCTCACCAAAAGGAGCTTCGTGATGAACAACGAATGATGCATCATTCACTCACTCCTACCCCCAAGAACAGATATCATGGGAGGATCGAACTCATGGTATGGCGAACTTAGTTGTCCGACACGATCCAGCTGTCGAGCGCGCGCTCGTAGTTGTTCATCTCCTCTGGTTTGAACCACATGGTGATCTCGTGCTTGGCCGAGTCTGGGCCGTCCGAACCGTGGATCAAGTTGCGGCCCGTGGAGATGCAGTTGTCGCCACGGATGGTGCCTGGCGCCGCGGCGTTCGGGTTCGTGGCACCCAAGATCTTGCGGCCAGTCAAGATCACATCGGTACCTTCCCAGACCATGCACACGATCGGGCCCGAGGTGAAGTACTTGACGAGACCAGGGAAGAACGGACGCGCCGACAGGTCCGCGTAGTGCTCACGAGCGCGCGCCTCCGACGCGGTGATGAACTTCATCGCGACGAGCTTGTAGCCCTTCTTCTCAAAGCGGCTAATCACCTCGGCGATCAGACCACGCTCCACGCCGTCCGGCTTGATCGCGATGAACGTGCGTTCGTGCTTGGTGCCAGGCACGCCGGCGTGGGCGATCGGGGCCACAGCCTTCGACTGGGATGGCTCCGAGGCAACACCGAAGGCGAGCGCTGCGGTGGCGGCGGCGATACCAGCGGCAGCGACCACAGGCGCGGCGTTCTTGCGCACTTGGGTCTGCGACGTGTGCATGGCACGGGTGGCGTTGCGCTTGGCGACAGCGGCGACGCGGCGGGTGGCACGGGCGAACATCTTGAGAGAGACGGAGGAGGGCGCTTGCTTGGAGCTTGAGGCGGCGAATCTGCAAATGAGCTGCTCTTCGCGCTGCGGCTGCAGATGTCCGGTTAAAAGGATCGCGACGCGGCGAAAAAAGGATCGCGAGCACTTCCACCACAGGTTGCGCACGAGCCAATCACACCGTATGGTTTTCATAATCCGATATAAACCCTTTCAATACAAGCACTTTATGGTGCATTTGTATTGAATTAGGACTGTGATACATGATACACCTGTGATAGTCGATGGGGGTGGGGAGAAAAAGGTCTTTTGCTGGACGCTGCTGTCGTGTGCCTCGCAGTGGTGAAGAGGGTGATCCAAGCGAATCTCCATACAAGCAAGAGCGACGCAGAGAGAGAGAAAATAATGGCACCGTCTCCAGTGAAGAAGAGCGCGAAGGAGCAGAAGGCGGAGGAAGCGAAGACTACTGCTGCTGCTGCCAACGATGCAAACGTCGTGGACGTGACCTCCGACGATGAGGACGACCAGGACGACGCCCCGAAGGAGGAGACTGCGAAGAGCAAGGCCGACGAGAGCAACGCCATGGAGAAGCTCACGGACCACGTCGAGGAGAACCAGATGGACGAGGACAAGATGAAGACGGCGTTCCTGGCGCTGCGCAAGCAGGAGGAGGCCGACAAGGAAGCCGATCGAAAACGGTAGGTTGCTTGTGTGAGTGGCATTGACTCATTTCGATCGCCTTGTCCATTGATTTGATTGCGCATGATGTCGTGTATAACAGGGAGAAGCAACTGGCGGCTGTGAAGGTAAAGAAAGAAGACGTGGAGCTTATTGCGCGCGAAATGGAATTGACAATCCAGGTCGCGGACCGCAAGCTGCGCGAAGCCGGCGGCGACGTCGTCAAGTGCTTAACGGTGCTTGTCGCGTAGATAGAAGAAGAAAAAAAGAAAATGCACCTAGGACGGACGTGTCCATGCGCAACCACCCATTCCTGACAAACATGGAGCGTATCGGCATAGAGCAAAAGCGGCTAATATTACGCGGGGAGGCTGGTTGCTTCCGTTTGCCAATAATGCTGTCCATATCCTTTCGATAGTGTCAATGCGTCCCCTTACATGTCATCATCCTCGTCCTCATCATCGGAGTGGGAAAAGTAGCCTTCCGCGTGCTGCAGCTGGTGCTGCTCCTCATTGTACGACTGCGTGAGCGCATTCCGTCGGAACCCGTAAAAGCGCGCGGGATGCGTGCACGCGGAATCGACGACGTCGAATTGCCACCCGAGGTGGCGGTAGCACGAATTGCAGTACACGATGCTCCACGAGTAACCTGGGAACCAGCTGTCCTGGGTACTGCGCACGACGTCGATGAGCACACGCTCCAAATGGATGTCGCGCAGCGTCAGGATCTGGAACACGTTGCCGCCTGGGTTCACGAACGTGCCGCCCGCGCCGTAGGTCGTCATGCTGAAGATATCACGCGTATGCGCCAGAAACGCGCCGCACCCGGAGCAATAGATATTGTCGCCGAATTGTTCGAGAATCTCGATCTCTACGCGCAACAAGCGGACGATGCAGTCGATCTTCAGGAGCGTGAGGCGATTGTCACGGTCCAACGGGAGGTTGCCTGCAACCCAGTACGCAAAGATGCTTGGGTCATGTTCGTGCTCGCTCGGCTGCGTTAAATAGTGAAGCATCGTCGCACTGTCATTGGTGTTGGTGCTGGAGCCATTGCGGAACCATGTCCAATGCGTCGACGAGATAAATAAATCCACGATGCGTTGAACCAGTTGCTTTGTGTCATATAAGGCGTACGCGTGGCTCCCCCAGTACCCAGTGAACCGCTGCTCGTAGACGCGCATGGCTTGGTGTCTTCTCCGCTTTTGCGGTGGCAAAGTTTGCTGCTGTGAACTCTCGGACGCGTCCAATGTTCGCAATTGCTGTAAGGGAAATGCAGGAAACGGCACGCGAGGCGGTCGCGGATGCGGCAAGATCTCCACGGCGGCAACGGACTCGCGCCCGTATCGCCGCGCATTCTTCAATCGAAAGCGTTGCTTGGCGGCGCCAGTGACCGATGCGCATCCGTGAGTGACGCTGAACCTTTCAATACGAACTGTTGTGCCGAATGCAACATCTCCCTGCAGTCATGGTTAGTGGTATGTGCACCACAGTCATAATCATTTGCAGTCAGCATGAAAAGCAAACGCAAAGAGGGTCACACCTGATGCGGGCTGAGGACAGCGAGGACGGCGCCTTCGCTACTGAGCTGGTTGCGAATCGACTCGATGTTCGCCTCCGATAGCATGCGCAGCGGCAGATCATCTCCCGGAAACAGCACCTAAAGTGGCATCAACTCATCCCGTTAGTGGCCGCATGTGTTCTTCCCCCAGCATCGCTGACAATGACGCAGAATTTTGAAAGGCTCTATCGACAGCGATACGCACAATATCGGGCAGGTAAATGAGCGGCAGCTTCACGACGGCACCCTCGGCGAAGTAGCTATGAACAGGGTGCTCGACGTCCTCGAGCTCTCCCAGGTACGCGTGCATCTGCGGCGGCTGCTCTGCGGTGTTTGGCTCCATGTGCTCGATCTCTCGCAAATGCGTTCCAGTTGGTGCTTCGTCGTCCCTCAACTAACGTGTACCACTCTACTTGTATTCAGCTTTACATAACGTGAGCCACATTATTTTAGTAAATAGTGAGTTTTTAAAAACACATCTTAAATAGAGTTTCCCACACTATTCTGTTTATCCTAAACAACGTAACGCACATTATTCTGGGCTAGCCTGGCAATTAGGTGCTCTTGTCACCCCACGCCCCCATACACCCTGCAGCTGTTTTCGAGGCATAATGCTGCGCGCACCTTGCCCGCCGCGGGACGGAACGCCTCCCAACCATCTGCCGGCGCCGCACCCATCCACGCTGTCGCTACTGATTGCTAGTGTATGTATGCGGGCGCTGGCGCGTAACCTGCCGTCTGGTCAGTACACGTGAGGGGCTGCATGGCAGAGCGCGCAATCCCCACCTATCCGCCCACCCCCTGCAAGCGATGTCCGCGTTGACTATCGCATTTGCTACGTCGCGCACCAGCGACGTCCCTCGTGGCCTCCTCCTCGTCCACCGCGCGGAAGAAAAGCGTGCCCTCGCTTATTGAGACAGCCTCTACGCTGTATTTTCCCCCCCCCTCCTCTCCTCTTCCATCGAGGCAACGCTAATTGAAGCACCGCGTCGATAATAGCAAGCGTATTGATATGAACCAGTTGTCGGCAGCACTCACTCTCGGTGCGCTCAACGACCAACACCGCGCGAAATGCGCGTGGCACGCGAGTATCGGACTGGCCGCGAGACGCAGCGTGTTGCTGCACATGTACGTTTTTGTATTCTTCGCCTTTAAAAGTTGTGATGCGAAAACTAATGCGATGCCTGTGTATGTGTGCGTGACGACAGATTGCTGTTGCTCAAGACCAAATACGGCAAGGTGGACGCCAAGATCTCGTACATTGCGCGCCGCGCTGAGCTCGCGCTGTACAGCCAGGCGTTCTCGGCATGGGAGTACCGCAACCCGCACACGCTGAGTCGCCGACTGCATTCACTCGTGGTGAAGCTCCACATGAACAACTTGGTCGCGAAGGAAGATGAGGCGTTCGCGGTAGAGGATGCGCAGCTGTGTGGCGCCAGCGTCGTATCGGGAAATGAAAGGGCACGACAGCGGGATGGGATGCGGCACGCAGGCCAACAGAAGCGACCGGGAGGTGTGGTGATGCTCTCGCTGGCCACATCATCCAAGCGTCGGCGCGTTGATACTGCGCATAGTGCGCAGGACTCGAGCTCCTTGTTCTTTGACGGCAACAACGACCTCGTGCGGCAAGTGTGCACGTTCCTGGATGCGAAGGACACTCTGTGCTGCAGCATGACGTGCACGACTGCAAATCAAATTCTCCCCGGTCTCGTGACGAGTATCCGAGTGTCGACAACCGAGTTTAGCGTGCTCACAGTGCGGCATCGCGCTTCATTTTTCTCCAAGTTCTCAAATCTCGAGTACTTCGCGTTGACTGGGGACATGGCGCATGCTGCGCAGTTCGATTTCCATAACGAGACAGCGCTAATTTCCAGGAACGTGATGTGCCGCGCGCTTGTGGCGTCGCTGCAGCACGTGGCGCTGCCCAAATTGACGCACTTTGGGCTAGATTTCGCGTTCACAGAGGGTCTCCACGACCGCGTCACGAGCCAAGTCGCGGCAGTGCTGCTTGCGCCAAGCAACTCTATACGGTTCCCACGGCTGCAGAAGCTCTCGTTGCGCGGGAACGGTATTTCGGACGACGGTGTCATGCATCTCTTCGATGCGCTGACAACGTTTCCTCAAGGCGGTGGTAATAGCGAGAGTACGAAGGTGGACGAGGCGACTTCCGCGCTGAAGGAGCTGAACCTGGAGCAGAACTACATTGGCGAGCGCGGATTCCTGCAACTGGAGGACACGATCGAGCTCTTCGCGGCGCGCGGCCAGGCGATCACGATCCGCATGAGCGGCAACCTGCTCGCCGTGGCTGCAAACGATGTGGGAGCAGTAGCAGTAGCGCCTCTCTGATGGACGCGAGGGTGCGATAGCGGCGCAGTAAGTTAGTGTGCGTGTACAATAGTAAATAGAGTATGTATATTGTTGCATGTGTGTATGAAGCGCCGGATGAGCCATTCATTGACTGGCGCCACATCTTGGTGGTAACGGGCAATTCGTTCCATTCTTGGTCGCTCCCGCCAAATATTTTGTGTAGCGCGCTTCTCATATATGATTTGGTGCCAGTGAAAATCCCAGAACCTCTACAAGTGAATGCTCCCACCACTTTTTCACTGAAATGGAAAGTACGCTCTCCTTTGCTTGTGCAGCAAATCAGACCTATATGAACAAATACCCTTTTTAAAATGATTTGCGTTTCCTGTCACCGCCATGCACACATTCTGCCCTGCGCTCTCCTCTCTCTCTCTCGCATCAAAGAAGAAAAGAAAGCGCAGGAGGAGTGGTCGACGGAACAGACCGAGACGCGCCTAAAGAGAGAGAGCAGTATGGCCGAGTCACTCACAGTGCGGTGCGTGTATACGTTGCTTTTGTTTTTCATTTGTGAATCCGCCGCGTCTGGCACTGGCCGATTACGGAAGCTTGTCGGCTCTGTCCGCATTTTGCCATCACGTGTGTCTAATTATGGGGGAGCTTGAAACGCATAATACGACGTGCAGGCTGTTTGTGCTGACGCAGACGTACGACATCCCGTGCGACCCGCGCCAGCCCGCCAAGTGGCTCCTGCAGCAGGCCAAGAACATCCAGCGCTCGAACGCCAAGCGCAGCAGCAACCAGCAGCCGCACGAGCTCTCCCACCAGGACGAGCTCGAAGTACTCTACAACCGCACCACCCGCAAAGGTGCATTATGAAAAAAAAAAGAATGGACAGAACAAGGATAGTGTCGATGATACTAATGTGTGGCTATGCGTGTAGTGATTGAGCTGGCGGAACCGATCGGACGAAGCATTTCGCCTATGGACGTTGTCGATGCGCGCACGCTGCTCCAGACCCCAGACACAACGTTTAACAGGTATGCATGCACTATCTGCTCGCGGTTGTTGGACTTCTCAGGCTTATATATATACATTTACTGACATTGCTCCTTCCGTGTGTATGGCATTAGTGCGATGTTCCCGTGGCTGCGTTCGTACCCGGGCGGCCTCCAGCTCTCGGAAGACTCGATGAACTCGTCGAACGGATTATTCTTCCAGCAGTTATACGCATACACGCTGATCGGCAAGCGCACGCCGCAGACGGCGTCGCAGCGCAAAAAGCAGCACAACAAGGACGCATTCATGGCGCTAATGGAGGCGTACGTGCGCGGTTCGTTCGAGGACGACGACCTCAGTAAGCGCACGTCACAGAACGGACATTATGGCAAGTATCAGCAGCAACAGAACGGCACTAGCGGCTACCGCCAGTCACACACGCCACAGCAACCACAATACCACAGCCAGCGTCCGGCGCCGATGACTCCAGTCACTCCTTCACGCGACACACAAGCTCGCAGACCCTCTGACGGCCGGTTACCCCCATCTGGAGCTACGTCAGGCGGGAACCAGTTCTATTCCGCACAGTCGCCATCGTACGCGTCGGCGCCGCGCCGCCTGGAGTTTCCGCCCGAGCGGGATCCACATTCTTCGTCGGACTCTGGCTCCGACAATGCCGACGACAGCATCCCTCTACGCGTGAATCCAACGATCCCGAACTCGCCGTACCACAACGCCAACAACGCCAAGTACCGCGGTCCGATGTCACCAACGTCGCCATCGACGATCAGTTCGTCGCCCGTGCGTCGTGTCTCGGGGAGCGACAACCCATTGGACGAGATGGAGAACGTGTTTGACATTGTGTTCAAGCAGCAGGCAATCGGCATGAAGCTCGGCTCCGACGAGACCAAGCAGTTTGCGGTCGTGAAGGAGTGCTTTGACAACTCGGAAGCCGCGCGGTACCCGGAGATCCAGAACGGTGTCGTCATCCTGGCCGTGAATGGGCAGGAAGTGAGCGGCCTCGGGCTCTCGCGCGTGTTGTACCGCCTCCGCGAGGCGCCGCGCCCCGTTGTCGTGCGCTTCGGACGGATCTCGAATCGAAAGTCGCTCACAGGCACGTGGGGGTGATTCGCATCCACAATGTGCCATATATACTGTGGAGAAGCGAATGAAGGAGTGGAAGGGGCGCATTTTATTTACGATTGCTGCGGACCCTCGAGTGCATTAAAATGAAGCCATCTGTCCATGCATCGTTCGCTTCTCTTACTTTGTCGTGCACATGTAACCGATTGGAGTAATTTTATGCTAACTTGATTGTTTATTTGTCTTCTTATAGTAGTTATAACTTTATTAATATAAATAAATAGGTAGAAAAGTCTTTCTTGGACCTTTATAAAACACATAAATTGCTGAAATATGTGCTTCTTGTTTGAAAAGGTCATGTTGCAACCACCAAGCTGTTAATTAACAACACGTCATGCTGTTCTTAGAAATAATCACTGTTGCATGATGGCGTTGACGCCGCCGCGATTCTTCGTAGCCGACGACAAGTTCGGCGACGTGATCCGGTGCCTCGAGGCGCGCGGGTGGACGCGCTTCGCGCACACGTCGTTCCCGAAGTTTCAGCTCAAGTGGGTCAACTACAGCAGGATCGCGTGGGGCTCGTCAAGCGTCGAGCGGCTTCAGCCAGCGCAGGTGGTCAACCATTTCCGAAATGCGGTTCTCTTCTCGCAGAAAGACGTGTTTGCGCGCGCACTCTACGCGTACGAGTGCTGTGGTGGTGCTGGTGAAGAGGCAGCAGTAGGAGCAGTAGCAGTAGTAGTAGCGCAAGAGCATCCGCCTGAAGTGGACACGTTTTATCCGCGGACGTTTGATCTCGTGCAACGAGAAGACACGGTGCTCCTGCAGGAATGGTTCTTGTACTCTCAAGCGCTTGCGATCGCGAAGAGCTACGCGGCGCGTGGCGCAGGTGGAGCCGCGCACGAGGATTTGATGCTGTCGACAGCCATGGCGCTACTGACAGTTGTGATTGAGCACGGAGCCGTGTTCTTTTCACGGACACAGCGCAACAGAGCGCTCGCGTGGCCGCGTGTCACGATTCTTGACGTCGGCGCACCGCAATGGGAGCCACTGCGTCGACGTAGAAACGCAGCAGCAGCAGCAACATCAGCTCCAATAGCGAGAAGTGAAGTGAGCGAAGCCGCCATCAAGCGCATGCTCGAGGCCCTCAAGTCGCTCGATCCACAGTTCCATGCCGTGGGCTACGAGAACCAGAACGTGTGGATCTGCAAGCCATCGAATCTCTCGCAGGGCCGCGGCATCCACTTGTTGACGTCTCTGGACGCCATCTTGGCGCTCCAAACGCAAGACACAGGCGCTCGGCGACGAAATAACGCCGCAGGATCCGAGCATCAAAGTCCGCCGAAATGGGTGGTGCAGAAATACATTGAGCGACCGCTCCTGGGACTCCAACGAGGACGCAAGTTTGACGTAAGGCAGTGGGTGCTGATCGACTCACTGGGGCCACCGCTGCGCGTGTTTTGGTATCGCAAATGCTACTTGCGCTTCTGCTCGCAGCCGTTTTCGCTGGATGTCGACCGTCTCGACAACGAATTTGTGCACCTCAGCAATTACTCCGTCCAATGCAAATCGGTGGCTGGGAACGCGCATGGAGGGTTAACTGGAGAAGATGAATCGCCACAGGAACTGATGTGGGGCTCCGACACATTTCAAGCGCACTTGAGGTGACTGTGCGTGGGTCATGAGCCAGGCAGGATACCTGGAGTTTGTCCTAATGTGTGTGTGTTTATGCGTGTTTGCTGCCTTAGAAACGAGCATGGACGCGATGTGTGGAACGAGAGCATCGTACCGCAGATGCACCACGCGATCCGAGTCGCGATCCAGTCCACGGTATCAAAGTTGACAAATGTCGGGGTACGTCCACAGCGCAATTTGGCATAAAACTCTGGTATACCTGCCGCTGCTATGATTAACAAACATGCTGTGGACATTCCTAATAACTTTAGCGCGGTTTTGAGTGGCTGGGGCTGGATTTCCTGCTCGATGAGAACTACTGCGTGTGGCTCCTGGAGGTCAACGTGAGCCCTGATGTGAGCCACAGCACCGACGTTACGGCAAATTTAGTGCCCAAGGCGACAGAAGATCTACTGGAACGTACGCACCCCATGCTTTTTGCCAATGAGAGCTCTTCGTGCTTTCATTAACGTTGTGATATCCTGGAATAGTGGTGTTAGATGGCATTGCATCGCCCGAGAATGGTTGGATCCCACTCCCTGATCTCGTACGCGAAGCTCAATAAAACAAGAGAAAGGAGACGCTTTTTACGCACTCGTGTAGACCAACTTTACGCCTTTGTGGCAGCCCGCAATTGCTCCATGAGCGCGCTGTTCTCGTGCTGCACGCTCTGTAAGTCGCTGAGGACTTTGTCCAAATGGCGGCTGCTGTCGCGCGTTTGCAGCTGGGAGATCCAGTTTTCAAGATCGCGAGCCGCATTCTCCTTCTTGCCGACATCGCTGACGACCAGGATGAGCTCTTCAAAGAGTTCCCGCACGTCCGCAAACTTGCGGTAGCACTCGACAAACGGATGTGGCTGCGTCTCCTTAATTGAGTAAGTCGCGACGGCGCCGCTCGCGGCTGTAAACAGCTTGTCTTCAGTCACGGCTTCGCTTCGTTTGAGCTTCTCAGATGCGAAATTGAGCTGCTTCTGGATCGATTTGATGTCGTCAATGATCTTCGCAATTTCGCTTTTCTGCTTGTGCACCTGCTTGATGATCTCTAAAATGCGCGTCGTGTACATGTTCCGGTTCAGGTTCTGCGGGAGCTGCGCGTACATGGCGTCGAGTCCGCGCATCGCGTCCATTTTCTCCTGGATCGCCACTGCCATGGTCTTCATTTCCTCTCGGAACGTCTTCATCTCGGTGACAAATTGGCGGCAGCGCAGCTTGCGGTTTGATTTCATCGCAACAAGTTGAGCTTCTTCTTGCAAAAGAGGTGCACAATGCGCCTTCCACTCGGCCTCGAGTTGTTGCAGTTTCTCCTCATTTGTCGTGCAAATATTCTACAAAAAAGCATGACAATTAGTGTGAGATTCACTTTCTCGAAGTCACAAAGTCCTATTGTTATGTATATAGACACCGCACCTCGAGTTTCGCGATATTCTCCTTTGCTTGTGGGAGCATCTCGAGCATTTGCTTCCGTGTTACGAGCTGCTTTTTCAGCGCAATGCCCCTCGTCTTCGTGTCTTCGATCTGCTGTTGGACCTGGACGAGCTCGGCATGGTCGCGGGCAATGACTTTGTGCATCTTCGTGAGGCGTTTCTTCGTGTCCACGAGCTGAGTATGCATTTGCTCCAGCAATTCTTGTTCTTCTGCGGGCGACAGTGCAGAAATCTGAGGGGAAAACAAAGAGATCCGCACGGACACACATCATTCGCTTAGTTTTGTACCATGCATGCGAGCAAACAAGCATAATGACGACCTACCTCCACGCCTGAAAGCGCAGCTTGAGCCTTCAATTCAGCTTCAGATTGGCCATCCAACACATCAGGTACGCTCTCTGCAGCGTGCAATTGCCCTTCAGGTGCAGTAGTAACAGTCGTGCCGCGTAATGAGGCTGTCGAAAGTAATGCCGCTGCGAAATCGTCTCCAAACGAATCTTTGCCTTCTGTCAGTGGGCCCACTGAAAACGCAGCATCCTCTTCGTCATCCTCATCACCAAAACTGGTTTGCGTCATGAACGCAAGTGGATCAGATGCTGCCTGTGCACTCTGCGCCGTTCCTTCAAGAGCATTCTTGCCAGTACTGGCGTCGCCCATGGACTTATGGCTCTTTGTGGCTTCGCGCGTCTCATCCGAGATGAGATCGTCCTCGTCGTCAAACACGCCAATCTTCTGCATCGCACACCGTCGATTCGACGCAAGAGCTTCAAGGAGAGACACCGGCTTCAATGATTTCTCCGGGAACTTGTCAAATAGAAAGCCACCTGCCACGTTGATCCCATTAACAAGTTAGCGCACTTGGTACCAATAGATAGACAAACATGGCATGCGTTTCCTCGTCTCATACCTTTGTCCGTATCATTCACTTGACTCTCAGACCACGGCAGCTGAACCGGCGATGTCTTCAATGGTAGTGATTGGAACCCCTTGAGTCCCTTCACCTCCCGGTTTGGCAGCACATACAGCGTTTTCTCCTGCTTCCAATTCGAGAAAATGCTCTGCAGCGACTCGGTCGTGAGCAGGGACTCGAGCGACGAGGGCGCTTGGTCACGTGAACCTCCAGATGAGAACGACGATAGCGTATTGATGGAAGAAAGCTCCTCCAAGTTGCTTTCGATCGCTGTTCGCGGCAATTTGCCCACGAGCCACGAGAGAATATTGCGCGTCTCCTTCTCACTCGGATACAGGAAATGGTTGTATCCGCAGTCCCCTGCATATCCAAGCTCCTGTGAATAAAGGCTCCCCATTGTTAGGTAGCCCAATATAAAGTATCCCAAGCTCCAAGCAAATGAACAAACGAACCTTGAGAATGTTTGCCAATTGGGACCCCACGCGGTGGCGCGCCGCGACACCGACTGGCGCGGCAAACGACGCTGGCAACTGGAAATCGAGCTGCTGCGAGCTCCCGACAGCGTTCTGGAGCTGCGCGAGGCATTTCCACACGGTGGTCATGAGCGCATCGCACGTAAGGTCCTTCACGCTCCAGTTATCGCTCGAGGCGGTGCTGTCGAGACTGCAACCGTGTCGTGCATGATGATGGCGTGTAGCGACGGCGTTCACAGCGTAGACAAGGAAATTGGGAACAACAAGCACATGTGAGTCAAGCGTAAAAGGAGTAGCGTGCCGATTAAGATATGCACTGAGGACGAAGCGCACCATTCGCTCTGCTGGAGCGCCGTAAAGATGAGCGTATCCGCATCTGCCATTACGCCAAGAGCTTTTCAAGAATTACTTTTTCTCTCAGTTCCGAAAAAATGGATATTAAGTACGTACGGCACCACCATTTCCTGAGAACTTTATATGTTTCTTAGGTTCGTTTTTTTCTACCAGCGGATCAGATTTGGAGTTGGTACGTTTCGAACTTTACAACTCATAAGTTCGATTGAAGCGACTGGATCAGATCTGACAAATTCGTTAAGTGCGCGATCTTTATTCCTTCCATAATGGAAAAAGTCGTATAATGCCATCGTGGTGATCGTGCATGCGGCTTGATGGGGACGTTGAGGGAGAGAAAGGGGGCGATGCGCTTATGACACCATACGGCAATAGAGCGTCACATGCGTCCCTTCGTGGAGGGACGCGTCGCCTCTTTTTCTCTCTCTCGCTTCCTGCGGCGCGAGTCCATGAGGCAACTTCGTAAAGTGCCGCAGCGACGTGGAAGATTTGGAATTGCTGGACAGTGGCGCGCGCGCTTTCATATCCGCCCTGATCTATCTTAGCAAAAGAGCTGCTGCACGCGTAACGCCGGCAGTTGGAGATTGAAAGCGTTGCGCACAAGTTACACGCGGAGTTTCTTTGTCGCCAAGAGATCGACGTCAACGAGATGCAGCAGATGAAAGCCGAAACGCAGGAGGATTTGCCGCGGGAACATCAAGCGACGAGTGACGCGGAAGTGCAACAGCGACATGGAGACGAAGGAGAGAGGCAGCCGACGCGAGAGCACGAGCATATTATCGAGCGCGCGCAGGATGCGATCGACGCGCTGCGCAAGGAGCTCGTCACTAAGCTAAGCCAGCGTGGCACTGAGTCTGCACGAGAAGCTGGGGACGAGAACGCGTCTCGCGGAAGATCTGGGATTATGCGAGTGGATGTGCACGCAGCACCAGTGAGCAACGTTGCTGCTGTATCGGCCGTTCCGACATCACCGATTGAGGTTTTGATGAAGAAAATGCACGAGCTCGTGCAGAAATACAACCACAAAGACAGCGAACGCGCCAGTGAGGTCGCCACTTCCATTGTTGCAAGGGACGCGCCCGCTTTGGGAGTGGCAGTTGTAAGTGACAGCGCGAGCATGGTTGACGAGCTCGCGCGCCTCCAGCGCAAGGTCACTGAGCAGGCGCTCGCGTTGAACCAGCTGAAGGCGCACGACGCTGCGCGTCAGATCGAGAGCGACCATTTGCGCAAGAGCGTGCTCTCGCTGCAGCAGGATCTGATGCGGCTGATGAACATCGTCGAGCTGCAGATGCAGATGCCGGCGGTGCACACCCCGATGCTCGCGAATGCGTTTCCAGGTCGCCATCTACAGCAGCACCAGCACATGTATCATCAGCACCAGCAGCATCGTGCCCCTACTATGGGCATGACAAACCCCGGTTACTACCATCGTGGCGCCATGAAGCAGCCACGCGCAGCAGTAGGATCATCAACCGTGCAGATGACCCCGATGACGGACGCAAGCCTCTTGACGCGTCGATTCATGGACGCTGACCGCAAGAAGCGCGCGTGTATGTTCGGTGACGCGCTGCCGACAACGTCCGTGACGGCATTTTCCCAGAATGTTCAGGAGCGGCACCAACTGCTTGTCCGCCATCCATCGGACGCGACACCGGCATTGGTGTCTCCACATGAGACTGTGTTCGCAAACGCGTCAGGGATCTTCACACACGAGTCGCTGTCTCCGCAGCAAAAGCGAATCAAGACCTCCAAGAGCAATGGCAACGGTAGAAGTGGTACCAATAGCAAGCTAGGGAAGCGACCATGGAGCGTGGAGGAAGACCAGACGCTCGCAATGGCCGTGGAGTCGTCTGGCGCGAGCGATTGGTCGGCGATCTCGCGGATCCTGCCCGGGCGATGCGGCAAGCAATGCCGCGAGCGCTGGGTGAACCACCTGAGCCCGAGCGTGAACAAGGACGCGTGGACGCAGCACGAGGACGAGATCATCTTCAGGACACGCGAGCAGATTGGGAACCACTGGGCCGACATCGCGCGATTGCTGCCTGGCCGCACGGACAACGCCGTCAAGAACCGGTTCTATTCGACCATGCGTCGTCGCATCCGCCAGCAGCGCAGCAGTAATAACAACACTAGCCATTCGGTCAAGACAGCGCACCACAGCCACCCATCGCGCCACAGCGATCTTTACCATCACTCACCGTCCAAGCAAGATGAAACGATGCTGCCTGCGACCACCAGTACCAGCGAGTATCAGCATAATCGCGATAATCGTGACGAAGGTGAAGGCGCGTATGCGAATCGTAGCAGCAGCCACGGCACGAGCTCCACGACGAGCGGCGCCTCTTCCGTCACAAGTTCGCCAGCGTCCATGCAGCAAGACGAACAAGAGGACGACGAAGACGCGGAAACGGGGGACACATCTGCGACGTCCTTCCGATCGCAGCATGAACCGGAAATGGAAGTGTAACTTGCCATCATCTCATTGTAGCTCTTCACATTCGCGTCGCTCGTCGCGTCATGCAGCTGCTGCATGTTTTTATCCTTTTATGTCAAGCAGTTATTTATCGCTTTCTTCCGCTTCTCGATGTTGCATTTGAAGCAGTAGCTGTCCTGTTGTCCAAATAGCACAGCATGAAATGCGCTTGCGTCCATTCATTCTCACGTCAAAGAAAGCCCTGTCATTGCATCTCCCCATTATGAATCAATGGAAAATCCCCCGAAGCGGCGCGACTCGATCCATTCTTGCCACCCTCTCATATCCATACAGCCATCCATAATCGCCCATGAGCGCAACCACGGCATCGTCGTCGTCCAAGACATCTTCCGCCAAGTTCAAATGGCGCGTGGACGCCGAGAAGCACGTAGTTGTGTGGAACTTTGAGCGCCGCGGGTGGGTCAAGACAGAGGGCGACGACTGGAACGTCTACTGGGCCAACAAGACGACCATCAAGGCCATGTTCAACCCTGAGAGTGCGGGCAGCGCGCGGCTCGTGGACGGCCAGTACGTCAACCATTTCCCCAACCACTACGAGCTTACGCGCAAGGACCTGCTCGTGAAAAACATCAAGCGCTACAAGAAAGAGGCCAATAGCGCCAGCGCGAGCAGCAGCCTGAACGGCCCAGGAGCCAGTGGCGCAACGCCAGCCACTCAATCTTTGGCAGCGAATGTGAATGCAACCAGCATGCAGCCGCCGCCGTCGGCCATGTACTCGGCTGCGAGCGCGACGGGCGGCACGGGCGGCATCGCCGCGACCGTGGTGACCAACGCTGAGACGCTCGACTTCCTGCCGATCACGTACACGCTGCCGGCAGACTATTCGCTCTTTGTCGAGGAGTTTCGGCGCAACCCGAACGCCATGTGGATCATGAAGCCGTGCTCCAAGGCGCAGGGCAAGGGCATCTTCATCGTGAACAAGCTCTCGCAGACCAAGAAATGGGCCAACCAGCAGCACCGCGGCGCCAACATGCCCATCAAAGAAGGGTACGTCGTGTCGCGGTACATCGAGAACCCGCTGCTCGTGGGCGGCAAGAAGTTCGATCTGCGCATGTACGTGCTCGTGCTCGCGTACCGGCCGCTGCAGGCGTTCGTGTACCGCGAGGGCTTTGCGCGTTTCTGCAACGTGAAATACTCATCCGAGGTGGACGACATGGACAACATGTTTGTGCACCTCACCAACGTCGCGGTGCAGAAGAACAACCAGGACTACAACAGCAACCACGGTGGCAAGTGGAGTCTCGCCAACCTGTGTCTCTACATCGAGGCCACGCGCGGGCGCGATGCCAGCGCCAAGCTGTTGCACGCGATCCACGGCGTGATGCTGCACTCGCTGCGTGCCGTGCAGAACGTGATCATCAACGACCCGCACTGCTTCGAGTGCTACGGCTACGACATCATCGTGGACGACACGCTCAAGCCGTGGCTCGTCGAGGTCAACGCGTCGCCGTCGCTCACCACCACAACGCGCGAGGACCGCAACATGAAGAGCCGCCTGCTGCGCGACGTGATGGAGCTCGTCGTCTCAACGCCCGACGAGCAGCAGCAGCGCAGCCGCGCGCCCAGCGTCGCACTCAGCGCCACCAACGGCTTCCAGTGGCTCATCAACGAGGCCGCGCTGCTCGAGGCCGAGCGCGCCAGGGAGCAGCGCAAGAGCACCAAGAAGCCGCCCACGCAGTGGCGGTAGTGTGCGCGCGTGTGCATATATAGAGAGAGAGCGAACGAAATGGTGCGCTCCATATTGGCATGGTGCATGGCCGCGATCTTTTTTTTCTTCAAGGTGACATATATGATCAGCAATTCATCGTGGACGATTGCGACACCCATGCAAATCGATTACGCCCAGGGTATCTTGGTGAATACTCACTTTACAAAGGTTTTTACGGGATAGAGATGTTATTTCAGATGGATTATAGAGAGGTCTAGATGGCGATGTGCGTAATCGCAGGTTTGGAAGGTTTGTGGCTACTGTAGCGTAAGCTACAGGACGATGCCAGCACGGCCATATCGCCGTTCTTTTTATGAACATTTGGGTTTGTGTGTTGTTTGACAAAAAAAGTAAACTTCGCAAGATATAAAACGGACAGGATAAATTGCAAGCCATCCTGAAACATGTTTTAAAGGCCTTTTACTGGTAAAATACATACGCTTTTCCATTGCTTTGCATCCTACAGTATGCTAGATGCGAAGGGTTGCACTCGCTATTCTATTTCGCTTATAGGAGGGTCCATGGCGCTGTCGCAGTTGATAGCTCGATGGGTTCATGTGCAAATAGGGACTTGTTCGAGTAATTTACTTTCTTAGAAAGTAAATTCGAAAATTTTCAGGCATAAAAAGCAAGAGACATGCAACTGCAAACCATCGATAGTTTAGTACATGCCGCGCCACATTATTTTACACTAAAAACACGGCGTATTTATTACGAAATGGAGTGTTGGATCTATGGATATCATCCCGGTGCAATGGTGCTTTAGCCATTTTGGTCCGGCCATGACATTCTATATACAAAATTCATGTTACCCACGTTCCACCCTCCACGCCAAACAGAAACAGAAACCAGTACGGCTACTACTGTAAATCATCGAATTGTGTCCCACCCTCTATCAATGCCGCACTCAAGATTTTTCATTAGGCTCTAGCGTATTAGCTCTGTGATATCAAACGTATGTACAGCAAGTATACTTGACTGTGTGTAATTTATGTGTCAGCTACTCTTGGCTTCTTTACTTTATTGGTAAACGTGACAACAAAAAAAGAATGGAGGAGAGACGACGTGGGTGCACGCTCGACACGTTCAAGTCACAACACTACTTTTGGATAGAAAACCGCTGTGTAACCGTTTTGGAAGCTTGACGAAAGTTGGCAAAAGGAGAGGCGATATCTGCAAGTTGCTGGCTGCGTATTCCACAAGCGCCGAAAAACGGACAAGGCAAGTGGGTCACAACCCAGCGACGCTATATTCTGCCCGCTTATGTCGGTCAAAAAGAAGTGGCAAGATGGCTCGTTTTTGCACACAGTGGCCATAAATGGCTCTGCTTCGTGTGCAGAATTGTAATCCTCAGGATAAAAAGCCCAGAAATACGTACTTTACGCATAAATTTCTCCAGATCTCTCCTGGAGTTTTTATTTTTATTTTCTCCTTCTCAAACCTCATGTAGGTTTTTTTGCTTGTATTTTATGTTTTGTATGGGGAAAAAAAGTCAAAGAAAGAAAGAAAGAAGGAGAGAACAAACCTACGCGCTCAGTGTGGAATTTGCAGCCGCAGAGAGAAGACCCAAGAAAGATCCCCATTAACGGCAAAAAGATGGCGAGCGACTACACGGTGCGTGATTGCCTACAGTAACTGTTTGTAGATGCTGCCGTCCATGCGTGTGCGTAGGTGTTGTGCTAACAGATCGGTATTTTATGTCTCTGGTCACGAACAGACGTGGAAGATTGACGACGAGGTGAAGATCCGCATGGCAAGCGAGGGCGAGGGCGCCAAGCCGGCCAAGACGGTGATTCAGGCGCTCCAGGAGACACGCGCGAAGCTTGGCGCCGCCAACGCGCTGCACGTGAAGCGCAACGGCGAGTGGGAGACGCTCACCTTCGACCAGTACTACGCCAAGATCACGGCGTTCGCCAAAAGTCTGCTGGCCGTGGGACTCGAGCGCCACGATGGCGTGAGCATCATCGGCTTCAACTCGCCCGAGTGGGCGATCGCGGACCTCGGCGCGATCTTTGCCGGTGGCGTCGCCGCGGGCATCTACACGACCAACAACCCGCCGGCGTGCGAGTACATCGCCAAGCACTCGGACTCGACTGTCGTCGTGTGCGACGGCGTGATGCAGTTGGAGAAGTTCGTTGCGATCGAGAAGAACCTGCCCAAGCTCAAGGCGCTCGTGATCTGGAACGAGCCCGTGCCGGAGGGCCTGCAGACGAATGTGCCTGTGTACGCGTTTGAGGACTTTATCAACCTCGGCAAGGACGTGCCGGATGCGCAGCTGGCCGAGCGTATGGACGTACAGAAGCCTGGCCACTGCTGCACGCTCATCTACACGTCGGGCACGACGGGCGACCCGAAGGCCGTGATGATCTCGCACGACAACTTTATTTGGACGATTCGGTCGGTCATGGGCATGATTGAGCGCAGCTTTGGCGTCGCCATGTCGAACAACGACCGTCTCGTGAGTTTCCTGCCAATGTCGCACGTCGCCTCGCAACTGATCGACATCATGCTGCCAGTTGTCGGCGGTCTGCAGTGCTACTTTGCGCAGCCGGACGCGTTGAAGGGCTCTTTGGGAGTGACGCTCAAGGAAGTGCGTCCAACGTTCTTCTTGGGTGTCCCTCGTGTGTGGGAGAAGATTGCGGAGAAGATGTGGGCGATCTCGGCCGAGACGACGGGCATCAAGAAGCGCATTGCCTCGTGGGCCAAGGACAAGGCCGCGCAGAAGACGGCGCTGGCGCAGTACGGCAAGTCGGGCGGCGCGCCGTGCGGCTTTGGCGTCGCGAACTCGCTCGTGCTTAGTCGTGTCAAGGAAGCGCTTGGTCTCGACCAATGCGTTTCATGCTTCAGTGGCGCGGCGCCGATCCACCGCGAAGTCGTCGAGTACTTTGGCTCGTTGGATCTGCCGATCTTCGAATTCTTTGGACAGAGTGAAGGCACGGGTCCACAGACCGTGTGCATGCAGGGCAGCTGGAAGATTGGCACGTGCGGTCGCCCGATTGACGGCACGGAGATGAAGGTGCTTCCGGACACGGAAGAGCTCGTGTTTGCGGGTCGTAACAACATGATGGGCTACCTCAAGAACGAGGAACAGACGAAGGCCGTGATCGATGAAGAGGGATACCTGCACACGGGCGATTGCGGTAAGATCGACGAGGATGGCTTCATGATGATCACGGGCCGTATCAAGGAACTGATCATCACGGCGGGTGGTGAGAACGTGCCGCCAATCCTCATTGAGGATGCGCTCAAGGAGGAGCTGCCGATCCTGTCGAACGCCATGGTGATCGGTGACAAGCGCAAGTTCCTGACCGTGCTGCTGACGCTGCGCGTGAACGTGGACGGCGAGGGCGTGCCTACGGACAAGCTCGACGCCAAGGCGCTGAGCATCTGCCGCGAGATCGGCAGCACAGCCACGACGGTGTCGGAGGCCAAGGCGTGCGCCAAGGTCAAGGAGTACTTGGACAAGGGCCTTAAGCGCGCGAACAGCCGCGCGACGTCGCGTGCGCAGAACCTCGGCAAGTACGAGGTGCTGGACACGGACTTTTCGATCCACGGTGGCGAGTTGACGCCGACGCTCAAACTGAAGCGAAAGGTTGTGCTGGAAAAGTACGGCGCCATCATTGACGCCATGTACGCGTAAGACGACTAGCTGCTTCTCCACTCAGACGCAGTAACATGCATGCTACACCAGCCTAGGCCATGGTCACGCCCTACGTTCGTATACATCGCTATAACTTAGGAATATCAGTTTGTATTTCTTTTAATCCCGTGCCATTATTCCCCATCATGCGCGCGCATATTGGCAGCGCCTTTATTCCTTCGTCGCTTAAAAACAAAACAAATCATGGAGAGTTACAAGTATAACTTAGTCACGCTTGTTCTTTTGGCGCGCGAGCATGAGCTTGAGCTGCTGCTCCTGGAGCTGGTTGTTCTTCTGGATAGCGTTGTACACGGCCAGCAGCATGAGCACCACCGTCATCATGAGCACGTGCGACAGATTGAACTTGAACGAGCTCGCTTTGCCTATTGCGCAACAGAGAGAGAGAGAGAGAGATACTAGAGTTAGTCTTCCACTCTGCAGTGTATATCGGCAAGTGAGAACACGTGTGTTATTCACGTGTGTCATTCCGTTCGTACCGAGGATCTGCTCGAGCGCATATTTCACATTGTTGACGTCTGTGCAATGATCATGGCATCCGCCAGACAAAAAAAACGGTAGGTGATTATGTCATTGACGCTGATCATTTGTAGTACTATATAGGAGCGCGCGTGTGCACAGAATGAACGTAACGTACATGGACGGATGCTTCGCACGATCGGGATCGTCATGTAGTCCTTGAGACCTGCCGCGTGCACACATTCATGATCCAGTTAGTTGCCATACATATCATGTCATGTTATCAGCAGACGTCGCCGCATTCGCACGGAAAGAAGGGGGAGGGGGAAGGACGCATTACCGACGGAGAGGAAGCGGAAGAGATTCTGGAAGTTGAAGAGCGCCAGGCCCGACGCGATGAGCAGCAGCGGCGGCAGCAGCACCAACTGCGGTAGACTCACGTTCAGCAGCACCATCTTGCCTCTTGTTGCCTTCTAATGAAGAAAAATGACGTGTCAAGTCTGGCAGTTGATTGATACGTGTTCTCGATGTCATAAACTGTCACTGAAGAGAGGGTGTAGCATGCAGCCAATCAGATCGATTCGTACCTCTTTGCTGACCAATCAGCGGTATTTAGATACACCACCCAACCAATTAGATCGCTGCATTCTGGATCTACAGACAGAAATAGACCAGATGAACCGATAAGGTCTTCAAGGCGCCGTGAATATAGACGTCATGATGCTGGCATCAAGCGCGTCGCCTGCATTGGCGTGCTCACCAGCGAAAGACAACTGCAGTATCAGTAGGAATAGAAGGCGATGGTGATCGGTGGCGGCGGCTCCAACATCCTGCGCGGCGGCACGCACACGTACGACTGCAAGACACTCGTGGGCAACTTTGTGGAAGAGACATACTGCCCGAATGCCGTCACGCAGAACTGGGATGGCGGCGCCACGTACGAGTCGAATGCGCGCCACCAGATGCAAAGCGGTGCGGGGCAACACATGCGCGAGTTTGGTGGCGGCCTCAAGAAGCCAGACGACCCCAAGTACGACTACAACCAGCTCGTCGGCGCCGACAAGACAAGGGGTGCGTCCACGTGGCTCTCGCTCTCGCAGTCGGTGTATTGCAATTCGGCAAAGGTATGAATGAACAGTAGCACATGGGGTAGCTAGGTGCATCCAAGCGAGCGTTCTTGTGCATGAGTAATGAGCCGAGCGTGTTCGTTGTCTGCATTGTGTGTTTGCTGTTTGAAGCCGACGGAGTTTGCCGCCCCGCGAGAAATGAAAGGACGACGCATGCCCGACGACGAGCTCACAAAGCACCGGAAACGATGGACGAGCGAGTGCGACGAGCTCGTCAAAGCGCGGTATGTGACCGAGAGCTCGGCCACGCAGGACGCTGTCGTGAAAGAGCAATTCCGCAAAGTGCTGGCGCACCCCACGCAAGTATCGTTCAAGTAAGGAAAGGAGAGTATATGCTCTGTCAATATCATCAATCTTGTATCTCTTTTGAATCAATTCTAATGCAAACAAAGCCCAATGGATAAAGAGAAAAGCAAAAACAAAAGGGAGAGCCTTCGTAGATTGCAATGCGCGTTTACATGGTTTTTCGAGTGAGTGTGATGCTTTGTTGTGCATGTGGTGCAACGAGGTTGTTGCGAAAGGATAGGATTTGTCGCTATGCTGTTTGTCTTCCAAGATCTGGGTGAAAAAGTTCTCTATGCGTCCTTCTTGATACATTGGTTCTTCTCTCTGTTCACAGCAACAGCAAACAGATTTTAGACACATGATCCACACTGCAATCCCAAAACGAGGAGCTAGCTACTCACACTCTCAGATCGATCACCATGGCGCAAATGTTGTCTAAGCTTCCGCGCGCATACGCTTCCTCCATGAGGTGCTTGGCGGCATCCTGCACGTCGTTGTACTTCATCACAATGCTCGCAGCGTCGTCGTTCGTGATCGTGTCCCAGACACCGTCGCTCGCAACGATCAGGAACCAGTCGTTGCTCGTGCGCTTGTGCTCCTTCACCTCGGGCTCGGCAATCACGAACGGCTTGAGCATGCGGTCGCCGATCGCGCGGGACACGGCGAGGATGCCCTCGACGCGCCAGACGCCCCAGAACACCACGGAGCCACCGAGGTCCTGCACGCGCTTTTTCTCATCCGGTCGGTTCGGCTTATGGTCCGACGTCAGCGCCGTCACTTTGCCCGTGCTGTGCACAAGGATCGCGCGCGAATCGCCCGCATGCGCAATGTAAAGATTGTCGCCCTGCGCGAGCACCGCGACGGCCGTCGAGCCGTCCTCCGAGTTCTTGCGGTTCGCGATTTGCAGGTACTACAGGAACCAGAATGCGTTTTATTCGTTAGCTGCAGCTTGGTCACCACACAAGCGGCATTACCATTCGTACCTCCTGGTCGGTGCGCAGGAACCCCTTCTTCAGCGCCGCCACCGGGTCTTTCGCAAACGAAGGCTCGCGGATCACATTGTGGCACATGGCTTGCACGCAATAGCTGCACAGTGTACAGTAACCCCATAAAGATTGTCATTACCACGCTGTCATCTCCATAACCATGTCAAATCAAAGTGCACGACGTACTTTGCTGCGCCTTCGCCACCGTGGCCATCAAACACGCCGTAGAACGAGTGGGACGAATCGCCATTGAGCTCGGCCACGGCCGTGTGGCGGTCTTCCATGTACGGTCGTCGGCCCTATATGTGCATTCTAGAGATCAGCATTTTTGTTGCCTGTGGTGGTACAGATACTACAAAGATCCTCCCTACCTGCATTTGCGACACCCCGTAGCGATAATGCACGTTTGGGTTCGTCGGCGGGCACATCTGGAGCTCATACGGCACCAGACTCGTCCTGCATACAGGGGGACAAAGATAGCAACAGCGCGTAAGCATTACAACGTACTACTCCATGCATCGCGCCCTTCCTCTGAGAGTGTGTGTGTGCAAATGTCATCTATTGTGCACGCACCGCCAGGACGCGACGACCACCTTGAGGAAGCCGAGCATGAGCACGCAGAGCAGCGCCTGACTGACGTAGCTATCGCGCACAACGCGCGCCATGGTCTGCATAAAGTCCAGGTTCAACACGGCGGCCATAAATCCCTCCCTCCCGCACGCGCAGGCTTCTCTCTCGTCTCTTCCGGCGCTTGTGGGACTCCGTTCCGAAATGGCGACGCTGGTGGCTTTGCCACGTGATAACAGACAGCGCGCACAGTATCAGTTGCGGCTTTTCAGCCAATGGAGGCGGAAATTTTCCCTTTTTACACCAATCATATGGCTCACATGTCTACTGAACTTCTCATTGTTTTGTGTGCGGTTGTTTGTCGTTGAATGGTGGACGACAGGGATGACGTTAAAGGGCAACGCGGTGGGGATGACAGCTGCTGTACCCGTCATTAGGAGCCATGTGACCACGATAAAGCCATGCATTAGACTTCACTGTAGCCGTGGGGGGACAGCTGCGCTATTACTGCAGAACTAGCCGAGGATCTGGTCGCCGTACGTGAGCACCAGTTCGTGCTCGTGGTTGACGAAAATGGTGCCGATTGTGAGCTTCGGGAGCAGCGTCTGCGCGCGGTCGTTGAGCAGAAACGACGACAAGCGCTCGCTCTCGATCGTGCACAGGATCGCAGGGTGCGGCATGCGAAGGAAGTAGCTGAGAACAAGCATACGAGATGGCGTCAGGAAAAATAAAGAGAGAAAGAAAAAGACAAAGAGGCAAGGCCCGTACCGTTGAGCGTAGATGCTGTACCCGGATGCGGACGCGAACATGCCGATCGCATTGGGCGGGAAGAAGCTGAGCACGCCGTGGAATTCGCGCAGGTGCTGCACGCCGACCGGTTTGGCTTCATTCTTGCACTGTGTCACGATTTCCACTTGCAAGTCCGGAAGCGTCCACAAACCCTGCATGCACCACACATCAATAGATCCCCCCAAAAAAGCAGCCATCATAAAGTCAGCCATGCAAGATGTTATGGAAACGAAGTTGACTATAGCAACAGCCACTACGCTGCTAACGGCCAGAACGCATAACCTGCCTGGTGGTCAATGCCGCCATCATTGGACATCTGCGTCGGCTGCAGTTCGCATCGGAACGCGCGCATGAGTGTGACAACCTGGTTCTCAAAGTGCAGTCCCTTCGAGCGCCGCGTCGCCGTTTCTGTCGGAGATGTTGCAGACAGAGGCTCTTGCGGCGTGGAGCTCTCTGTGGTATCGGAGAGGAGGCGCGTCTGGTATGTGTGCCATACACGCGGCGTATGTGCTGCGCGTCGCCGCCGCCACAATGCGCACATGCCCCGCGTCATTTGCATTAGAGCTGCTGGTGCATTTTGCTGATCACTTTGACATGTTGTAGCGGGCTACTATTCGGAAATAATCGGGAACGTTTGAGTGGGTTACTCTTTATCCTGAAACGTAACTGGATACGTTAGAAACTGTCTTTTTCTAACGTACCCGTGTTGTCCTCGTACTCTCACCAACCTTGTTTTGCAACGTTGCATTCCTGTCCAATCACAGTAGCCATCCGTCCCTGTCTACAACTCGATTGGCTGAAATGGTATGGTAGAATGCGTAAAACCTTGCTTGCACTGAGGTTTTTCGCCTGCTACTCGCATACGGTGTGCCTGTTTTGGTTTCGGTTGTTTGGGTGGCCGTGGTTGGTTGGCCTGCGGCGGAAGGCGCAATGGGCGCTGCACTCGGCGGCTTTACTACGTGATTCCCAGTCAAAGTTATCGCATCCTCTATAAACACCATGGCCCCACCACCTCCAGCCGGCGAAGAAAAAATCGTCATCTTGAGAACCGTCGGCGGCGAAGTTGCCCCAGCTTCGGCTCTCGCCCCAAAGGTCGGTCCTCTCGGTCTTTCCCCAAAGAAGGTCGGTGAAGATATCTGCAAGGCGACCAGCGACTGGAAGGGTCTCAATGTGACCATCAAGTTGACGATCGTCAACCGTGTGGCGACCGTGTCGATGATCCCGTCGGCGTCGTCGCTCTTGGTGAAGGAGCTGAAGGAGCCTCCACGTGACCGCAAGAAGGTGAAGAACATTAAGCACGACGGCAACCTGTCGCTGGACCAAGTGTTGAGCGTGGCCCGCATTATGCGTGAGCGCTCGATGGCGCGTACCCTCGCCGGTACCGTCAAGGAGATTCTCGGCACGGCCCAGTCGCTTGGCGCGACCGTGAACGGCGAATCGCCAGCGGAGATCCAGCGTCTGATCACCGAAGGCGAAATCGACATCCCAGAAAAGTAAACGCGCTTTTTGGCGAGGCTGTTGAGTTGATTCCTTTGACAATGGGGAAAGAACCGCGAAATGACAAATCTTTGTTTGTTATTTATCGAGATTGTTGTGTTGACGTTGTTTTGTGTGCGACGCAGCTCTTTGTGCGCTTGTCTCTTCTTCTGCCACTGTGGCCATCAAGACGGTACGCTGTGCATATTTTGTATATTTGTTGTGTATATGAATGTGCATTTGCATGCTGTGTGTTTGCTTTATTTATATGGGGAGTCTTGGATCTGTTGCCGATGATCGCCAATCAACATACTTTAATATACTCTGATCTAGTTGAGGACAAAGTACACAATGTTGAGGCAACAGATCAAAGCTCCCTGTGTGAATAGTCTGCGTGTGAATAGTAGCTCTCTATGCGCTTATGTCCTTTCGCTAGTGTATAAAGCGAATGACGACCTTCTAGTCCAAGGTTTCCACAGAGTTTCGAGAATGTTCCCGACATTGAAATCGGTCAACGACTGCGATTTTTTCACGACTGCTAGCGTAGGCGCAAAATGTTTCTTCTAGGACTACAGCAGTAGATATTTGGTTAGTGCTTGCAGTAGTTGATATGGTGAGTAGCTTTGCAATGAACAAAATGAAATCGGTTTGATCAGCAAACAACATTGAGGTCAGGCATGAAATCACTTCATTTCTGAGTCTTTAATCTCGCCTTTGCATTTGCACTTTAGCCGAACACAATCGAGCTCGCACCAGCGCCGTGCTGTTTCTTCTTGACGAACTTCGGCTCAAAAGGGTCCGCACTGCGCTTGTTGATATCGTTTCTCGACTCCACATACCCAGACGAGCCTTCAACGCTTTGGATGTCATTGATGCCCTGGGCTTGCAAGTTCGCGCGGACGGCTTCGACGTTGTTCGCAGCAATCCCAATATCGTTCTTCACTTCTTCGATCGTCTGAGTTCCATCTGCGTGCGTCACAAGGACGCGACGGCAAGTCGTGTTCGCCGACCATCCTTCTCCGCCGCTGATGTGCCATGCGTTGCGGATCATGAGCTCAAAGTAGTCGTCATCGTCGATGGAGGCGCTGACATTCGCGTAGTATCGAATAAATTCATTTGGGTGCACCTTTCCGTCCTTTTCACCGCCATCGAACGTATCCAAAAACTCGCGGAAGATGTCATCCTTGGTCTTCGCGCCAGACAGTACGTCAGGGTGCTTGTCGGCGTTGTATTTCGCTTGGATATCGTTCAACTCAATGATGCCACTTCCATCTGCATCGAGAATGTTGAACGCAAGAAGAACCAACTGCTGACGACGATCGTTCAACTCGCCCTAAAAAAAGTAAGCATACCCACACATGAGTCCTAAAAAATTCTTGGTCGTCAACTACAAGGGCAGCAAACTCACTCGAATAGCGATCAAGAATTCGTCAAAGTTGATGCCGCCAGAGTTATCCGTGTCGATAAACTCGAACAGCTCTTTAGTTTCCTGCTCAAGTACAGATACAAGGAAACAATGGGCACGCACACAACATTAGCATTCTATTACAACATCATCACGAATCACTCGGTCAAAATCACACAAAGCACGCACCGCTTCACTCAAGTCGAGAGCGTGCTCATGAATCGCTTTTCGGAATTCATCCAAGTTGAGCTGACGGTTGCCATCATCGTCGATGATCCGGAACTTTCGTCCCAGACCAGCAATTCCTCTGCAGTACACATTTTCCGACCGAGCAAGTGAGTATCTCACAAGCAAATAACCAAACAAGGAAAGTATAAGTGTAAAGTACCTGGCACCATGCTCATACAGCGAGTTGCGAAGCAATTCGAGCGTCTGGATGATGGTGCGCGAGGCACCGAGCAGTTTTGGCGGCAAGATGTTGCCACGGCTAATTTGGACCTGCTTCTTGACCTGCTTGCCCTCGGCAAAGTGGACGATCGGACCAACAAAGCCACCGAGGTTCACCAACGCATCGATATCCTCCGCAAACTCGGCGCCGTATCCGCCTCGCACCTTCACTCCTGCCACACGTGGTTCACCAATAAAGATTCCGCGGATCACTGGCTTGACGTTCTTCACACTGATATCGATGAACGACTGCGTCAATGTGGTCGACAGGACATTGAACAACGGATCTGACGTATTCAGGAATCCAAACACGATCACACTATCAAACTTGCTCGAATGCGTGAGCTTGTTGGCTGCGTACGGGAGTTCATCGAGCGACGCGACCGTGAACGTCTGGGTCGAGACCTGTGGGTTCTGCTGCAACTTCTCAACCGCATTCTGTGTCATACCATCGACGATGTCCGCGTCGACCTTGGTCTTCACGAGCGCGATGCGTACAGCAGCAGCAGGGCTGGCATTGACTGACGCCGCGGCGACGGAGGAAGCAGAGGAAACTGGAGCTGGGGGAGCCACCGCGGCCGCAGACGAGTTCTCCATGTTCACGTCCTCGCTGGGCTTCGCGGCACGCTGCGGTGGCGCAGGAGCGTCGCCCCCAAAGCTCCAGCTGGATCCGCCACCTGGCGGTGCGTGCACGCGCGTCGTGGGGCGCTTGAGCTCTCCGAAGTCCGCACTCGTGAGCGTCGACATTCTGCGCGGATCCTGATGCAAGCGAGTGTGGTGGGTGCGGAATGCAACAGGGAGGGGGAAAGAGTCCAATTTGTTTTGGCTCTGAAGTAACACTAATGCGGGCTACTTCACGGAAGTTGGCCCTATCGACCATCACTCTGGCACAGTAACAGCAAGGCAAGTGCAACTTGGTTGCGGGGTTGACTTCCAAGCGGAAACGCAAGCATGATGCTGTTTCTCTCGTTATTCGCTAGGAGAAAATTAAGGCAAGTAAACTCCATGCATACGCAGAATTCGTTTTAATATGCAGAGAAATTCGATGATTCCTTTATAATGGTGTGACGCAGAGGCGCGCTGGTGGCTTGATCGATTTGCTCCATGCACTGGGCTAATACCTAATTGCCGAGTTGGATGAGCGATTCAATACCGTCCGCGAATTCACCACCATATCCGCCTTTCGCCTTCACAGACGCAACACGAGGCTCCCCGATGAAGACGCCACGGATCACTGGCTTCGAGTTCTTCACGCTGATGTCGATGAACGATTTGGTCAACGACGTGGACAGCACGTTGAAAAGAGGGTTCGACGCGTTCAGGAACCCGAACACGATCACAGCGTCAAAGCCGCCATACTGAGTCAACTTGTTCGCTGCGTACGGAAGCTCATCCAGATTCGAAACCGTAAACGTCTCCGAGCTAACTTGTGGGTTCTGCTGCAGTTTCTCCCAGGCATTCTGCAGCATGATATCGACGATCTCCGCATCCGCCTTGGTCTTGACCAGCGCCACACGCAATGCGCCTGTGGGGTGCTGCATGGCTGCTGGTGTCGCAGCTGGAACCGCAGCAGGGGCTGGCGTCGTGACTGGAGCTGCAGGCGCTGGGGCCATGTCCACGTCACCTGACTGCGCGAAGGCGCTGCGCTTGCCGCGTTGCTGAGGCGCAGCCGGCGCGTCGCTCCCAAAGCTCCAGTTGGAGCCGCCGCCTGGCGGCGCATGCACGCGCGTCGTGGGGCGCTTGAGCTCTCCGAAGTCTGCGCTCGTGAGGGTCGACATTGCTTGGTGATGATAGTGGGAGAAGATTCCTTTTTGGCGTGGTGCCTCAAATGGCTGTCGATTTAAAGGGAGGGTCTAAAGTAAGTTACTTCAGTAGTTTCCTTTTGGTGTGATTGCATCTCCTTAAGTACGTTCTGGTTTTTTTGCGCGCTTAAATACGAGTGTACCTTCACATCATTAGACGAGGTCCCATCCCCTAATCCCGTTGGTTCATTTAAATCGGGATCCATCAGCACGGAGATTCCTTTTTTGGTACAGTACGGTATCCAGGGGTTAAAAACATTCGGTTTTCCTCTTTTGGAGGTCTCACGGACACGCGTATCAATCCTCATTCTGCAACTTGCAAGCAAGAACAGCAATGCCTCGTCTGCATGGTTGCAAGATGAGGACTGCGACTCTGCCACCTGGCATCTGCCATGGTATGCGTGCCGTCAAAGGAGTTACAGTCGCATGGTCGTAAATTAGTCTGACAAACCATTCTCTATGTAGTCAATCATACACACTTGTTGTTTATAGATAACTATTATTTTTTCATAGTATACTAATTTTAGGATTATCTATTATATTGCCAATCGCTGCTACCCTACCAGCTCACACATTATTAACTATTCTAGGTCAAGAAAAACTTAAGCAGGGACTACAAAGAGAGCTTCCTGTCGTGTTTAGTTTTATTTTCTCGCATCTCGAGGCAAAACGAGCCAGACGACACGCAGGAAACCTGCCCAGTTCGCATTTGGGATATCAGCGGAAGCGCACAAGTCCAACACACGCGGCTTACTGTGCTAATACAAGTAGACTGCCCGCGCGGTGCTTACCGATCCTCCGCGTTCAATTCCCATATCACTCCCTCTCTCTCTCTCTCTCTCTCTGCGGTGCGTTCCGTCGGTACCTCTGCGTTCGTCTGCGGAGCTGACTGTCAGTTGCCGTTTACTCGGGGAGCCCAAAGCCCGCATCATCACTCGCGACGCGCTTTTTTTGTTTGTCCGTCGCTGTTGCCACCATTTCGCTGCGCAAGAGGACGTCGAAGAACAGCAGTTGTGTGTCGAACACGTCGGTGAAGAAGACGGAGACGATCCACGACAGCAGAGCAGAGAAAATGGCGGGATTGAGCATGAGTGAGTCTGCGACGTCGAGCGTGCAAGAGCGCACGACGGCAAGTCATGGCGCGACGCTGCCTTTGCTTAAAACGGACGCGACAGCGTTCATGAGCGTAGACGACAAGAAAGACGCGCTCCGGAAGCTGGCGCACGAAGAGGATGCGAGCGACACGGAAGACGAAGACGCTGAACCGCTCGAATTGGATGACACCACTAAGAAGTACGGATACGCGGTTGCAGCGTTGATGGTGCTGATCACGTTTTACAGCGTCCCGCATGGATCGTCGGGCAAGAGCGCGCACTACGTGTGGTGGTGCGGCTGGCTCACGGCCGTCGCAACAGGGCTCGGAGCCGTGCCGTTCTACTGGCTTCGCGACATCAACAAATACTGGCTGGGTATCTGCAATGGACTGGCTGGCGGCATGATGCTCGCTGCTACGGGCTGTCTGTTCTACGAAGCTTGGCACATCCCACAGTACGTCGACTATGGCGTGTCGATCACGTATCGCCTCTTTGTCGGCGTGTTCCTCGGCGTGCTCTTTATCAAATTCACGAAAGTGTACTTGGAAGACTACGAAGACGTCAAAGTGTGCGGCTTGAAGGGCTTGGACGCGCGCAAAGCGCTGCTGATTATGGCCGTGATGACCTTGCACTCAATCTCGGAAGGCGTAAGTTGTTATTCATATGTCATTATAATGTGCTTTGTGATGGTGGCGCTGATAACTAAACCGACGCATCTTGCTTTATAGATTGGTGTCGGTGTGTCCTTCGGTGGCGAAGGCGGCATTCGTCGTGGCCACATTGTGACCATGACCATGGCGATCCACAACATTCCAGAGGGCGTCGCGATCAGTTTAGCGCTTGTGCCACGTGGTCTCAGCGTGTTTTTTGCGGTGCTCTGGTGCATTCTGTCAAGTATTCCGCAGCCGATTTTCGCCGTGCCATCGTTTCTTTTCGTGGAGCAGGTATGTGCTGCTGTCGTTTGCATTGCTCCTTTGATTGGTATGGGCTGAATCTCACAATGACCATTTTTGATTCTATTACAGTTCCTTCCTATTCTGCCCGCCGGATTGGGTTTTGCAGGTGGCGCCATGGCGTACGTTGCGGTTCAGGAGCTACTGCCCGAGTCCCTCGAAGACACAAAATCTCTGCCAACGACCGTGTCCGCGACTTCGCTGGCATTTATGGTGTTCTTAACCATCCAAGTCGTGCTAAGCGGCACCTTCTAGGGCAGCAACGCGACTGATTCCGTCAATGCGTCAATGTGGAGCCACGAGCGACCTTTTCTGTGTGTATGTATATGATGAGCTGTGTGTGTGAGTGTGTTTGATCGGTTAGAAAACGAAAATCCCCCCACTATAATTATATTTGAACCACAAACGCAAGCATGCACCCAGCACCTTGACTTTGTTTCTTCACGTACGACCATACAAAGCTGTGATCAAAAGTCAGGGACAAGACCGATTTCACTCGGTACCCAGTTCAAAATCGAGCTCTATTTCCATTGGGCTCTGCATACAAAATTCGTTCCTTCGTTACTATTGGGTGTGAGTGAGTGGATCTATACAGCTTCAGCCTCGCGCTCCTGCTCGTCGGACTTGGTGGCGATGTCATCGTCGCCATCTGTCGTCTCTTCCAGATACAACCGGTCGTCCAACTTGGTCGAATGCTTTTGCGTGTGAGCTTCCAGGTACGCCTCGCTTCCCATCTGCATTGCAGTAAGAGCGCCAACCAGCATCACAGAAATCAGCAACTTTGTTTTTTGTGCAAGGATCAATAAGGAGACTTTTCCGCACCTCTAGGAGACGAGAGACCGTGCGGTCGAACGCAAACGCTTCATCGACGTGGGACTTGGAGTTGGCGTCAACTTGGTACAGATCGATCGCCGACGCCGCTGCAAGACAATGAAGCTGCTCCATATTCAAAAAAACCCAAAAAAACAAAAAAATGACAAGCTTGTCAGCAATTCCGGATCAACGACAAGCCTGAAGTCGAGTTTTCAGGTATTTACGTACGCGAACGCCCTTGTCGTACATGCAATCCACGAACGTGATAAACCGTCGCATCTACAGACCAAATTTAAAATCCGCTCAGTCACTTTTGTACGCACACGACGATAAAAGGATGCACAGCGAATTCCTTCAGACCAACCTGGTTGATCATCTCAAGCTTCAGGATCGGGATATCGCGCACAAATACGACGGGGAACGACTCGGCGATCACGATGTAGTCGGCGGCGCCCAGCGGCTTCTCGCAGAGGTCTTTGAAGGAAAACTGGCACACGCCGGCGTTCGGCGCAGCCTGTGGAACAGTTACGCGACGGCCCTGCGTCGTCAAATGCGTTTCCACAAGCTTGTCGCCCTGCAAAAAGCAACACAAAAGCACACAAGGTATGTACTTAGTGCTTGTGCCATTAGCGTTGCATACTTGCAGCATTTATCGAGGACGTACCTGACAATGTTTTTCGAATTCGTAGTCGAAAATGGCGCGCGATTCGGACGAGAGGGGGAAGTTGTACACGTTTTGGGCATGATGCGCTCCCTATGTTGGACAAAAGAAGAGGAATGCGGTGAATAGAAACCAGCATAGAGTGAACCAAGGGACATCGGTTGAAAGTACCTTGACGGCGCGGTAGTCTGTCCCGGACTCGTCGAGAGAGAGCACGTCGCATTTCTCACTCAGTAGATCGATGAACGGTAAGAACAAATCTCGTTGCAACCCGTTCTTGTACAATTCCTGATACACAAGTCACAAGGATGCGATGCGCGTCAGGATCAACTACGTCTCCTTCCTGTATGTGTGGGTGCTGCATGATAGCGTACCGACGGTGGGCGATTCGAGGTCGCGACCATGACGAAGCCTCTTTCAAGCAATGCCGAAAAGAGCCGCCGCAGGATCAGCGCATCAGCGACGTCCGTGACTTGGAATTCGTCAAAGCAGAGCAGCCACGAGTTCTGCAGCAGATCGTCGGCGATGTACGGGATCGGATCCTTGTGGTGTCCTTCTTTCCGCAACTGGTGCATCTTCCTGTGGATATCGAGCATAAACTTGTGGAAATGCACGCGCATTTTCTTTTCGATCGGGACGACATCGAAGAACATGTCCATCACAAATGTCTATTTGGTGCATATGGCGACAATGAAAAAACAAAACGAGCGTCAGCAACTGGTCCTTGATTCCAGAAAACTCCCCTTCAAGCATCGTACCTTTCCACATCCAACGCCACCGTGAATGTACAATCCTTTTGGCGTAATATTCGCCTGCGTGGTCGATTCTTTCGTCTCCGCCGAGTCGCTCGAAGTCGTCAATCGCTGCCACCAGGACGTCGCTGCCGCCTTTGAGGAAGGAGACGACGCCTTGGTCGGCCCACCGTACTGCTTTAGTTCGTCAAACAGCAGGTCAAAGTGACGCACCGCGCGCACTTGGATCGGGTCGTACGTGATCTTGCCTTCGTCCACTTGCTGGCGGTAGTGCTGGAAGACCACGTTGGAGGACGGAGCACTGCTGCTGTTTGTGGACGCGCTCAGGAAGCGCTGCGTCTGCTGCTTGTGGACCGCCGAGTGGCGATACGGCGGCCACGAGGAGCGCGCCACGCATCGGATCGACTGACGGTGCATTTTGGCTTTGCTTTAATGAGCAGACAAGCAGCGCAACCTCCACAGCACAGCAATGCCAATATGGGATAATAATGGCTTGTGTGTTTGCGTATCGAATGAATTCGGTATACTCGCTTTCTTGGAAATTTTCAGCCAATGACAAGCGAGGAAAGCGGTTGAAGGAGCGCTTTGATTGGTGAGAAAAACGCATTGAACGATTCGCTAAAGTACGAATCAGAACTGTATCGCATGTTGGAGAGTTACAAGCAAACAGGTACGCTCCAAGAATAAATGGGCGAAGGAAGGAGCGAGCAATCGAACGTGCTTGTATGGCGGCGATTCCTGCGCTTCTCTGCGCATTACAACAGTGCGTATGTGCATGTCTATCTAAATGCCTTTTGTGCGAATGTGCGTGGTGTGTGTATTCTTCTTGGCATGGGACGAGAGAGGCGTGTAAAGTTGGCATCACGCGCGCTTTGGTATGCAGTGCCTATATGGAAAGAGTATGCGTCCATCTCTTGTGTATGCGGCTGTTGTATCGTTGCTGCTGGTGGGCGGAAGCCGCTCACGCACCTTGGGTTTGCATCTCCGTCGATCGCGTGGCTGCGTTGCAATTTCCTCCGTCGATCGATTCGCGGCTGCTCTTCTCCTTTATCAGAATGATAACTCGTAATCGCTGCGAAGTCCATGTTGTGAAAGCAAAATTGAGTTTAAGTCGGAGTCTGCTGTGTGTCGCACACCAGACGAGGAAGAGAACAAACGCTGTCATTGATTGTGGTCAAGCAGGATTGCCACTCAAAACTGGACGCGCTCGCATCATACGTTTACGGGGGAGAAAGCGTTGAGAGAATAAGCGATGGGCAGAGAATGGTGGTGGCGCCACGTTCGAATTGGAGCTCTCTCGAGTGTGCTTGCGGCTCCCTATTACACACAATGATGAACGGCAGTCGGGCACAAAAACCTACTTCCTTCCAATAGTAACAGGACGGGCGGTGGATATGGATTCGTTCGCGATACTCACATTCAAAATAATAATGTCTTCTTTTGATCGGTTATTTACAGTTTGCGTTCATCCACTTCATGTTGTTGTTTCTTCACCGTGTCGATTGATGCAGGTTCCGCACCAGCGCGCACACTACATGGAGACAAATAGAGAGAGAACAAAGCACAAGTGTCAAGGAGTCCATCCAGTATGGATAAAGCAGTAAGCATGGATAGAGAGATACACATACCGTTGCGCAGCATGGTGACGCATTCCTTGATCGCGACGATGTTTTTCGCGGCGTAGGGGCCTTTCTTATACATTACTATCAGCGTCTCACTGTGCTGCACGACGTTCACTTGTATACACGTATTTCGACTGCTCTGAATCGTCATCGAGTTCACATTTACACCGGAATAGGACACTGCAACAATATCAATGAAGACCATGAGTGAGGCTCTACACAAACCGACCGCAACAGAGCCAATATGCCACGTACTTGCATCGCAGGACGAGTTCACGAGCGACTGGAGGTTGGCCAAGACGCCGATCTGGTCCACGTCGGCTGTGGCATACGTGACTGCGTCTTCGATCACATAAATAGCTTTTAGAATCCCCCGCTGTAGTTGCACTGCACGCAATATAAAAGCATGAGGTTGTTAGCGCCACAAATGGATCCTTCCACCATAAGCGCACATGTTGCTTTCGCGTACGTACGCTTTCTCAGAATGGGCTTGACGGAGTCACGGATGACGCTCAGTATTCGGTAGTGGAAACGGTGGAAATCGCGTAGGTTGTGGCCCACTTGGCCTAGTTCCGCGCCGTACTCCATGATGAACGCGTCCAGGATCTCCTTGGCGATGAACGACGTGAAGCCTGGTCTCCCTGTCGTGTCGTGGAACATCGCGCAGAACACCTTGTGGGCTTCATTCGTCACCACCGTCACCGACACTGTGCATCACCAATAATAGAGCGAGTGTGAGCACCACATTTCAATAGCGGATATGTACATGGAGCAAGACAAGCATCCGTACCATTTGAGAGTTCAATGTGGGACACTGGCGCGCCCGTGGTCTTCATCGAGAACTCGAGCATCGCGGTCACCAGCGACCCCACCAATCGCGGCTACATACATCAAAGGCGTCATATACACACACCGCATGTTCAATGGCCATTGTAAAGGATAGGTAGGAGTCATATACCTAATATCCCATGCCTCTACCCAATGCAGACTAGATATCCAAGGACGACATTACGACAAAGACCAACTTTTCGCAAGATCATTCATTCGTTCTTACCTGCGCGACGCCGTTGACGTACTCCTTGGAGAAGAGCACGATGCCGCTGGACGCCATGATGAGCACATTGCGGAGCATGCTGCGGCCCAAATGCGCGCGTTGGCGTGTGAACAGAGGGGGCTTCGCACACACACGCGCTCACTCACTCACTAGTATTCCCGATACTATTTATTTATTATACAGCCCCGCTGTCCAATAGCAATACATACACGCGCACTGAACACCGATGGTGCGACCCTCAAGGGAAAAAAGAAAAGCCGCTCATGTCACGCAATTCTGACTTCACGGTAGCCTCTTTGTTGCACGCACAACTGTATAATGACTTCCTGAAAGTACGTTTCGGTGCCTTTTGCGTTCGGTATTTTCTCTCAGCGGTAACGTAACAGCGAGGTACTGAAACAAGAGAGGACACGGCGCGCTGAAAATTTCGAGCCCCCTACCCGCTGTTGAATATCGATCGTTTGAGCAAAACTGCCGTCATCACGCATTTTAGAAACGATAGAAACCGGATCGGACACACGTTTCTATTGCTTCGAAGTACAGTAGCCGAAAAAAACGCAACATTGGACATATATGACCATCACTCTCATTCGGCCGTGGAGCTTGTCAATAATTTGGTCAATTTTGCCAGGAAAATGACAGGTGAGATGCCGCCCCTGGACGCTGCTACTGCTGCTGCTGCACGGGACCAAATTGGCGCGTTTGGCGATGACGCGTACCCGCAAATTCTCCATCGTTTCCTCACGCAGACGCAGATCGACGATTTCATGCGCGATGGCGTCGTCGTGGTCCCGAACGTGCTGTCTCCTGAGGAAATCGCCGCGGCGAGGACGGGGTTGCATGACGAATTGGCCAAATATGGTGTGGTACGAATCTGTGTGCTGCTGTGAGTTCAATGCGCATTTTGTAGGCATATGACAATTGCAATATACTCATAACGGGAGCGATTTCCACGTGTTGCATACGCAGGATCCGCAAGATCTGGAGACTACGGGACACAATCTGAAGAAACTGTCGAGTACCGGTGGTGCAGGCGGCATCTTGGATCTGTTTTACCCGTCGTGGCGGCTCAAGGTCGCTGAGAACGATAAGGTGTTTGCTGCGATGACCGATCTCTGGAGCGCGACGTACGCGAAGAACCATCCCGACTTCAAGCATCCACACGGTGACTTTGACGGCAAGCAAGGGTTCATGTACATCAACCGCGTGTGTTACCGAGTGCCTGATGCGATCTCCAAATTGCATGGCGCGAAAAAATCACGCCCCATGCAGCGCTCGTTGACGCCGCACCTTGATTGCTGTCCTACGGATCCGTTCAACTCGGGCAAAGACATCCCAAGATGGCGTCCGATCCAGTGCATCACTGTGCTCACGGATAACTTGGAAGCGAATACCGGTGGGTTTGAAGCCGTGCCTGGGTTCCACAAGGAGTTTGAGGCGTACTTTGCCAATCAAGCGCAACGCGCGCTGGAACGCGAAAGCGACCGCCCACAGGTGTGTCTGGGCGACTTCTCACCGCTGCGAATGCAAGAAGATCGAGAGGTGATCAGTCGCTACGAGCACATCAACTGCACTGCCGGGAGCGTGATCTTCTTTGACTGGCGGATCCCGCATGCGAACAGCTACAAGCACACGGGGGCGATTCCACGGGAAGTGGTGTACACGGGCTTTCTACCAAACGTGCCGATGAATGCGCAGTACATTCAGGAACAGCTTCGACGCTACCGCTTGCGGCTGTTACCGGCGGACCACTGGCAGAAATCCCAGGGCGATAAGCGAGTCGACGAACACTTTTCGGCGCATCACTTCTCGTCCTTGGGCTCGCGGCTTATTGGATTGTACCCATGGTGATGGATGTGCTGCTGGTTTACGTATAGAAGTAGATTGGGTGCTGATGAACAGAAGGGAATGCGGTCTCGTACATGGCAAACGTAGTCCCACGATGGAGACAACTTTCTTCTAAGTACCTTCATGTGTTGGTCTTAAATAAGCAACACGTTCATTGCTGCTGCTGAGCGAGAAGGTTGGTGTAGTGATGAAAGCCTGCGTCTGCGGCCTTCGCCCTTGCAGCCTTGTACGAAGGTCCAGACTCCGTCAAGATGGGCTACGTGCACACAGTGTCCCAAGCCGTGGGTTAGTATTAACATCACGCGCTCTAGGACAAACCACAACGCATTCTAGATATCCTTACCTCTCCTTTCACGACGAGCGACACATTAAACACAACGCTGTTGAGAGGTGCAGGGTGGTGTCTGCAAGGTACGAAGGAGAAACAGGCATATGGATCATAGAGCGCTGTTAGAGTGATTGCACCACAATAATGACTGCGGCATCATAGATAACAACGCCCTTACTTGTACACTGGATGCCCATATCCGTTCGCTTGCAGGAGGGTCTGCAGCGCTCCAACTGGTTCCCACACGGTCTCATGTGTCGCGTACTTAATCGCATGCGGCAGGATCTTTGTGTTGACGAACGCCAACGCAGTCTCCAAGCCCTGTGGAGGCACACACAAAGCAGTACTTGAGGTCTTTCTGCAGCAATCGTTTGTTAACGCAAGCCACAATGACATACCTTGTCCAGGTACACGGCCGCGATGAGCGATTCGACGGCGCCCGACTGGATCGTCGTGCGGCCTTTGACGTAGCGGCTCTTGGAGCTCTGGCGCGCCAAACTGTAGTCGGACGCCACGAGGATCAGCTTGTGGATCTGCAGATCGTTCACGCAGACCTTGGAGAGCGTCTGGTTGTTCACGAGCGCCGACTTGGACTGCGTCAGCTGGCCCTCCTGGTGCAACGGCTGCGCTTGGAAGAGGTACGACGCGACTGCCATGCTCAGGATCGAGTCCCCGAGAAACTCGAGGCTGCGGTTCGAGAGGCGATGCGCCGGCACCTCGCCCGCGACCTGGTTGTGCGTGAACGCGCCATGGTGCGTCAGCGCGCACTTGAGATGAGTCGTGTCGTTAAAGCGGACGTCAATACGCTTCTGGAGCTTCTCAAGCTCTTGCTCCCAGCCCTTCGGGATCGGAATCACCTATGCATCCATCCATATACATTCACATGGTTAATGTCCCGCATCCATCATGCTACAGACGACGCAATTGATGGTGTATACCTTGAAATGGTCCTTCGTGATCACTTGCCAGTCTGAGTTCAGGGTCGGACGCACGAGGCACTCGCTCGCGATGGGCTTGGCCGCGATGTCCTTGGCGTCCACGCGCGTCTGGATCTTGTGGTGGTCGTCGGCGTTGCGGTTGTTCTCCAGACTCGCTTTCTTGAAATCGCGGCCGGCAGCACTGCGCTGTTGTTGTTGTTGTTGTTGCTGCTGCTGCTGCGACATGAGCCGGCAGCCCAACAGACTAGAAGGAGCATCGATACGGATGCCATGGACGCGCACGCCGCCGCGGATCCGCTTGGCCACCGTCGCGACCATTTCCAGTCACCACCTTTCGTTTCGTTGATCAAACGTGGACTCAACAATAGACTATTGTGTGGTGGCATTCTGCACTGCGATTGGTTGAAACATGATGGACAGCAATATCGCACAACAATAGCGCCTACTATCTACCTCAATTTGCCACAGACGACCGCAATGTTTCTGTGATAACAAGTGTCGCGTATAACATCAATGATTACACCAAAACACTCACAATTGTTCTTGTGTACTCTTTGCGTGAGCATTTGGTATCACTTATGACATGTTGTATACACTACGTGTTTCCTTCTCGGCCGATACGCATCATCCTACCTACCAAACAGCATACTGCACGACGGGACGTAGCCATTCAGCATACAAGACTCCAGTCAAGCCCCAAAGGCAGCAAGCAAGCGCGTCTCAATCGATATTTCCTCCCCAAACGCTTGGCACACGGCGCGCACGAGGATGAGGCGCACGCGCGCGCAAACGCGCATCAGCAAACAGCAGCTGGCGGTCACACGCGCTGCGGCGCCGGTGCCAGAGCCCCTATTAATAGTTCCAGAGCCGACGACGCAATCGACAGCTGGCGCGGCGCCAGTCAAGGTGACTAGGTCGCGGGCAACGCCCGAACATGGCGATGACACTCGTACAATGAAGCACGAGCCGCTGCCCGAACGAAAGCCGCTGGTGGACGTGAAGCCCCCCGCGAAAGCAGCGCTGCTGGCGAACGGCAAGGCCGACGAGATGACCGAGTATGAGCGCAAGCGCCTGGAGAACATCCAGCGCAACCTCGATTTCATGAAGTCGATGGGCGTGTCCACGGTATGTGGGATGAGTCTCGCATTATTTTTGTCGCTGCGTCCACGTGTTCTCATATTGGATATGCACCCTTGCACGCTTTAGGCAAAGATTGCGGCGCGAACTGCCGTTGGCGCAGTGAAGGCGCCGTCGAAGGGCATCCCGACGAAGCGCAAGCCGAGTGAGCCGCCACAGCCGACGCGCAAGTCTCGCCGCATTCAAGGCAAGCAATCAGAAAACCTCGCGCTGCCGGCGTCCTGGCCTGTGAACGACGTTCCGAGGGCCGGCTTCAACGCGGAGGACCCAAGGACAGGGCGATTCGATGTAAACCTGACTGCTGAAGCGGTCAATGTGTCGAGCGCCAGCGGCCGATCGTTCTTGGACAGCATTGCCGGTGGAGTTGAAGAAAAAGGTACTTTTCATTCATGTGATTGCTTGCACCCGCGTTGCTCGCGCTCATGTGTGTGCGTTTTGGTGTGTTTTTTTGTGCATGTGGAATGGTAGAATCCGATTTGAAAGTGGACGCGACGGGCGTCGAGACGGTCAACTACCAGTTGAGCAGCGAGGACATTGTCAAGGCCACGGAAGAGCGGATCTACTCGATCGTCTTCCACTCGCGTCAGGACAAACTCGTGGTCGCGACGGGCGATAAGCGCGGGAACCTCTCGCTCTGGTCGGCGGATGAACCCAGCGACGCAGAAGACGTTGTCGTCATGTACCGACCGCACACGCTTCCCATCACGCAGTTGCACTTTGCGCCGGAGGATTCGACCAAGCTCGTCTCGGCGAGTTTCGATGGCAGCATCCGCGAGTTTGATCTGAAAGCTGGCGCGTTTTCCGAGCTCTATGGTACGCAGGACGACGTTGGAATCACGTCCATGACACTCGACATCGAGCACAACGCGTATCTGATCAGCTGTGACGACGGCCACGTTTGCTCGGTGGATCGCCGCGAGTCCCAGAAGAACGCGTCGCGCTTCTTGTTGCATGAGAAGAAGATCAATACGGTGCACCAGCACCCGGAGTTCCGCTTCTGTCTCGCGACGGCGTCCTTGGATCGCACTGTGTGTCTCTGGGATTCGCGCAAACTGAGCAAAAGCAACAACAAGCCTCTGGTCACGATGCCGCATGAGCGCAGTGTCAACTGCGCGTACTTTTCGCCCACGGGAGACCACTTGGTCACGGTCGGACTGGACAACTACGTTAACCTGTTCAACACGGGCGACGCCAAGCACCACGACGCGCACAGTGTGGCGCCGACGCTCGCAATCCCGCACAACAACCAGACGGGACGCTGGCTCACGAAGCTGCACGCGACGTGGGACCCCAAGCACAAGGACCGATTCGTGATCGGGTGCATGCAGCAGCCGCGACGCATCCAACTGTTCAAGGCGACGCGGAAGAACCCGATCCAGGAGCTCACGAGCGAGTACTTCAACTCGGTCCACTCGATCAACGTCTTCCACCCGACGCTGGACGCCATTTGTGGCGGCAACTCGTCCGGGAGACTCTCGCTATGGAGAGGCTCCAAGTAGGCGTAGGAGAGTATGAAAATCCGCAGATGTACCATTTTGTAAGATGATGTATGACAGGAGGACCGACGCAAGTGTATAAGAATCCTCGGGATTGTCACGAAAGATCTCAAGTTCCGTAATGGATCAAGGCATTTTTCAACTTCCGAATGCAACTCAACAACTTGGAACGCGTAAGCTCATGCCGAAAAGACAAATTTGGGTAGCGATCAACGTTCCGAGCATTGACTGGTAGCCATGCTTGTATGCCTATAACATATTCCCTCCTGACAAGAAGAGTGCTCAATGCCGCCGAGATGAGACAACCTCAACAAGACACAGCAAGGCGCAGTACTCGCTAGACAGCTTTCGTTGGGTCTTGTCCATTCCAAACAGCGATTGCAGGAAAGACCATGGCGACGGCAATGAAAGTGAAGGCTTTGCGTGATTTCTCCATTTCTGTTCAATAGGAATTCACACAAACGTTGTGTCAATCAGCAAAGAATCATCTGCCAACACGAGAAAAGTGCACTTATGCTCGTAATGGCGAACTTGATCGCCGTAGGCTGCAAATAGCTCCACTTTTCTTGTACCAGATCTTTATGCCGACAGGAATCTCTCCACTGTATTGATGTCGTCGTACCCAGTGTACAGTCGCGCGTTGCCGCGCTTTGCGAAATACAGGCTCAGTGTAGGTGCATCACATTGAAGCAAGACACCTGTTTGATCTTTTTTCTTCAGGTCGTCAACTGTTTCGCCGAATTCAATATCCACAGAATACATGCTTCACACTATAGAAACGATAGCTCGACCGTGATTCTTTCGGCGGACGGCACCTACGACAACGAAGGCAAAATCCATTCATGTCGGTAAGTCTCGTGCATTCAAGGCAAGCAATCGGAAAACCTGGCGCTGTAGGGCTTCCGGCCTGCGAACGACGTTCCAAAGGGCCGACTTCAAGCCGGAGGACCTGAGGATCGGTCGATTCGACCCAAACCTGGCTGCTGAAGCAGTGGATAACGGCTCTTGCACTGCGTTTGCCGTCATCCAAGACTCGTTGTCAAGACGCTCGAAGTAAGTACCAAACCATAGGAGGGAATGAATATAAAAAGACACGCCAGACAGGGAATGTACCATTTTGCAAGATGATGCTGGCATGAGGACCGACGCATTGTATAAACACAAATGTAAAAACTGTGGAGGATGATCGTCTGCCACTGATGCTACGTTGGCACTTGCTCACGCACGCACTCACGAGATTCTCCGACATCTCTCTGCTTACGCAGCGTCTTGGTCTCTCAGTAGTGATTTTTCATCCATCGCTACGATAAGCAAAAGTCCAGATACAACACACACAAGCACCACATTTCAGCATATCAAGCAAAATGCCGGCAATGACATGAGAATCGCTCCCACCGACCTTTCTTTCGAATCTCCGTGTGTTTCTTCTGCACAGAGTCGAAATGCGCGAGCAATGCGACGGTATCCACGCGCGACTTGGACGTGGACTTGTCGGCAGTAGCAGTCGTACTATTGCTCCCTTGCGGCGGGCGAGCTGCGCCAATGTCTATCCGTCCAATCGCAGTCGCCATGTTCGTGACACTGACCAAGCGGTCGCGAAGCATTCGAAACGCTGCGCTTTGAGGGAGCAGCATCAGCAATCCGTACAGGCTCTTGACGAGATCAGCGTGGTAGTCTTCATGGATCTCCAATAGCTGCAAGCGCATGTGAATGAAAATCGGAGACTCGAGGAGCTGTACGAGCTTGTCGATCTGCATCAAAAAGCCCACAGACGCATCGATATCTGCAGTAAACTCACACACAAGAAACAACAACAAAATTGCGCGATGTAAGGCAAACCACAAGCAGCAAAATATAGTTGAACACCGCACATGCAATCTCTCGTCCAATGCAATACAGAGCGTCAAAAGGATATAATTTGCTGATGAGCGCCGACGACAACGTGTACGACTGGGCAAGCAGACAAAGACTGAATGCGGCGACTGGGTTGTGACACCAGGACTGGAAGAGTGCCTGGGCAGACAGCACCAAACCAAAAAGAGTATCGTTAGATTACCAACCTTCCAAATGGATCTACGACAATAAGACAGTTGGCAATACATACCGTGAACACTTGAATATCTTCCTTGGAAGCCTGCTTCTGGAAACTACGACGCAGCACCTCACGCAGCTTTTCGAGCTCATTGGCCGTCAACAAGATCAAGTTGAGCGTTTGCACCATCACCGAGGAGAATTCACCGTCCATTTGGGTTTCGAGTCCACTCGCACCGGCGCCAAGCACTTTCGCAAAGATCATGTAAATATTTTTCGAATCGAGCAGCTCGCATAGTTTGCGCACAATCATGCTGCCACGCTGCTCCAGGAGCCGACGATCGTGAGCAAACAGTTGCAACACGGCATTCAGCACCTTTTCAAACTCGACTTCGTTCAGCGAAATGCGCGCGAGTACTTCCAAATCCAACAGCACGACCTTGTCGGACGAATCCGAGAGCGTTTTCAACAATGTTGGCAGCAGCGTGCCAATGTGGGAAACCAGTTGGTTCGGGTACTTGTCCAGCAGCATGGAGATCCACCGCAACGCTGCTTTTCTCGTAGGCGCATGGTCGCTGCTGAGTTCCTTGTTCAGTTTCTCCATGATCGGCACGAGCTCGACTTCTTCGCTCGTCGATTTCACAAGCTGCAGCAAATCCGCGTTCGCACGCTCCGCGACCTGTCGAATCTCGTGCTCGGCATCCGAGATACAATGCATGATTGCTGCCAAAAGTTCGGCGTAAAACTCCACGAGCTTCTCGCCGCCGAGGGTCACAAACTCATGCACCCAGGTGACTGCCGTCAGACGGTTGAAGCGTTCCTTTGAGTTGCACTGCCCGACCAGGATCTCAACCATGCGACCAAAGTCGACGTCTTCGGTTTGCTTGATCTCTCGCAGGAACTCCGAGAGTGCACTGTCCGCTGCCTGGCGGATTTCACGGTTGCCATCACTGAGCATGTTGAACAGACCGTCCAGGAAATCGGGGAGGTAGTCGAGCATATCGATGTCTGGCACTGAATCGAGCACAGTGATCCAGCCAACCTGAAGACAACATAAAGCTGTGTTAGGTCACCGCACAGCCATCGCTTCAGTTAAAAGCATGCAAACAGCAAACGCACCAGCAGCTGACGAATGTACGGGTTCGTCATACGAATGTATTTTTGAAGCAATGGGATGAACATGTCCACTTCAAAGTATTCACTCTCTGTAACGATATCCTTCACGAGACGATCCAGGAGGTTCGCACCATTCTTCACATCCACATCCACGTCTGCAAAGAGCTATTAGAAGACCCAAAAGAGAGAGAGATTAGACTCAGAGTATGAGGCCATTGATAGTCATTTGACCAAATAAAAGCACGCTTGCGATCAACAACTTACCTTGCACAGTCCGTCAAAGATCTTGTTGAAGTACGCCAGGATGTGGCCACGCGCCACCTTTGCGATGTTGTACAGCGATTCACAAGCATAGTACCGCACGCGACTCTCTGGATCATCAAAGCAATGCAAGACAGGCGGCAACAATTTATCCAAGTACAGGTGCGCTTCGTGCATGAGCCCAATTGCAGTCGCCGCGAGACCGATCAGTCCACCTTTGCGGTGGTTCGCATTCGTCGAAAACGCAAACTCGTTCCCCAAGAGCTCAATAATCGCCGGGATGCGTTCGCGACTCGGATTGCTCATCGTCGTGATCTCGTCGCTCGGTTTCGCCGACGGAGACGATCCATTTGCGGCCTGTTGCTGCTGCTGGTGCAGCATGAACTGGCGCTGACGATACTCGACCGACGCGGCGTTCTCCTGCAGCTGCTTGATCAGGTTCTCGACCTCCATCGCCGCGCCTTTGCGCTTGTCGTACGAGCGGTCTCCAAGGTTGCGCAGCAGCGTCGGCGATAGCGGCAACTGCACGGGGAATCCACCGGCAGTCGTCTCCGAGTACGCGTTCTCCTGCTGCTGCGCGGGCTGCAGGAACGGGATCGCGGCCGCGGCGGCCTGCGCTAGCGCGGATTGCGGCAGCAGCGGCGTCGCGTCTCGGTTCGGCGGAGGGTTCATTCTTCAACTACGTGCTGATGCTGCTTCTGACGGTGATGCTGCTGGTGGTGCTGACGAATAGCAGCTACGTGGACCGATGCGGCGCTTCTTCCTTCTCCTTTCTCGCCTTTAATGCGGAATTGGTGGGTTCTTCAAAAAAATCCCGCAAACAGGCAAACAGGGTGACAGATGGCACGCAAGCCGACGAGAGTACGTGACACCTCTGAGTCGATACTCGCAGCAGGATATAAATACTAGAAATGAGAGGGTTCTGAGGATGCCACCCCGCCCAACTTCTCTTGGCACAGTGTGCCACTGTACCCGCTGTCGCAGCCGCCTTTATGGCTTCACCCTAATTGGAGAGCTACACAAAAGAAGGAAAATGGAGGAATGAAGGATTTTGTCTGTGTGTCTATGGCCATAGAGTCGATTTATGTGGGGCTTCTGTATGCGTATATTACTGCGTGCTGCGCCAGTCGTACACGTTCGGGTCGAGCGGCTTCTGCTGCTCGTGGTAGGACTTGCCCGCGACCGTGATGGGGCCGCCGCCGTAGCACATGCCGTCGTCGTGGTACAGCACAAGTGCTTGCTGCGGTGTCACGCCCCGCTGCGGCCGCTCAAAGTCTACGCGCAGATACGCTTTGTTCTCGTCCTGCGCGCCGTCGCTCTTCTCTGCATTACTGTCGTCCCAGTCATGGAGGGTGCTTGCGTTCTCACATGCCTCTTGACGCGACACCAGCGAGATCGTGCACTTACCCAGCTCTTGGCGGTACCGCACGCGATACTGACACCGCATTTGGCCCGTTTCCAGGAGCTCAGCGGGCCAATTGCCTGCAATCCAATTGAACTCGGATGCCACCACAAACAGCGAGTCCGTGAACAGCGATGGATGCCGCGTGCCCGGCGCGATGATCACCGCGTGGTCGGACTTCCGCTTGCCCACGACGAACCACTTCTCGCTCATACCCTGGATGCGCGCACCCTGACCAATCGTGTACGACGTGAACCCGTCGTGGTCATGCATCTTATCTCCGTCCACGGTGTAAAACGCGCCCGTTTGCCGCGGAATGTACTGGTGGATGAAGTCCGCGAAGTTTCGCTTGCCAATGAAGCAGATCCCGACGCTGTCTTTCTTTTCCGCCGTACAGAGGCCCTCCGCCAGAGCGATTTGCCGCACTTGGCTCTTGCGCAGCTCGCCCAATGGGAACAGTACTTTCGAGAACGCCTTCCCCGCGACGTTGGAGAGGAAATAGCTCTGGTCTTTCGTGTCGTCCTTGGCAGCGTACAACTGCGGATATTCGTCGCTGCCAGTGGCTCTTTTCAACGCAGCGTAATGACCCGTCGCGACGAAATCGGCGCCGATCTTGTCTGCGTAATCCAAAAACGCCTTGAACTTGATCTCGCGATTGCAGAGGATGTCTGGATTCGGCGTCAATCCCTAAGAAGCCATGCAAAGCATTCTCTATGAGCATGCTTATAGTGGTTGCAATTTCAACCAGACAGCGGCATTATCGCATAAAGCACCGTCATACCTCTTCGAAGCTCTCGAGACATGGCGAAAACACTGCGTTCCAGTACGACTGCACGAGGTTCACCTGCTGCGCCTCGATGCCGAGCTGCTTGCACACGCCCTCGACGTCTTTGAACTCGGCGTCATGCGGACACGCCGCTTTGCCCAGCTCGTCACTCGCATCCCAGTTCTTCATGTATACGCCCGTGACGTGGTAGCCTTGCTTCTTGAGCAGCAGCGCGGTCACGGACGAGTCCACGCCACCGGACATGCCCACGACGACGTGCTTCTTCGCATTCGCGCTGAGCTCACTCGCAGTTGGCTCGCGAAGCGCAGCGCTGGAACTGACAAACAGTCCGCGCGCGAGTGCAGAGCGCCGAACCGCAGTGGCGCGCGGGCGCAGTGCCGCTGCCCACCAGCGGCATCGAAGCGTCATGCTCATCTTTGGCCGGCTTCTTGTGGCGATTGATTGACCAGCACAAATGGCAAGTCAATTTTGGTTAGGTGGACCACATAACGGGTGCATGCTAAATAGTGTGGGATACGCTATTTCGAGGCAAAAAATGCTGTTTTGGTGGCGAAAACCTGGCGGAAGCATGGGTACAATTTTCCCATCGACCGCATTGCACGTCGAAGCTACGAAGCCGGTGAGCAGCTACTATCTGATAATATGCGCTTTCATGTATCTATCTGAACTATTTGCATAGCCCTCGTGCTGTCGCATTGCAGCCCGGCTTTCGTTTTGCACTTAAAGGCTCAAGGCTAACGTCAAAGAATCCCACGATGCTGCCGTTGCAGCGCTTCATCACCTTCGTGCTCAATGCAATAGCGTGCGCATCTGCATAACGCCGTGTATGCCATTTCTAGCCGACCACGGGCAAAGAGATGCGTGGAAACTCGTCCATGTATACCTTCCGATTGCTTTTCCCCATATACACAAATATGCTCCTCGGCTCGTTTGGCACACCGAGACGTTGCCTGCTGTCTAGCCTGAAAGCTGCTCATTTGCACAATCCTATGCGCAAGCCCAGCTGGTATCAATATTCGCACAACTGCAGTTTTCTCAGTGGCTTCGAGAAAATCTATGCGCAATTTGCTTGTACTCTGCTTTTCTGCCGAGATGTTGTTGATCGTTCTGGCGCCACAAGCTCAATGGATGTCATGCAATATAAATTCGGTGCATTAACTATGGTTTGCGGGGAATCTGGGGGGCCAACCATATAAAGTGTCCTGACTCGTCTTTATCGTAATTAGAACTCGGCTTCGTCGCTCGACTCGCCGTCGTCGTCGTCGTCCTTGCTCGCGCTCGCAGCGCTTGGAGGGAGCTCCATCGGCTTGGCCATGGCGGCAATCGCAGCGCGGCGTCGTGCACGCGGGATGATGTTCGACGTGTCCACGCCAATTAGGTCGTCCTCGTTCAGTTTGACCTCCGGGTCCGACTCTGAGTCCGAGTCGTCGTCGTCGCTTCCTTTTGTCCGTCGCTTCTTCGACTACCGTTCACAAGCAGCAAGATCCCGTAAAGTCAATATTCCACATCAAGCTCTATAGATTGCCTCTTTTTCCCTCTTACCTTTGGAGCGCTATCTTCGTCGTCGTCATCATCGCCTTCCTCATCATCGTCGCTGCCTTCTTCATCCTCATCTTCGTCTTCTTCCTCGTCATCCTCGTCCTCCTCCTTCTCCGCTACCTTCTTGGCCTTCACGGGCACCACGGACTTTCCATTCGCCTTGCCGTTCGTCTTGCTCTCGTCCGACGGCGACGCGGACTTTTTGGTAAAAAAGTCGTCGATCTTGCGCTTGCCCTTGGCGGCTTCCTCAGCTCTGCAGCCACACACGCACACATGCACACACAATCAGTACACATAGAGATCAGCTATATACACGCAGAGATGCATGCTTTTAGCGTACGGATTGGTCATAACGGTCGCTCGAATCGCTTGGCGCGCTTCTTCCTCTCTTTCTCTCTCTCGCCTGTAGCAGGGAACTGACCAGTCAATTGCGAGCCAATTTGTGTTTTTTGGCGGCAGAACGGGGGGTTATTTTGGGGGTTTCTCTCTCATACCTAATACGAGGACCCCCCAACAGCCATATCACGTTCGAGAGAACAGCAAATCTTGTCACCTTCATATATGAATACCCTTACTAAATAGATGAGTCCTGAATGGACTGTGGTAGAATTTATCCTGTAAAGGCTCATGATCGCGAGTTGAAGTCGACAGAAATGGCGCGAGATCCGAAATGATGCGAACATGGAGAACATGGAGGACTCGGCGCCATTCATAAGCGCTCCGTTGTGGGTCTTATTGCCAACCAGACCGCACTGTGTACCAGTCACTGACTACGTGTTACCGTAAAGAAAAGAAGCAATCGTCGTGTCTGTATACTCAGGTAATCAGTGGTCCATCATTCCTCGATAGTCATCCCATTGCGTGGCTGCACTAATGCTTTTGATTTGTGTCGTGCAGAGAGCGCTTCATGGTGTTGCTATTACAAAGCAAATGCGTTTGCTTTGGCGCCCTTATAGCGCCATGAATACGAAGCAATTGAGAAAGCAAAAAGGACGAAAAGGCGCGCGGTTGTTGACGCGGCCGTTGGTTTCGCATATGAATAACCGAGCAGATTTGCTTGACAGACACAGTGCCTTCGGGCCATGTAAATAGCTACCAGTTTGTGCGATGAAATCGATGGAGCCACGCGCTGCAGACCCTGACCCAGAGGGTATGCTTGACGATGAGCACGAGCGAAATGCCGTCAGCGATGTTCCTACTGACCCTGTTGTCCAAGCGTATCGAGCGCCGTACAATGAAACGATCGCACCGCCTGGAGGACCGCTGTCTCGAGTGGTACAGCGAATGCATTGCCTCCCTATTCATATTTTCACTGTGTACTAGCTAATGCGCGTTGTTTTGTTGTGTCAGATTTGTCCACCCATCGAGTTTCCGCCAGAGTCCAAGCGCGCGCAGACGATCGAAGACGCAGAAGTGGATCTGGAGGAAGACATGGACGAGCTTAAAGCGGCAGTGCATGCGTACAACGTCGACTTCCAGCGGCGAATTGTACGAACGCTGTTGATACCTTCATATTGATCTTTCAAGTACATGCACATGGTGCACACTAACACGGTGCTGCTGACGCTGCTTTTAGGATGCAGTTAAGGAGCGCGGACGAATTCTTGAAGAACAAATCAACCAAGAGAGGCAAGACATGGAGCTATCGAGTCAACAGTTGCAAGCGGATTTCAGGAAACACTTTCAAAGCGCGTTCCTGTCGATGGAGCAAAAGACGCTGTCCCATTTCGCTCGACTTGAGGCGCATGAGGTCGTAACCGAAGAGAGAAAGTAAGGAAGTGAGGTCTTATTTCATGGAATTTAGATATGTACATTGGACTTACATGCCAGAGTGTTTTGTCATCCACAGGGTTCGTGAATGCGATGCCGATTTCAAAAAGTTTGCGTACACGACGGTGCCAGAGATCATGGAAAAGCTGCAAGGCACGATCACGCGGCGACTGGACAAGAACCACGAAACCTTTGACATTGAAAACGCCAAGATCCAAAAGCGCGAGAAGAAAACACTCGGTGCTCTGGAAACCAATGAGAAGAAGACCGAATCCAGTTTCAACGTGGAGCGGCAGCGTCGCACAATAAAGTTTCAGGAGCGCGAGGAAGATTTCCATCACGTCATGCGAGTGGATAACCGCGACATGGAGCGGAAGCAGTCGAACCAGATCGAGATCCTCGTGAGCTTGCAGCACCAGCTTCACGAAGAGAGCAAAGTGCGTCAAAAGGAAGATCTGGACATTTTGGACAAACTCGCCGCCTCGTTCCACCAACTGCAGTCGAGTATTCTCAAAAACCTCGGTGAAGAGTGACGAAGGACTCTTTGTTGTGCAGACGGGTGGCAAAGGCATAAATGGAATCAAAGCATGCCAAATCGACGGTTTTCAAACAAAAGAAAATGAAGTGGGGGGATTTTGCGTTTTTGTTTTTTGTATATTGTTCGAATGAGAGTCTTCTCGTTTCTTCTTCTCCTTGCCGATGGTCAATAACTGACATTATCTGCACCGCCAATGAACAAGAGCAAAGCGGAGTTCCGTTCAAACGCATACACGCCAAACAACAACCCAACGTCCGTATTCTCGTCTTCCCTCTTGCTGCGATGTTACCCAAACGACCGATCGAGAGAAAGCGCGTGCGTCACGCTACACTGTTTCTAGAAAGCTCCTCCGCCAACAATTTAGTTGGTGGCGGCCTTCTTGGAGACAGCGACCGTACCCTCACGGAAACCGTTCTTGAACTTGCGCGACACAGTCTTGAGGTACTTCATGCGGCCAGTGCCCTGGGTGCGGCGGCGGAGAGCCTTCTGCGACCAGTTGACTGTAGAGAATTAAAGCAAAGCATGGTGTCACAACGTCGTGAGCCATCTGGCCCATACAATCATGCACATACACACGAAAAACAGCGGAATACGTACACTTGCGCATCTTGGCGGCAGGGTAACCACACGAGGAGCAGACGCTCTTCTGGACGTGGTACGAGCTGCGACCACAACGACGGCAGATCGTGTGGGTCTTGTTGTGACGCTTACCGAAAGATTGGGTACCTTTAGTCTACACACACACACGCGAACGCAACAGCATGGTGGAGGAGCTCTTGTTTAGTACGCTTGCTTCATCAATTGAAGATTCCATGAGTCGCCAGCGGATCGATCGCAAAGCCAGCTTCGCCCGCGTTCTTTTTTCTCTCTCTATCTTTCGATATGGTTCCTCTCTCGTCTGCTTCACACGATGCCGGTATCCTCCGAGCCTGTTGCGTCGAATGGCATGGTGCACGGCACGTCGGCGTTGTCCGTTTGTTCGCAATTGCTGCTGTCTACAAAGCCAGTATCGCCTGTCCTGTTGAAACTCGTCGCTGGCAGATTGACAACCCCCCACACGTGCATATCATACCAAACGCACAACCGCCGCTGCGCGGTTCTTCACGACAACCGCTCAATTGATTCGTTTGCTGCAGGTTCCGCGCTGCCATGTCGCGCTTCGAGTGGCTCGGATGCATCCATCTGACAAATCGTGGCTGTCGCCGGGAAGCGGGAGGAGGAGGCGAAAGGCGCCGACCGAAAGAGAGAGAGAGAGAGAGCAACAGCGCGCGTGCGTCGCCTGCATGATCCGCTGGCCGCCGACCGACCGCAATCGGTCGCAGGGCTGCGTGGCCCACTTACCATCTTGAATTCGGACTTCGACTTTGACGCTGAGCGGAAGGAAGGGTAAAATAAGCGTGCCCAGCAGCCATCGGTCTTCCAGCCAACCCCCCAATCAAACGGCGCGCCATACAAACTCCAAGTCACACCCGCCGCACTGCACTACGAACCAACCAAAATCGCGCGGCCCTAACCGCGTACTTTTGCACCGCCATTGTACCGGTATGCAAAAACCGGTATTCACTTTAGCCAATGGAAACTCTCCACCACCCAAAAATTCACTACGGTAACTGGATAGCAATTCATTGGAGTGCACGATTCACGAAAAGGTGGATGCACAATTTTGAATTGATGGTTGCAACCGCACTTTAATGGAATCCTATGGTAGTTCTAGTCAAACAAAAGAACCCATTTTGAGGGGGTCGGATTTTTACCTCGAAGAGCTACGAAGAAGCAAAGATACCGACTCCGTGTGCATGCAGCCGCCGTCCTGAGCAGCAACCCGCAGCGTGTGACAATCGATGGTGAGTATCCCGAGCGGCTCTGGTAGTAGCGCTGCTGCTGCTATAGCGGCCACTGCTGCTGGCAACACGTGCACCGCCAGGCCAACACTGGTGCCAAAGGGCACGCGCGCTCTTGCCGTTCGCAGCTCACTCTTTGCGGCACTGTGGCCATGCGCGCTCTACCTCTGCTGCTCGTTCGCTATGAACATGCTCACGAAGATCCTACTCACGACGTATCAATGGCGCGCGCTGTACACGCTGGGGGCGGTCCAGAACACGTTCACGATGGTGAGCGTGCTGGCGTTGCGAGGTGGACAGTTTGTTTGGACTGCGATGACGAAAAGCTGTGAGAAGGATGAATCGGGTTGTGGTGCAGTGCAAGTGCCAAAAATGAGGTGGAGGTTGAAGCTTCCGGAGCTCTCGTATGTGCTGAAAGTACTGGTGCCGCTTGTTGCGCTGCATGTCGGAAATATGATCCTCGGCTTTGCGAGCATGCAAATCGTGAACATGCCCATGTACGTCAATATGCTCTCGGGCTATGATTATCTTGGATGGATACACTAATGGCTGCTATTTTACTATGGTGTGCAGGTATCTGGTCCTCCGCAGGCTAACGACACTGAAGGTGATGCTCATCGAGTGGCTTTTGTTGCACAAGGTACGTTGCAAGTATCTGGGACTGCGGCATCTTCCTGTCAAATCCTAACCAGAAGTACTCATTGCACCCTTCAGGAGATGTCTATGCAAGTCAAACTCACTCTCCTGCGTGAGTACATCTCCTTGCTGCCTCGCGCTCTCCTCAGGCAAAGCCCATTTCCTCATCTCGTTGTTTGTCGTTCGTCCTAGTGAGCACACTCGGGAGTGTGATCGCCGGCAGCACCGACGTGACGTCAGATGTGACAGGCTACGTACTCGTGCTGCTTCAAAATCTGTGCAGCGCGTTCAGCCTCACATTCTCGAAGGAGAGTGCGCTGTCCTCTATGGAGCTCGTGCTCTTGAACAGCACGGCTGGCTCCCTTATCTGCTCGCTCCTGGCGTTCCATAGGGAGCACGACGCCGTGATGGCGTTCTCGTACCTGTACGATGCGCAGTTTCTGGCGATCGTGGGCGTCATGTGCTGCGTGTGCGTCTTGTACCAGTTCTCCATCTTCCTGTGCACGATCCACAACTCGGCGCTCGCGACGTCGGTCACGGGCAACGTCAAGGACCTCATATCAACCGTGTGCGGGTTCCTCTTCTTCCCCGACGTCCAGGTCCGCGTTGGCAACGTCGCTGGCGTCATGCTCTCGTTCCTAGGCGCGTACTCGTTCTCCTACCTCAAGTACCGCGCCCTCACCCACGAGCGCAACAAACTCAAGCAAACTTGAGACAGCGAAGCGCATGAATGAAGTCGCGAGTCTGTGTGTTGTACTTATAGTAGATACATTTCTCGTCTTTTGCTATGATAGAATAATTTTGTGGACTCGCGACGACGGATACACATGATGTTGATGGACAGTTTTGTGGATCTAAGGCAAGCGATAAACACAATTGACGCGTGGCTGACGACTGCTGGGCTCTTTGTCTTCTCCTGATCTCCCTGAACATCCTGCAGCGCGATAGAGTTTGCATTCTCCCCAAACTCGGTTCTTGTTGAGTCGGACGCTGTTCGGGATCTAAAAACTTGTTACTCCATCGAGCTCTGCGAACTGACCTCAAAATGGCTGTCCGTGTCGTCGAGACTCTGCTCCAACGGTGAGATACCTGAATTGCAACGCACACACAAACAAGGCGTCAATCGTCAAAGCACAGATCACGTCGCAGTACCAACCACAGTCTGAGCACGTACATCCATCTCGCTGCGAGGACGTGAGTGACACGCGGTCATCGACGTCATCGTCGTCATCGTTTGGATCGGCCATGGAGATGCTGTCGAGATCAAAATCCACGGCCGTGACCATCTCGAGCGCCTCGGCTGGCAGCGACTGTACGCGTCGCGCAGCGGTTCGCGAGCGCCGTCCAGCGCTGGCACTGGGCGGCACCGGTTGGCTGTGCGTAAACTTGTTGTCGGCGTCTTGCTGCTGGTACTTTTTCAACTGGGAGATCGCCTCAGCGGTCGTGCGGGTCTGCGAATACGCTTTGAACGGTGACAGCGCAGCGGCGGCGGCGAAACCCGAGTTGACCGCGACAGCACTCTTCATGTCCTCGTTCTGGTGATGCGAGTCGCCTGCCATCCATGATTTGCGGCGCTCTTCGTACTTCCACTTCTGTCGCATCTCAGTGAACGCCGGCGTCGCCTGGATGCTCTCGATCACGTCCGAAAAGGTCACTTCTGGGCTTCTCGGTGGCGGCGGCGCAAACGATTCCCAGTCCGCGTAGTTGCTCAGCGGCTGACTCGCTCGCCACAATGCCGCCTGTCGGATTGCCGTCGACAGCGAGCGCATCCGCTTCGCATCGTCGCTGCTGCCAGCCGCATGCTCCTCAATCTCGTCCAAGAACCCTTGGCGCTGGGAAGTGGAAGACGGACCTGCACGGGACGTCGTACCACTGAACAAACTCCCGACGACCGTGGTTTGCTCGTCTTCATCCTCGTCGTCTCCATCTTCGCCACCGTTGTTGCGCTCGTCATCGGCGTGGCGGTCTTCGTCGCTGCTAGACGAATCCTCGCCGTGGTGCGTCGCACCAAACACGCCCGTGCTCTGCTCAGCGAGCAGGCGCCGCAGCAACAGTCGCTTCGACACCTTCTGCTTGATCAGCGGCCGCATCGCCTTGCGCACGCCCTTGCTCGACCACGCCTTTTTGATCGAGTTCTCGTGCTCACGCGATAGCAGCACCATCTTGTGGATCTTCTCGTCAAAGATCTTCTCCCCACGATCCAGTTTGCGCAGCACGCGGATGAGCGTCGACTGGATCGTCGCGATACTGCGATCGACGTTTGTGTTGTCGATCTTTGGGATCAAGTACTTGTCGGCGTGCTTGCACAGATGGCGCTGGATGATGCGGATGTTGTCAAAGTACTTGATGTACTTGTTCTCCTGCGGGTCGATCGTCATGTGCCGTGCGCGCACAGCAAACCGCTCGCGGTGCTTCAGCTCGTTACTGATGTAGATCACAAACGGCACGCAGTTCGGATGGCGCCGCACGAGCTCCATCATCTGGTCCGTGTTCAGGTGCACGCCCTCGACGACAAGCGACTGTTTCCGTCGCTCAAACATCGTTAGCACTTTATCCAGTTTCTCCAGCACGACCTCACTCTGCAGCTTGTAGCCGCGCAGCACCTTCCGCTTGTGCAGCCTGTTCGTCGACATGGCCGTGCCGTCAGACGCGATACTGAGCTCATCGATCTCGGCTTGTGTGAGCGCGTCGCCCGCCTGGTACGTCGATACAAACGCGCACGGATTCTCCTCCTTTGATGTGAACGCGCGCAGAATATGGCGCACCGAGTCCGTAGGCAGAACGGTCGTGAGCCGCAATCGCGCCGCTAGTAAGGACGCTAGCGTGGACTTCCCCGTGCCCGACGTTCCTCCCAGCAGTACCACAAACGATTGGTTCCGCTGCGTGATCTCCTTTGCAACTTGGAAGTCAAGCAAGTGGTGCGGCTTCGTGTAGTCCAGTCTCGCGAGCGACGAGTAGATGCACTGATGCAGGTAATGCCACGGCAGCGCTGGCGGGGACTCGCTGGCCGCCTGCTTATCGGTGCGCAGTGTCAGTTGCTTGAGTTGTGCTGCATCCACCGCGGATTCAATACTAGCATGACTGCTCTCGATGGCACGTACCACCTGTAGCCCCAGTTCGCCATTGTCTTGCTCGCTTTTGCCTGCGTCGTCGCCAGCAGCAGCAGCCGAATGCGTCGCGACGTACTTGTAAAACACGACGAAGACCTCCTTGGTCACGGCGACGGCGTCCTTGGGACGACAGCCCATGAGCATCAGAGTCTCCTGCAGCCGGTAGCGCGTGAACGTCTCGCGACTCTCGTGGCGGTTCACGACCAAGCGCTCCATCGGGTCGCTGCCGTCGGCTTCAGCCTCGACGGCGTCCATGGTCGCGGTCGATCGAGGGCGGTGGGGGGCGTTGTTTTCCGCCACGGTCGCCAATGTGGTGTTTAAGAAGAGAGCGGTGAGAGAGCAGAGGAAGGAAGGAAGGAAGGAAGGGAAGGAGGCGTGCTGCTTGGGGGCGGCGGGGCTTGTATGGGCGGGCGCCTTTGTTGAGTTCACTCGGCTCGACAGACGACAACATCCTGGACGCCTTCAAGAATCAAAACAAAGCACTTTGTTTTGTTCCGAGTAAGTGCGATTTGGACTAAGTACGAATATAGAAGGATTTGCATCAACGGCATCTTTTTGGATCAAAAAGGGGAGGGGGCACAATTGGCGAAACGCAGCATGATTGGCGCATCACATAGAGTTGTCGACACACGCAAGGTATCGAGTTATCATCGCAGTCTGGAAGTCACCCCAGCTATTATCCATGTGCTTGAGCCAACTCGAGTTGGCGACTATCTAATGAGCACTTTAAAGGCCTGCAGAATCGGGATCGGCGGTGGCGGCCTGCACCTGAACAAGAAGTCGGGCGAACAGAGCGCGATGGATGCGACGCTGCGAGCGGTTCGTCTGCGCAAGGAGTCGTTCCACGGCACGGGCCAGTCGCTGAATGGCTCCATCGGCAAAGTGCCGACGCTCGGAGGCATGGACGTAGGCGGCAGCAGCAGCTTTTCGAGCGCGTCAGCGAGCCGAACGGCGTCGGGCGAGCGCGTCCTGGTCGCTGCGAACGAGGAGGAAAAAGAGGAGAAAGCGCCCGTGCCGTTCCAGGGCGTTGCGTGTCTCTTGATATTTGGATGAATCAGCACTTGGAGAGCCAAATTAAGCAGCAACTGGCGCGCTTAACAAAAATGAGCAACCATACCATGCAAGCTCGAGTCTTCGTCGCGCTCGGCGGCCCCATTCCTCAACTGGCCGCGATGTCGAGGAAACTAAAACGCAAGTGGAGTGACGAGCAGGGCGAGACCGACGCAAGCGAAGAGGCCAAGGTCGCGAAGAGCCAGCGACCGAATGTGACAGCCCGGCATGCTGCGAACGCCAACACGGAAGTGACCGTGATGAAAACCTCCTTGAACTCCTTCTGCAAGGACAAAGGCAAAGCATTGCCATGGGAAGGCGTTCTCTTGGATCTGAGCAAAGCTGTTCTGGAAGCGTATGCGCTCGCCAACATTCACGTCTTGCGACTGTGTCAAGCCCAAGTACCCTTGCAACCTTTGGATCAAGGATTTTTTACCGGTGCATGTCGGCTGTAGCAGTTGGGTATTCAGGCGTGGTGAGAACGTCGAGAAATTATGAAACTTTTCAGCGGTCCGTAGCGATGTATAATGAATGGCGAACTGCACACGTCGAACGCGCGTGCAACTTCTACAGCTGGCAGCAAACGCAAGTCTGGAGATGGCAACAAACGCAAGCAATGCGGTTCACCTCAACTTTTACCGCCGCTTCCATAAGTTTCTTAAGATTCGATACGACCTCGACAGAAAGCAAGCCTACGTGATGCTGATAGACATTGTTGAATCAGAGTACGAAGGCAAGGACCCCTGCGTGTTGTTGTGGCGTAGACGTATCCCACGCCAATCCAATAGCAAGGTGGGTAACCAGCCGCATCTACTCTTGCCTTTGATGTACACGTTTCTTGCCTACATTGAAGAGCACAATCGCCTGAACCAACGTACACCTGGGTTTGTGAAAGCTCGCACGTTCAGTCTTCTCCCATTCAAGAAGGGGCTCGTGGGCAGTCATTTCAAGATGTGCAAAACGGGGCTTCGGTCACTCTTACAACGCGTGGGCCAAAAGATTCCCGGTGCAGGGTCCGAGTGGAATGCCGTCGCCAACGCAACATGGCGAGAGCTTTTCAACATTGGAAAGTTTGCGACTGCCAGCCGCAAGTTTGCCGGCGAGACCTTGGCAGATGGTAAGTCGGTGAGTGTTGTGCTCCGCAAACCCAAGCGCAAGTCGACTCCATGCAACATTAACCTGGCGGACTATGATGTGGTTTGGGCCTGGATCCCGGTCGCAGGGATCTTTTAGTCGCTACCAATCAACTCGACGGCAAAGTGTCTTGCTCTTCGCGCGCATACTACTCTGGCGCGTGCACCAACGAGAGCAATCAGACCATTCGTCAGTGGCAAAAGAGTCGAAAAGACGTTCTGAAGGCAATCCGGAACATGCCCACCAAGAAGACGGCCTCGGTAGAGCGCTTGAAAGAGTACATCGACTTTATGATCCCGCGACTGGGTCTCTTATTGAATTTCTCTATGGTAAAGCCATTTAGAAAACTCAAGTTGCGGAGATTCATAAGAGTGCAAAAGAAGCTGCGCAAGATGTATCTGCAGCTGACTGAGGGCGCCGGTCGTCACATGATCGCCGGCTTTGGCGACTGGAGCAATCGCGACATCGCTGGGCTGATCAAGAAATGCCCGTCAGGTCCAGTCAAGCAGTTCGAGCGCAAGCTCCGGGAGTTCTGCACCGTGGGGCCTATCGACGAATATCGGACGAGCAAAGTGCACGCGGATTGCCACACGCCTCTCGTGTACCAGTACTGTCAGCGGTTGTGCCGGGGTGTCGTCGAAAGACGTCTCAAAACATACAGTGTACTCCATTGTCCGCACAATGGCTGCTTTGGTATGACTGTAAACCGAGATGCCAACGCCTCCCGCAACATCCTCCATCTTCTCCAGCGTCAAGTGCAGGGCACGCCATGACCCCAAGTGTTTTGCAGAAGAGGAACAACCAAATCGACAAGTGTCTACGGGTGCCTGGTGTAGCAATACACCGCGGTGGTTCGTAAGAACCCACCTAGGACAGCCATTTTATGGCATTACGACAAAGGCCCGGGAAGAAGAATGGGGGACACCGTAGAATTTGTAGTAGAGTAGCATTCTTCGCGTGGCATTCTCGGTAACTTTGTACTGGGTAGACCAGATTCCCACTCACGTGTGGCAAATCCAAATCCAAGCGCCACGTGGGTGCAACCGCGTCTTGTTTGCATCTTCACGATTGGATAGGAGTGTTTTTGTGGGAATAAAGGCGGAGAAAGGAGATGTGAGTCAAAAGTGGGATCGGTTGGCAGCAAGACGTGCACAAAAGACCCATTCTCCCAAACGTCCTTCCTCAACACAGCCACTTTGCATAAATCCTGGGAAGAACGACAAACCACAACGGCACGATTCTCACCAATGACCCACTGTACCCACCGTTATTCATGTTTGACCCAGTATTTCTCCCGCTGCATTGCTCGCGATGTCCCACCCTGATTTACGCGCTCCGTTCTGAACTCCTGCCCTTTTTTACCTACTCGGTACAATTATAAGGACCGCCTCCTTCCTCCCTCGTCCCCCGCCCATGTCCCCCTTCCCTCCTCCTCTATGTTAGGCGCCAAAAGGAAAAAAAGGAAGAAACCCGCAATCAATCCCCGACCGGAAAGGAAACTCAGAGGCGGCGGCGCGGACACGAAGAAAGCAGTAGCAGCAGGAGACAACGTAATGGCAGGCGAGGGCGAGTACGCACCCAAGCGTATGGACGCGATCAAGCTCGCCAAGGGCTCCAAGTGGGAGGAGCTCAAGAAGCTCGTGGACGCTGAGCCGCTCACGGCGCAGCAGATCGACTCGTACGGCATGCTGCCGCTCCACTGGGCGTGCACCGAGCCGCACTCGATCAGCGAGACCGTGCTTATGAGTCTGCTCAAGGCGTTCCCGCAGGGCGCGCGCGCGACGAACACGGCCGAGATGCTCCCGCTGCAGATCGCGATCAAGGCGCAGGCCAAGATTGAGTGGCTCCAGGCGCTGCTCGCGTCATACCCGGACGCCGTGCTCAAGAAGGCGCCGTCGGGCGAGAATGCCGTGCAGCTCGCGCGGAAATCGAATCTGCCCGCTCGATCGGTCAAATTGCTGGAGGAAATGTATCACCATGTGTGCGAGAAAGCTGGGTACTCGAGCGAGCAAATGGGCTACGACGGCCACGACGATTACCCAACAGGCAGAGAGGACCGAGCACCAGGACAGCACACGGGGTCCTCGCATGGAAGCTCAGCGTATGCATCGAGCAGTATCAGTGGCACGTCTCAATCTTCGAGAGGACGCGGTCCAGGTAGCTACAAGTCGCGCGCGTTCTCTGATAACGATTACCAGCTCATGAACACGACGGACTTGTATCGCAGTACGAGCGGCGATTCCTTTCGCACGGCCAGTGTCTCCAGCGTTAGTTCAATCAGCGGTGGCTTGAAACCGATGCAGTACCAGCCGAATTCGCGCGGATCTAGCCGCTCCGTGGTGTCGCTCCCGCCGCGGTGGACGATCGCCCCGAATTGCCACATCTGCTCGTTGAAGTTTGGAGGACCGTTTAAGAAACGCCACCATTGCCGAAACTGTGGTCAATCGATTTGCGGAGATCACTCAGCACGCGAGCGCATGCGGCTGCCACACTACGGACTTAGCGACCGTCATCGTGTGTGCACTGTCTGCCACGATTTGCTACGAAATGGCTTGACGCTGCAGCTGAACCAGCCTCGAACGACGCAGACCCAGATGCTTCCGAACCGGAGATCGGACGAAGCAGTGCAGCGCCTGCCCGATGCTCCGAACACATCGTATCAGTTGGAACGTCATGTCTCGGCGCCAGCACGTCCGAGCAACCTGGATGCGCCGTACAACGGCATTCACGATCAGGTCGCGAGTCTGCAGAAACAGGTGTCGATTTTGATGGAAGAAAAAGAACTCGCAGAATCGCAACTACGAGCACAGACAGAACTCTTGAACGAAACCCTTGACCCAGAGCGATTGAGCCGACGAGGCAGCGGGCGAGACCGACTGAACTCGTTCCCTGTGAAGCTGTCATCAAGTGGCTCCTCCCCTGCAGGTACGAGCACAAGTGAACTGCATCAGTCCGGATCGCATAGTGGCTATGGTCAAATGTACAACTCTTATGAGGCTGGTGGGAAGATGATGCAGCGAACAAACAGCAGCGGCAGTTTCCGAGGACGTGAAGTAGATATTGATCGTCCAAGCACGGATGTACCGCCGCCTGTGCCAGTGAACGTCGCTGTGCCAGAACCAGTCGCCTCCAGTTCTCCTGTGGCGCCATTGCAAGACGAATTTGCGAGCGTGTCGCTCGTTGAGTCCACGTACTCGGACGAATCAGAGGAACGGCCAACCGAGGGATTCGGCGATTTACACGACGCCGACGAAACGTATGACTCGACGCAAGAGTTTGCCGATGATGACGAAGGCGATGACGGGACGCTTCCGGAGATCGATGTGATGGTGAACCTCGGCTTATCTATGATGGATAACGGCATGGTGAGTGCTGCGGTGCAAGCATTTGCGCGAGCCGTGGACATTTGCCCCAACGACGCGACTTTGCACTCGTACTTGGGCCGTGCGTACTACGCCGATGATAATTTAGATGATGCCGTGATCGCGATCACCAAGTCGCTGGAGCTCGAGCCGTCTGCGACGAACTCGACGTTACTGGGCAAGATTCTGTTCGAGAAAGGAGACCACGAGAAAGCCATCGAGGCGTACCAGAAATCCTTAGAGATCCAGCAATCCAAAGACTAACATGCGGATGGAAAAAAGAAAAAAGCGAAGAACGACGCGATGAAAAAATAATGCGGCGATTTGAGATGAGAAGGCTATAGTTGAAGGCAGGACTAAGCAGCGCTCAATAGCAAGGACGCAAAAGAAAGACGCAAAGGCAAGAGAGAGAGAGAGAGAGAGAGAGAGAGAGGAATGGAAGCAGCCAGTGGTCGTAGAAGAAGAGGTGAGTGAGTTTGTGTGATGCTTTCCATGCGGATACATGGCGTTTGTGCGTGAGTCCAAATATGCGAAAAAACAAAGACAAAAAAATATGGATCCAACCAAACGACCCTTGGTTTTTGTATCTTCACACTAAAATAGGAGTGAATGTATCGATGGTACAAACTCACATATGTGGTCTAAACGACCATCGCTTGCATTTTTCAACGCACAAGTGTTAGCATCGGTTATGCGCTAAATAACTCGATTTCGCTGGTTTGAAAGTTCAAAAAAAAGTCTCAAACATACACTCTTCCTCGTGTCATTTTGAAGAGCTACGATTTTATGGAGACGATCCGTCCATTGCGCCATTGCTGGAAGAGCGCCACCGCCACGCTCTACTGCCATGAGCGCCGCCGCCGTTGCAGTGCACTGCGAGCTGGAATTCCAAGTGGCGAATGCGCACACGGGGCGGAACATGTGCACGACTGCGTGCAAGCGCACAGTGGTGAGGCCCCTTGCACTCGCATGTCAACAATGGCAATGAACACAATAATGCACTAATGATATAGGTGTAACGTGCTACTGGTTGCTGTGTGGTTCAGATTATTAAGAGACGCGGCGGGCTGGAGGTCGTCAGCGAAAACCCGCCGATGCGCAAAGCGCTCAAGATGCAGGAGCAAAAGTATGAAGGTACGAACGAAGCAAATGCAAGTTGACGGATTGTAGTATTGGGCTCACGGTCTCTCTGTTGTGCTTGCGCTTACACGTGGCAGTCTATTCAAGCCATGTGAACCACGGAAAGCTGACGTTTATCACGTAAGGAATGCATTTGATGCATTCTCTGAGTCCAATGCAAGTCAAAGCTCACATGTGTCAAATGCGTGTGCGTTTGTATTATTGTAGACGTGATGGTCCTCGCATGTACCAGTACAACTTTCGTGGCGGTGAGCCTGCGGAGATTGAGTCCATTTTTGCATTTACCATCCGCATGGGTGCGATCTCAAAGACACCGCGAGCCCGCGTGCCCACCACCAGCGCGCTCCAGCAGCCACCAACCTACTCGAGTTTGCTTCGAAAGAGACAAGCTGAGCGTGCTCCTGAGCCGGAGTACCACACTCCAAGACGAGCGCTTCGAGATGTTTCCAACGAGATCGGTTCTCCTGAATCCAGTAGGACGAGACGCATAGGTGCAACTCAGTATGAGCGAACACGCAAGACCAGGCGAGTACTCGCGCACAACAAGCAGCCGTCGGTGCAACAGCAGCAACAGGATCGACAACTCACTCGCGAGCAGCAGCAGATCATGACCATGATCGCGCAAAAGAGAAACGTGTTTTTCACGGGAAGCGCCGGAACGGGCAAGTCGTTTTTGCTGCAGCATATTCTAAAGAAGGGTTTACAAAAGACCAACGGACGAGTGTACGCGACAGCGACCACGGGCATTGCTGCGTACAACATCGGTGGCATGACGCTGCACCACTTTGCTGGCCTCGATACCCGCCCAAATGCAAAGCGAGACGACCTGCTTCGACAGATTCAGCAGAAAAAAGACGCGCTCATGCGCTGGAGAGACGTCGAAATGCTCGTCATTGACGAGATTTCCATGCTCGACGGCGGACTATTTGACGACTTGGAGGCTCTCGCGCGCCACATTCGACGCGATAATCGGTTTTTCGGAGGCATCCAGTTGGTTTTATCAGGCGATTTCTTCCAATTGCCGCCAGTGTCGAGGGATCGGAACAGCGTCACGTTGTGCTTTGAGAGCGCGGCGTGGCGAAAGGGAATCGACCATATCATGGTGCTGAAGGAAGTGTTCCGACAGACGAACCAAGAGTTTGTGCGCATCCTGGATGCCTTCCGTGTCGGCAAGCCGACCAACGACATGATCGCGACATTGAACAAGCGATACACACCCACCGACGACCAATCGGACTGGACTGCCATCCATATCTTCACCCACAACAACGATGTGCTTCAGGTATGTACACGTGCCTAGTTCTTGTCGGTTTAACTTGTTGGTGAACACTGATAACTGATTCATTTCTCGCTGTAAATATCGCCACAACAGACAAATACGAAGCGCCTGGAGGAACTCGGCGGGAAAAAGTTCAATTACATTTCAACCGACAGGTGCGAACAACTGTGCAAGCCCGTTGCATGTGCTTGCTTTGCCAAATTCTCACAAACTCCCTCTTTCTCCTACAACAAAATTGCAGTGGCAAGAAAGAATATTTATCAGGTTGTCCTGCACCGACAACAATCTCCCTCAAGAGTACGCCATTTCTCTTTATTCTGCAAACCTCTGACTTTGCTTTCTCGTACACTACAACTTACTTGTGATGCCTTTGCTTCGAAATGTCTAGAAAACGCGCAAGTGATGCTTACCAAGACCATCAACCCGGCGTCTGGGCTCGTGAACGGATCTCGCGGCATCATCCAGGGCTTCACGCCTCAGACCAACCTCCCCATCGTCCGCTTCTCGAATGGTTCGACGGAGATCATCCAACACGAAGAGTTCACGGTCCGCGTTGCCGACACGGTGTTGGCTGCGCGACGGCAGCTCCCGCTCACGCTCGCGTGGGCGATCAGCATTCACAAGAGCCAGGGACTGTCCTTCGACTCGGCGGTGCTCGATCTCTCTCGTGTCTTTGAGTACGGGCAAGCGTATGTCGCACTCTCGCGCGTTCGGTCGCTGGAAGGTCTTCGGCTTCGCTCACGCCTGCGCAATACCTCGTCATCAAAGGATCTCGTTCTCGCCAACGCAAGGGTCCTCCGGTTCTATCAGCAGATCGACGACGGCGCGGACGAGTAAAAAAAAGAAAATCTGAGGGATTCTCACTGTAAGATTAGAGAAACAAATGTAGCATTGAATCGCTGTAGAGTAGGCTTCTTCGTGCACTAGGTAAGGGAAACTCAGACTTGTTCACGAAGGGTTCGTGCTCCTTTTTGAGTTCGTGATCTATCAACACTGCAGCTATGAAAGTGATCTATTGCAGCGATGGCGACGGTAGACTCACTGTAGATTATACGCTATGACGAAAGCTTCGTCTCCAAAAAAGTGGTCGTGTTTGTGGTATTTTCACCTCACAGACAGCAGTACTGCACTTGATCCATCTTGCAGTCGATTGACGACCATCCGATTAGTTGGCTACACTCTCTTATACCCGACTCGCATACCTCTCTATCTTTACTGTTCACGTCGCCTTTCTCACTAGGTAGAAAGAAAACCCATTCGAGGCCAGTATTTCATCTACCAACTGTACACTTCGGGTATTTACAGTGTGTATTTCATACGGTTATTTCCAATCCGGTCAGTTTCGCGCCAAGCGGACAGACAATAAAAACCTCTTTCCAGTTGCAAAAAAAACCCTGCGTAATGCTTCATTACGACCTAGACTTTTTTTTCTCTCAGCGCCTCTGGCGCGCGCTTTTTCCCAATACAATAGGAAAAAAAAGCAAAACGAATAAGTCGCCGCTACCCTTTACGAGCGAGATGCGGCCGTCCGAGTCCGCATCGCCGGACAACGGCGGGGGGCTGTCGTCCCCGCAGGCACCGCCACTCATGAACACGATGCTGCTGCGCGAGGACCAGGCGGAGCGCGAGCGCCTCAAGATGGACAATTTCAACCAGGCGCTGCGCATCAACTTTCTCGAGGAGCGCCTGCTGCGTCACATGAACGGCACGGCCTTTGAGGGCGAGGAGCTCGAGAGCGAGGTGTTCCAGCTACGCATCACGCTCCAGGAGCGCGACAATGAGCTCAAGCAGAAGTCGTTCTCCATGATGCGCGCCACCGAGCTGCTCCACGCGCTGCAGCACCAGCTCGCCGACGCCAAGAACGAGCTCGCGCGCGCGCGAAGCCAGTCGCATTCGAGCCACCATCGAGACGAGGCCGTCGAGCAGCAACTCCGCGTGGATCTGAAGCGCGCGCAGGAGCGAGAGCAGACGCTCACGGAACGACTGCGTGAGCTCGAAGACGAGCTTGGAAACCACCAAGACACGGTCGCGACCATTACCGCAAAGCACCACGAGCTGCTACAGGCGCATAGCGACCAACAGCGCGAGATCGAGGACCACAAGCATGCGCTGCAGAAGGCCGAAATCGTGCAATCGAGTGCAGGCGCGGAGGTCGAACAGTGGCGTTTGCTCGTGAAGCAGCGCGACGACGAGATTGCGCGATTGAAAGAGCAACTCGAGCAGCGCATGCGTGAAAAAGAGCACAGCGACGCGCGGTACCAGTCGAAGTTGAAGCGCATGGAAGAGCAAGTGCAGAACCAGATGGAGCAGCTCAAGCGTGAGAGCGAGAACTACCGCGTCGAGCACACGCGCATCGTGACGGAGCGCGAGAAGGCGCATTTCGAGCGCGAACGCATGGGCATGGAGGCCGACGCCATCAAAACCGACAAGCTACGTCTCCAAAAGGAGATGGAGCGCTTGGCGAACGAACTCGAGCGCATCACGGGCGACGCCGAGTTGCTTCGTCTGCAGAACGTCAAGTTGACGGCGACGTGCGAGCACAAGACGCAGACGCTCGAGAGTTACAAGAGCGAGCGCGAGAACACGATGGAGAGCTTCCACAAACTCGAGACCGAGCTGCACCAGTGGCGAAGCGCATGCAACGAACGCGACTTGACCATCAAGAGCCTCGAAATGCGCGCACACCACGCTGAAGAAGATGCGCAGCGCGTGCGCGTGCAAATGGAGACGCTGTCGGCGCGCAACCAGCAGACGTCCAACGAGCGATTGGTGTCGTTAGAGAAAGATCGGCACGCGATCGAACAAGACAATTTCCGACTGCGGAAGGAACTTGCGACGTTCCAGCACGAGCTCGAGTCTCTCGAGGCACGATTCCAGTCGTGTGATACGCTGCTCAAGGAGGAAAAAGCTACAGCGAAGGAGTACCAGACACGGTATCTGCATTGCGAACAGGAGCTGCAACAGCGAGCGGCGCAGTTGGAAGACGCCGAGCAGCGATTAGCTGACGTGACAGTGGCGACATCGAGTAGCGAGACTGCGATCATGAAGCAACAGACAGAGTGCGCCAACCAGTTTGCAGCTGAGAAGCGCGAGCTGTTGCAGGCTCTGCATGAGGAGCAGCAGCATGCAGACGCGCTGGAGCGAACTATGACCGAGTTGGAGACGACCAATGCCAATTTGATGCAACTTCTGGATGGCATTGAGCGCGAGTTTAGCGGCGTCACCGGACAGCAATCGCGATCCACGAATCCGGATCGCTTCCACTCATTGTTGCCTCAGGTGCAAGGCGCTATCAAGTCGATTCAACGGTACGTTTTCTTGTTGAAATGCGGGGAAAAGCCTGCCAATGTTTCTGGACTCACTATGATTATGCACAACTCATTGCCTCCTGTCTGTTCCTGCATGAGCAGCGAGTTCAACACCGAAGCTGCCAAGTTGCAGAGTCAGTGGCAGCAACAAGCTGAAACGATGACAAGCCAGCTCGATGAACTTTCCAAGCAGCTCCATACGAGCCAAGGCAAACTGGAGGTCCTTCAGCGCACAACCGTACACGTGAAAGACGACAAGCAGGTTCGACACACTATCACTGTGCTTCATTTCATGGAAGAAAGTCTGTACAAGTGCGTTGTTGTTGTTGTGGAAATGTCTGCAGGCGACCGAGAGAACGTGGATGATGAAGTACGAACAGCTGCGTGTTGAAAAGGAAAGCGAACGGCGAACGTTGGAACGCGAGTTGCGCGATACGCAATCCAAGGTCGCGAGCGCGGAAGCTGCTGCCGCGCAGGTCAAGACAGAGTTGGGTGTTCTCACTCGTCGCCGAGATGTACGTACTTCCTCGAGGATGAAACTTATGAGGGCGTGAATATCGGAATAACCAATTGAGATTGTTTCGTGGTTATCATATGTAGGGAACGCGTGCAGAGCTGGAGCGGGACTACCATGATCTCAAGGAAAGCAACCGGCTGCTGTATGAAGAGGTGCAAGAACGTCGGCGTGCTGCAGAGCATGCGCGAAAGCAGTATCTCGCTGCCGTGAAGGAGAACAAGGACTTGCTGGCAGCTGTAGACGTGTACAAGAGCGCGATCTCTGAACGCGAAAAGGACATTGAGTACTACAAAGCGACGCTGATGAAGAACACGCAGCAATTGCAGCGCCGCGTGTCGATGGGCGAAGTGAAGCAGACGCTGTTGGAGCAATTGGAGCAAACCCAGTACATGATCAACGAGACCTACAAGCGGTGGTCGGATAGTGATATTGGTCACGGCGCTATTTTCACCAGCAACAACAATGGCATGGAACAGGATTCGGCTGTGGTCGTGCACCTGGACGAGTACATTGGTCGCATGGAGATTGTCACGGAGCGCTGGAACGAGTTTATCAACCAGTCACGGGATCTACAGCGGCGGTATAGCAGTGCGTGGCGATCGGCCGTAGCTGATTTTAATGCTCGAGGCGACGAGAGACAAGAACGTCCCGAATGGACGGACGACGTGGAGCGCAGGTCCACTCGGCTCCTGACGGAATCGGTGCGAGTATCGGAGGCGCTGCGGGATGTCGTGGAGAACATCCTGAGCGTCATTCAGCGCGAGCGCAACGAGCGGAAAGCCTTCGACAAGACGCGAGCGCTCGAGAGCCACGACTTGAAGAAGATGCGCGCCAATTCGTTGAAAGAGTGGCAGTCTTCACTGAGTCCAAAGAAGAGCTACGCAGATCAGCGCTACGACGACAAGAGCCGACGCGAAAGCCAAAGTTCGCCATCCAATCAGCTCAGCCACAACGAGACCAAGAAACGAAATGGTTCGGCGTCTCGACGCAGCAGCTCCGCGAGAGGCTCTGAGAGGCTAGGAACCAACACAATTTACCACAACTCGCTTTCGTCACTCGGCCGCATCGGCTCGGAGCTCCAGGAAATCGAGAAGAAGATCCAGTCGTACCAGGAGTAGCAAGTCAAGATAGGTAAGTAGTGCATTGCCCCAGCACCAGAGTAGTTAGACATGCTGGTTGCGATTCTCGCTTTCTCTCGTCAGTCTTCGACGGACTTATGCGTCGATCCAGTCCACCCAAGATACCCCACGACAAGAAACACGTATAGTAGTAATCTCACATTAGTTCCGAGGCGTGGATGGAAAAGAAAGGTCTATTTCATCTATGCTCGTTGCTTCGCTAGCCCCTCACGCGCTTTGCAATCAAGCCTCGTACTCGGAGTCTGCCTTCACCTGCATCTCGCGGATCTTCTCGTAGCTGAGAAACGAGATCACTGCCGACGGAAGCGCCTTGACCGAGTTCACGAACACGCCTCGGTAGAGTGCGCGGAATCGCCATCGCCGGTTCTCCTTGGGCTCTTCTCGCATGGTCTCCGCGACGCAGTTCCACGACGATGAGTACGTTGGGAACGTGAGCTGCGAGTGCCACGAGCCTTGTAGCTGCATGCGGCGGCGAATGACGTCGAACGGGTACGCAATGCTCTGTGCCGTGAGCGACGCCGTCGTGGCGCACAGGATCTGGCCAGGAATGCTTGGGTGGCCAAGCTGTCCAATTGCCGAGTCCGTGTCGTAGAGAATAAAACTTGGACGCAAGAATTCGTACATCGAGTAGTTGCAGCCGATGTACGCAAACACGCCGACGCTCGCCGGTGCAAAGCCCCTGTAGAACGCGCGCACGCCCTCGGTCCGGTGCATCGTGCGGAAGCAATCGCGGATTCCGCGGTATTGCTGGTCGGCATTGTAGTACTGCTGGACGCTCAGGCGTCCGCGCACGACGTCCAGCGGATAGAACAGGCAGTTAGCGGTCAGTCCAGCTAACCCTCCGGCCAGGAGATTGCTGGCATCGGCACGGATCTTGCTCTTCGTCGCCAGATTCGTCGATACGTTGCGATCACTCGAGACCAAGTTCGCTAACTGGTTTCGGTAGATGTCGCACAGCAGAAACTTGGTCGGCAGCGACGGAATCACCCACAGACAATGCGTGAGGTTCCCGCTGTAGAGACCTAGATGAAGAAAACACGAATCCATTAGAACACAACAAAAGACTCAAATACCACCAGAGTGCCAAACAACGTACTTCTCGCGCCGCTGAGCTTGACCATGTTGATCAGCCCCCTTGGGAGCGACATGTATGGCGCCTGAGCACTTGGCTTCGGGCTCGGCGTAGCGACTTGCATCAAAATCTTGAGGCGCTCTAGCGGCGCAGTCGCCGTGCGAGCGAGCGCTCCTGCAGCAATCGCAGCTGAAAACGACGTCAGTTGCGCCCACACTTTCTTCTTCGAGAACTCTGGGTCGTGCTCCGATGGTGAGTCGTCATCATCGTTTTCATGGGAAGGCTGCAGGTACTCCCAGTCGCCACCCGTTGGGTTGTGGCGAATCGCAGAGATCCAGCCCGACTTGAGGTTCGAGTCAAACGTGAGCTGCTTCTTGCCCTGGTTGGCATCGTCGTCGACCCCGCCTGCCTGGAGCTCGGCAGCGTGCCAGACCGTACGAAGCGCGTCGATGTCGTGCTTCAGAGCCGCAACAAAGGCTTTCAACTCGTCTTTGGCCTGCTGGAGTTCCGAAGTATCTCCGCTTTCGTCATCGTTCAGGTCCGACAGTGCACCAATTGCGCGCGCGAGGTCATCTTGAGTCACTGAGTGCTCTGCGCCAGACTGCTGCAACGGCTGCAAATCAAAGAGCCGCTCATAACCTTCAACTTCGTTGGCGCCAAGCTCGTCATTCACCCCAATCCATTTTCGAACAGAGCGTCGCAGATCGCTCAGCTTGATCGAGCCTTGGTCCGCAGTGGACCCATGCGCGTTGTTGTTGCTCCCTGGTACCAGGGACTTCACGATGCGGAAGGCAGCCTCTGGCAGCAATTGCTCAATGTTGGACGCTCCCAACGTGATGTGGAAGTGTGCGAATTGCGAAAAGTTGATGACACCCGACGCATCGTGGAACAAAAGCGCAAACCCGAGCTGCATGGCCCGCTCGTAGGCATTCTTCGGAGGTAATGCTGCACTCTGAGCTGGAGCCTGACGGCCACTCTCTAAACTCCATCGTTTGCGCAGCTTCTTTGGAGCCTTGAGCATGCGGCGCAGATCCGACTGCGTCGCAAACGTCTCGTGGGTATCTTTCGGCTTGTTGCTGCTCACTTTCCTGAAGAGCTTGAGTAGCGCCGCCGAGCCGCTTCGAGTGATTGTGAGGAATGAAGCGCGATCCATGCACCACACCTTCGTGTCTTCCAGCGCATTCACGGACGCGCCGCGACGGCTGTTGTACAGCAGCGCAGCTTCCCCAAAACTCGCGCCTTTTCCGATCACTCGATCCACAAACGCAGCATCGCCCCACTTGGGCTTCTTTCGCGAAATCTCGCACTTTCCAGACTCAATGACGTAAAAGTAATCGCCCGAGTCGCCTTGGTTGATGATGGCGGTGCCCGCACGGACGTGGAGAGGAAACAGTTTACGCACTGCGAGCGCCTTGGCGCGCTCATCGAGCTCCGAGAAGAGCGGGTGGTCGGCAATCGCCTTCATCAGAAAGAGGTGCTCTTCCATCGAGTGTTGACTTGCTGGATGCGCTTCAACGACATCTCTGAACGTTTGCTTGTCGAGCTTCCAGAGCACCACGTGTTTAGGCGAGTCATGCGATGAGCCATCGGAAGAAGGCGCCGAGGCACCGACTGTGGCTCGCAGTGTCGCTCGCCGCGGCGTGCCGTAGATGAGCGCAGACTCCCCAAAGGCACGACCCGGACCGTTCGTCGCGACATGCACGCGTTCGTTCACGGCTGCGAGACTGGATGCGTCCTGGAACTCAGGCAGCGACAGCGTCTTGCGTCGTTGAAGTGGCCGCGTTGACGGCGCTTTCTTCGACGTTGAGGTCGGGTTGGCGTCGCTCTCGTCTCCCTCCTGCGTTTTTTGCAGATGGTCGTAGTCCACAAACACGTCACACTCGCCCTGCTCGATGATATAGAAGAAATCGCCCTCGGTGCCCTGGTAGAACACGACTTCGCCGTCCGTGAGCGTGCGACGCCGGAATTGACGCGAGATCCGAATCAACTCGGACTCACTCAGCGTATGGAACAACTGGTGCCGACGCAAGCAGCGCACGATCGTGTTGATCTCCTCGGGCGTCTGCGGTCCACGCATCTCCTGTTCCTGGGCGAGTCGACGCTGCTCTTCAAAGTTGACCTGGAGATGGCGGCGCAGCGAGATCTCGGGCAGAAACGTCGCGTCCTGTTGCAGTTTCATGTACCCGCCACCATCGTTGCTCGAGAAATGCTTGGGCAGGTACGAGTTCGCCGATGGGTACGGTAGCAAGAGCCCCAGGTGCTGGTACATCCCCGCGACGAGCTGCGAGCAAAACATCTTGTTCTTAGCATGCGGCTGCGCGATGCGCTCGTTCTCAAAGATCGAGCGCTCCGTCAGGCTCAGCTGCTCTACGAGCGCATGGTAACGGTCGTGGACAGCCTCGCGCTCTTGTAGCAGCGCATTGCGCTCGAACTCGGGCATGTTGAGGCGATGCGCGAGGTCGCTGTCTAGGTTTGCGAGCTCTTTCTTCTTGCTCACGAGCGCGTCAAAGATGCGTTCGCGCTCGAGCCGCGTCGGGACCTTGACACCCGCGTTGAACATCATCTGCGGCCGGTCCTCGTATGGACTATTCATCACGGCGTGCGCGAACTCCCACGTGCGCGCGAGGAAGTCGGGGCTGCGGTGGACCTGCAGCTTGCGCACGGCGATGTCGTACGACTTGCTGCGCATGAGGCGCTCAACGAGCGGCCTCATCTTGACGCCCGTGAGCGTGGCCTCCATCAGGTACAGGCTGTGGCTCCCATCGTCTGGTTCCTTCTCGCCGCCGCCGCTGCTGTGAGGAGCGTAGTTGGGGTCGCGCACCACGACGCCGTTGTGGTCCCACTGCGTGTTGCCGAAGAACTTGGCACAAACGCAGATGGCGCCGCCGTACATGCTCATGCTCGCGCACGCACGGTCGAACACCACGACGTCGCCCGAGTCCACACGGAGGTCCCGCAGGAGCTGCAGCAGCTGCGCCGCGTCCTTCTCCGCGTCTTCTTGGCCCATAATGCCTCAATGTGCAATTTTGACGTCAACACAACTGTGGCAGTGGTGCTTGGCGTGCATGTAATATTTCAAGTATCGAAAAATATACTCTCATAAAATCCTGATGTGTGTTCAATCTCAAAGGTTACAGGATGTACTTGAGGTGTATAAGTCGAACGTTGAATGTATGGTAGGAGTGATGGTGTGGTACCAACATTTACAACGTAACCACAACGTAACCAAAGCATGTCATGCATGAGTCATGGGGGTACATGGCTCTATTAATGATATTCGCGAAAGGAGTAACCACAGCGCAATCTCGAAGACGACGAGCCTGTAGATTAATGGAGACGTACAGGAATCATTTGCACCGCACTCACTGCCTACCGCTACGGATACCCACTTCAAAAATGCGAACAAATGGCTTGTGGTTCTGTTTGCTGTTGGTTCCCACTCATGCCGCAGGCATCATTATGCAAAACTGCGCATTATTGTAAAGTGCGTCAGAAGCATCGTCACGCCACCACCGACTATAGTGCACATGTTGGCTAAAACGTGCATTGTCGGAGGAACGTTTCGCGAATGCGCTTTCTTCCATAACGGGAGGATCGCTGTCAAATGGCGGATGGAAAGAACCAGAAAGAATGGCGACATGTTGAAGATTGACAAAGTCACCTAATGCCAGTTCTCCATGTAATATGCGTTTTTCACCTCAGTGTACAAGATGTTTGTTAGTCCTTATTATCTGTTTTGATTTATTAACTGATATACTTTTATAACACGTCTTGGCGCACTGTCCATAGTCATCTTTCACTGATCCTATCAGGAATGTTGGTCGACAAGATAACGTGCAGCTCTTACTGGTCCGTTTCACTGCGTGAATTTCACACGCGATGAAACGGCTGATGCAGCACATAAAACCCCAGCCCATTCCCTGCTTGCGCACTTGCCGACATGTAACGATTGTCTGCTTCAGCCAATCGCAGGGCGTTATTCACATGGCCGTTTTCGATTTTTGCTTTGCATATTGTTGCAAATGTTGCAAATGCTGTAAATGCTGTAAATGCTGTAAATGCTGTAAATGCAGTATGCATGCGTATGTGTTTATGCCCCTCCCCCTTGCAACCAGGTACAGGAGGTCTCTTCGATCCATCCGCGCTTTGTGCCTTCAACAACCACAACCACTGCATTTAAAAAAGAGGGAAAGAGACAACAAGACAAAACGTGCGTTTCACTTTCACTTGTGGGGTTCCGCAAGAACAACAAGCAAGCAACAATAACATTGTTGCAGTCAGCTCCATTAGTATTGTGTATTACGCGCGCAAAAAAAACAAAACAGACAAGGTGCCGGACGTTTCCGCCATTTCGAGAAGCCGTCGTTCGTTTCCGCATTCATCGCTGCGACGATGGAGCCCCCAAGTGTAGTGTATCCAGATGCGCTCTTCACCGACAGCAGCAACAATGCTATCGACAACGACAATGCGCATGATGGACACCAGGACGAGCAGCAGGACGAGACCCAACAGGACGCCTACGATGAGACTGACGCCTACGACACTGCGTGCCATGCGCCGCATGCGCGGCGGCAGCAGTGGAGCCGACGCGACGACCTCGTCATCCTGCAGTTCGTGCGCGAGTGCGGCACCAAGCGCTGGGCCAAGATCGCTGACCTGCTGCCCGGCCGCACGCCCAAGCAATGCCGCACACGGTAATGCCCTTTATGTATATTGCCTTGTGTGTGTACATGGATAAAAACACTAAATGCGTCGATGCTTTGTAGATGGTTGAACTTTTTGGACCCGACGATCGACAAGGCGCCGTGGCGCGCCGACGAGACCGAGCTCATCTTTGCTGCGCAGGAGCAGATGGGCAACAAGTGGGCCGAGATCGCCAAGCTCCTGCCTGGAAGGTATACATACATACATCGATATATATCTATATATTTACAAGTAATTGGATGCAAGTGAGAGCGTTTGCTGATATATGATGTTGACAGGACGGACAATGCGATCAAGAACCACTGGTACTCGACATATCGTCGCCACCGGCGCCAGGCCGCCAAGCAGCGCGGCAGTGCGGCCGCAAAGGCCGTTTCGAATGCACCACTGTCGCCCTCTCAGGCCAATTTCAGCAGTCGCAGCAGCGCTGCTGCCAAAGAGAAGCGCAAGATCCCCAAGCCCCACAAGCTCACGGTCGATAGCCACGAGCGCTGCGCGATGTTGTCGTCGCCCATGTCGGTGAGCTCGCCCGACGCGCGCCATGGCGTGCAGTTCCACAATTTCCCAGCAGTGAGTCCGCTTGGAGGGACCCCGTCGCTGCGCTCGCATCCTCTGTACGCGAGTCCATCGTTGATGTCACCGCCAACAATGGCCCCGCAGTTCCAGTTCCCAGGCGCGAGCTTCTTCCCGCGCAGTCCGCTGCCGGATCTATTGCTGTCGCCGCCGTCCATAACCACGGGATTCTCGTTTTACCCGCCGAGGGGGGAATCGCTGCTGTTTGATTTGCAGGCGACAGCACCGGCGCCGAGTCTCCAGAATCACCAGTCGGCGTGGCAGGACCTTGGCTTCACGCTCACGGATTCGGACTCGAATAGCGATTGTGGTGCTTCACCATCATCCACCAAGCCCACAATTTGCATGCAGCAGTCGACAGGATCCATCCAAGTCGAAGAAACCTCGTTGGGCATGCTGCTACCTCCGAAAGAAGGCGCCAGCAACCCCACCATGTTCAACTCCGACAGTGACACGAGCGGCGTCTGTGTGGGGAGATCGAGAGTCGCGCTCTTGCGGAAAGAAGAGGAAACCACGCGAAAGCGGAGTGACTCGGCCGATTTGTTTCTCGACTGCGTCGAGTTGCTCTCGACAAAGAAAAAGCACACAAAGCATACGTCATTGCTGTGAGGCCCGCGGGGGGAGATACTTTGTATATTTATATTGAGCTGTTTGAACGGTGCGAGCTCTGTGTATTTTGTATTTATGTTTGGTGTCGAATCTAAACGCTAAGAAGGAATAATGGAGACACAAAGTTGTTGTTCTTCTCTCTCACTCGGGATCGCTCGAGAGCGTGAACTCGACGTCGCAGGTGACGCACACAACGAATTTTCCGGTCTTGTGCGGCTCGTACGTCGCGGGCATGATCACGTACGGCTCGTTGAACGCCGGCGGCAGCACGAGCTCTTGCGGCGCGTGCACGGCGTGGAGCGGCACAAAGTCCGTCTCACTCCACGGCCGTCCGTTCACGATGATGGCCGAGCTCTCCCTTGAAAGCTTCTGGCCGTGGAAGAGGTAGAACCCGATCATCGTGCCCACGGCGTCGCGCTTGCATTTCGCGCGCCACTCGAGCTCGGACCGCGTAACCGTGATCTGCACTTTCGCGGGCCGCACACCCTTGAGGTGCAGGTACAGCTTCGGATTCTTCTTCCACTCGCTGTGGAGATGGCAACCCATGGCCGTGGCTTCGGTCCACTCCCCAGGCACGCTCTGCGTGCTCTTGAACGTCGGCAGCTCGTCCATGACAAGCGGAAAGTCGCAGTCCACCTGGAGCTCGAACGTGCCCTCGGCCCCGGCTTCGCCCAGCGACGGCACAAGCATGAGCCCGCCGCCGCCATTCGACTCGGTCTCCACGAGCCAGTCCTTGGGCACTTTGCGCAGGAACAGACAGCTCCACACGGGACTCGCATACTCGGACACGCGGCACCATTCGTCCGGCGTGACCAGTAGCCTCGGCGCCGGGAACAGGATCTTGCCGGGACGATTGGTACTGGGAGGCTGCGCTTTCGCGTCCGCGTCGTCGTCCTGATCGTAGTCACTCAGGTCCACGCCCTTGGCCTCGGCGCCGCTGCCGCCGTGCCACTTGGCGCCATGATAATGGCCTGAGCTGGTAGCGCTCTTTGCGAACGGCTTTTCGACGATTTCGCCCAGAAAGTTGGTCTTTGGAGCCTTCGCGTGTGCACGAAGCACGCTCGCCGTACTGCTAGTGCCTTTGCTGTCGTCCAGCGTCGGTGCAGTGGCGTTCGGGGTCGTTCGCACTGCCGTGACGCCGACCAATTGGCTCTTGTCCTTGGCGGCGGCATCGCGCTGCCGGGCTTTGCCCGCGACGCCCGACGCCTTGTGCGACGTCTTGCGCACGATCACCTTGAGCGTCACGTGGGGCTTGGACGCCATCACGGCCGCGTGCTTTTGCCTCGTGAGTTTCTTTAGCCGCACCCAGAACTGCGGGTTCTGGCACCACGCGGCGTTCTCGTCGCCGCCGTGGAGCTGCGTGCACAACGGGCCGCCGGCATTCGTCGGGTCCCCGCTCTCTTCCTCGTCGTTGCGCCACTTGCCCTGCGCGACGCACGTGGAGAGCGGTGCCACGCGCTCGACGTGCACGTGCTTGGGCGAGAAGATGCGTAGGAAGAACTCCATGTCCACTTTGGCGGTGTCCGTGTACGGCACGACAAAGTACGCAACGTCGGGCTCGAGCACGAGCTCGTCGCGGCTGATTTCGCGCTCTGGAAGCTGCCGCGGCGGGCCATTGGAGCTGCCAGCAGCAGTGTTGCCTGGGGTTGTTGGCAGCAACGCCAGGTCTCCTTGCGGCTCGTACGAATGCGCCTCGGCGATGACGTGGCTGCGGCGGAACTCCCATACGACCGTCACTCGAGACGCCTTTTCGCGCAGCACGACAAAGTTGATGGCGTAGTTGTCGCCACCGTAGAGGCGAAAGTCGCGCTGCGCCAGCGAGATGAGCACGCCCGAGGTCTTCTCACGCACCGTGAGCTTGTACTGCGGGTTGCGGTACCAGTTCGCCTCGGCGTCGTGGAGCACACTCCACTTCGTCTTGTCGATCGGCTTTTCGGAGACCTTAGCGGCAGAGGCAGCGATCGGAGTGCTGAGGCTGTTGCTACTGCTGTAGTCCTTTGCCGGGGCCCCCGCGGCGCTGTGGCCGCACCACTCACCCTGCGCGCAGTACTGGAAGACGTCGTCGTTCGCGAACACGTGCACGACGAAGAGCTCGTTGAACGTGTCGACAAAGTCCTCCCAGATCATCCAGAAGCACCCGTCGTTGCCGCTGCGCGAGAACGCGCACGCCGGGTCGCTGCGCAGCGCGTTCTCGACCTGCATGTGCTCCTCCCACTTGCTGTCATCGTTCGACCACTCGCCCTTCCACATGCCGCGGCCCCAGATGTTCTTGAGCTTGACGAAGCGCAGCGTTGGCGTCGCTGTGGTCGTGCCGGTGCCACTTGCCGTGAGGTTCGCGGGCGGCATGCCGACCTCCTTGACGTGCTGGACGACATACTGGCGGTTCTTGATGATGCCCGTGGCCGTCATGTCGTACGCGTTGAACGAGAGCTGCTTGAGCTGTGCCGTCAAGATGCACTTCTTGCGCTTGTAGCGCAGCATCTTCTTCCATAAATTCGCGCTCCGGGTCGCTGCAACACCGCCGCTGTCGTCATCAGTATCGCTATCCATGCGCCCGTGGATGCGCAGTTCATCCACAAGATCGATGCGATGCGCGCTTCCACCCGTGCAATCCAGGAACGCCTCGAGGATCTTGCTGCTCATGTTGCCGCCGTTGCTCTCGGCGACCACCTGGTAGCTCCCATGAAGCTTGGCGAACGCCTTTTCCAGGAACGGAAGGAACACCTCGTTCTTGTTGGCGCTGCTCCCGTAGAGCACGTTCCCCGGTGTCGACATGCCCTTGGACGGAAACTTGTCGTCGTCGTGGAGCTCGAGCGAGTACGGCACGCGCGTGTCTGTCGTGACGGTCACCCAGCCGCCGTTCTTGTAGAACCGGCACGTGTACACGCCGTACTCCTTGAACGCGTGGATCGACTCGGACACGAACAGGTTCTCGATGAGGTTGTCTGGGTGCAGCGCGATCGCGGCGAACACACCGAGCATCCACGCGTCGTTGAGCGGTCCCTCGCGCACGATGCCACATCCAGCAGTGCTCTTGAAGTAATCCGGATCGTCTGCGTACTCCGTCGGGCGGTACCAGAACACGCCGCCGACTCCATTGCTGCCTCTTTCGGCATTGTTGCTCTCATCTGCGCCATCGTCACGGTCCTCATCGGCGCGGAACGCGGCATACTCGGGCAACTTTGAGGGATCGATGTAGAGCGTCGTGAGCTGCGCGGGATTGAAGTCTGGGTCTTCATACAGGATCACATGCGACGCAGCAGTGCCATCGAGCGACTCTTGTTCGCTCGCGAGGCGCTGCTGGCTGATCAAAAACTGGATGATCTCGTCTTCCGTGGCCATGTCGCTCGCTCCTGCGGGCTTGAAGCGGCTCGACGCGCCGCTGTGCAGCTCCTCCACGCGCTCCAGCATCACTGCGTTACAGCAGCAGCAGCAATATGCGCGCCAGAGAGCGAGAGAGCGAGAGAAACCCACACAGAGACACTTACCCAAACACGCGGCGCATTTGGTGCTTGTTCCCCATAGGGACGCGAAGCGACGCGGCGTTTTGGCTCCCCTGTAATATTCGATTGAAGACGGTTGCATCATTTTAAAGAGGTTTTTATTTTTGTCGTACTTTAGAGGGGTGGTGCGGCAGTTATAGACTCCATCTATCTGATTGACGAGCTTTCTGAGCTGGACATGATGCGGACAGCGATGGCGCGCATTCGGCTCTGGACGCGATCACGTCTGCGCTGCGGGCGGCTCGGGAACGCGTATCTAGGTGCTGCGCGCATGCACACGATGACGCACTTGCCTTCTGCAGCAGTATGCGACCATGCGCTTCGTGGAAGCGATCTCCGTGATCCAGAGAAGCCGCTGCGCATTGGTGTTGTTGGACTCGGCGCGATTGGGACAATTTTCTTCACCAAGATCAGCCATGTCGCTCTCAGGAATGCGCGTCAAGGCGAAGGAGAATGTCCGCGCTTTGCGATTGACGCGTTTGTGAAACAAGAGCGATTTAGGCAGCTTTTTCATCGCAGCACCGACAGCAGTCTTGCACCACCTCGAGTGGCATTGCACGAGAAATGCGAGAAAGGTGAGAAAGTGCGCGAGCTCGAGTGCATCTCGTTTGCAATGGCGAAGGCCAACGAGTGGGTTGCTGAGGCACTCGATGATAGCAATGCCTGCGTGCGCATCCGCACACTCATGGACAAAGACGAAGAAACCCATGAAGACGAGCAGTTGGACGTCGTGTTGCTTGCAGTAAAGGCATACGACAGCGCGGCGGTCGTGAGTGAGTTGCAGCAAACGCACGCGCGTCTGTTTCGAAAAGACGCATTCTTTATTTTGCTACAAAATGGACTTGGTGAGCTTCCAGCGGACCTCCAGTCGTCCGCTGACCAGGAACAGAAACCGTCGTGGCGGTTTGCGCACGGTGTGACGTATGTTGGCGGCCGAGTGATATCGACTGGCAATGTCCTCGTGAGCGGCATCGAGTCCGGGACGACCTATATCGCACCGGTGGCTGGCACCTCAAGCAATTGCGATGACACAGACGATCGAATTGATTTGCTGGGTCAAGTACTGACAGCCGCAGGTTCGCCATGCTTTGCGCTCTGTCGTCCGTTTCGTATCCAACGCATTCACACACATGGGTGCATTGTGCTGCTCCATTTTATTTAGGCCTTCGGTGGCAGCGTCTGAGCGCAGCCGAGATGAAGGCAATGCTGTGGAAAAAGCTGATCGTCAACGCTGGGATCAACCCTATTGCATCCATCTTGAATGCTCCCAACCAGGTATGTTGACTATCGATATCGCCATTGAAGGCGCAAGTCTACGTACCTGTAATATGTGCTCTTATTTTGCAGAGCGTCGGCGCATGCGACTGGAGTCGTGACCTCGTGAAAGCAGTCGTGCACGAAGCCTATCAAGTCGCGGAGAAAGAGAAAATCACCCTCAACTGCACTGAAGAGGTACCTCAATGCTCATTGGTGCACGCTTACTCTTGTAACGAAAATGCTTCGCGAGTGGCTTTAACCTTATTATATGGTGGGCTGTATGACAGGAACTGCGGCAGGACGTACTTCAAGTAGCTGTCAACACTGGGACGAACATTTGCTCCATGCTCGCAGACCTCCGGAATGGATCCAGGTACGTGGCATATTTTTTGCTTAGCCTACTGGTCGTAAGTTGACGTTTTGGGGGTTGATGCTTGTGTGGAAGAACGGAAATTGACGCGATCACGGGCAAGATCGTCGCGTTCGGGCGCACTCACGGCGTGCCAACGCCAACGAACGAGTGGCTCGTGCAGCGCATCAAGGAGCTCGAGTCGCTGCAACAGAGAGATGCTCTTCCCCGTAAACAATCGTAAAAACGGAAAATGCCGTTTTCAGACGACTGCGCTGGAACCCATCTCCGTGAATAGTGCCCCCTCTTCGTCTTCAAGAGTGCGCCAGGAGGTACAATTTGCTCGTCTCCTGCTTTCTGGGTGTTTTCTGCACTGTGGGGCCAGCTGGAACAGCAGAAAAGGAAGGGGGTACTATTTTGCATTTCTCCCCTTTTGTTCTGCATGTTTAGTCTGCTGTCTGCTACTATTTCGCCTAAAGAATCCACAAGCTCACTCATCAGAGGTACGCACCGCATCAATCAACGGCGAGCGCACGTGACCACTGGACCGTGTACGTAGCCATTCGTTTGCTCATTCACGGCTCAACTGCAGCAGCATCACCGCCCTTCGTCCAGCTGCTGCGTCTCTCATTCATCCCCCTCCCTCTTCATCCGCTTTCTGACAGCTTCTCTCTTGTCTGTTGGTACTGCAGAAGACTGAGAGCGAGTTGAGCCGTTCGTTGGCATCGTCCCTCTCTTTTTCTCTCACTTCTGGTCCGTTCTTTTTTTCCCTCGCGAGCCTGCAGACGAAAAAAAGTTCAAACGCAGACCCACACTTTAAAATCCCGCACGCCCGAAACGAAGAACCACGATGGCGGATGCAGCAGAAGCAGTGGTGCCCTTTACGCGGCTCCCAACCAACGTCGTCCCGGAAAGAGTACGTTACTCGCTGCCTTTCTCGTACCTTTGCCTACATCTGCTCTTTTTGGTGTGTATTTGTGACTTAACCCTTGCTGCTGTGTGTTCTTGCGCTTTTCGTGGCGGATGGCAGTACCATATCGACTATGAGGTGATTGATCTGATGAACTTCCGCTTTGAAGGCTCGGAGCGTGTGGAGCTGCGCGTGCAGGAGGCCGGCACGAAGTCGATCACGTGCCACGCGCTCGAGCTTTACGTGTTCAACGTCTCGCTGCAGCTCCCTGCGTCATCGTCGAGCGCCGACGACGAGTCCCCCAAAACGCTCGAGTGCGAGTCGATCCAATACGCGGCCAAAGACGACTCGGTCACGTTCCACTTTGCCGAAGAGCTGCCGCTGAACGCGATCGTCACACTGTCGCTGCAGTTCCATGGCTTCCTCAACGACCAGCTGCGCGGCTTCTACCGCTCCGAGTACGACTTGCAGAAGGAGAAGCGCGTGCTCGCAGTTACGCAATTCGAAGCGTGCGATGCGCGCCGCGCGTTCGTGTGCTGGGACGAGCCTGCAATCAAAGCGAAGTTTGTGATCTCGATGGTCACGGACGTGAACCTCGTCGCGCTCTCGAATATGCACGTCGTGCAAACGCTTGTGCGCCCGAAGAAGAACGCGCATGTGCGCAAACTCACGCGCAAGGACGACACCGTCGAAAAAGTGTGGAAGTTTGCGGAGACTCCAATCATGTCGACGTACTTGGTGGCCATGGTCGTCGGCGAATTCGACGTGCTCTCGGGCGTGAGCAAGGAAGGCGTTATCGTGAACGTGTACACGGCGCCGGGCCAGTCGGAGCGCGGCCGCTTCTCGCTCGGCGTCGCGCTCCAAGCGCTTTCTTTTTTTACGGCGCGTTTTGGTGTCGCGTACCCGTTGAAGAAGCTCGATATGGTGGCGATCCCGGATTTCATGGGTGCGATGGAGAACTGGGGCTTGGTCACGTACAGCGAGAGCTACTTGCTCATCGACGAGAAGCTCAGCTCGCAGCAGATCAAGATGCTCACGGCGCGTGTCGTGTGCCACGAATTGTCGCATCAATGGTTTGGCAACCTCGTGACCATGGAGTGGTGGACAGGTCTTTGGCTCAACGAAGGTTTCGCGCAGTTCATGGAGTTTGAAGCCTCCAACCACATTTTTCCGGAATGGAAGATTTGGGACGGGTTTGTGCAGGAGATTATGCTCAGCTCGGCGCTCGTGAAAGACGCGATGACTTCGTCGCACCCGATCGAAGTCGTCGTGAACCACCCGCACGAAGCCGACGAGATCTTCGATACGATCTCGTATGACAAAGGTGCGAGTGTGGTGCGCATGCTCTCGGAGTTCCTTGGCCGCGACCAATTCTATCAGGGCGTGCACGAGTACTTGGTCAAGTTTAGCTACAAGAACACGGTGACTGAGGACTTGTGGGATGCGCTTGAGGCTGCCTCGGGCGTTCAGATCAAGAAGATGGCGAGCTCATGGACGAAACAAATGGGGTTCCCCCTCGTTACCCTCAAGCAAAACGCGGCCGACGGCTCGTACATCTTGCAGCAGGAGCGATTCTTCACGGATCAAACGCACGCCAAGGACGACAACTCGCTCTGGGACGTGCCGCTCACGGCCATCACGTCGGAGGATCCACACACGATCAAGCGCATTGGCATCTGGGATGCCAAGTCGTCGGGCAAGTTTGAGAGCACGGCGACCCCCGTGGTCGCAGATGACTCCATCAACCAGCAGATCCAAGTGCCGAAGTCGGAGCATGGCTGGATCAAGTTGAACCCGAGCCACTCGAGCTTTTACATTGTGAACTACCCAGCGGCGGTGTGGAAGAATCTGCAGGGTCCGGTGCGCGACCGCGTGTTTGGCGTTGCCGACCGTGTGAGCCTCTTGAACTCAGTGTTTACGCTTGCGGGCGCCGGTGTGCTCGGCGTGCCCGATGCGCTGGATTTCACGAGTGCGTACGTGGAAGAACCCGAGTTTTTGCTTTGGAAGGAGATCGCGTTGCGCATGGGCCACTACTCGCACTTGTTCGGTGACGAGCCGTTCAACGCAGAGCTGCAGCACTACATCCGCACGTTGTTCACGCGTGTGATGCAGCGATTAACGTGGGATGCGTCGACGGCTACAGCCACGACGACGACGGGCACGAACGAGGGCGAGTTCCGCAAGATTGTGATCAAGCGCATGGGCTTTTCTGGCGACCAGGACGTGATCCATGAGGCCAAGCGCCGCTTCCACGCGTACGTGTCGGGCGATGCGGCTGTGCTTCCAGCTGATATCCGCGGTGTCGTGTTCAGCATCCAGCTGAAAAATGGTGATGCGAGTCACGTGAAGCACTTGCAGCAGATCTACGAGACGAGCGACTTTGCCGAAGAGAAAGACGATGCGTTGGTCGCGATGGGGCTCGTGCCGCACGCTGCGACAAAGTTGCAGGTTCTGGAGTGGGCGGTGGAGAACGTGCGGTCGCAGGATATCTCGAGTGTGTTTGCTGGCGTTGCGAGCGACAAGATCGGCGTCGAATTGGCGTGGGAATTTGTCCAAAAGCACTGGGACGTGCTCGTGAAGAAGTACTCGAACATGAACTTCGGGTACATCATGGGGCGTGTGATCGGTGGTTTCCGTAGCGAAGCGCGTGCAGTGGAGATCGAAGCGTTCGTGGCGACGAAGAACACGGCTGGCTTCGCGCGCCGCATCAACGGTGCGCTGGAAAGCGTGCGGCTGAATAGCATGGCACTGCATCGCGACCGCGACGCCGTGGCGCAGTGGCTCAAGGCACGCTCTGTGTAAACCGTGAGAGAGAGAAAAACAGTTTTATTTTTGTGGCGATTGACGTTGCAAGCGAAGCGATGGCGAACGGGAGACCGCCACGCTTTGCTGCGCGGCCAGACACCAGCCGATCGACACGACGGCAGGAATGCGCTTCTTCTTTACATACGCGAGTGAGAGTTAGTAAATGGAAAAAAAAACAAAGAGCACATATTTGCGCCATGCTGACTCGATCTTCGTCGTCCATTGCTTTCCGCTACGTCTGCTAATACAAAAAAAGTAAGCAGCAGGCGCAGGTTCTTACCGAATACATGGCGCCGATGGGTGTCCCCACATGACTCGGGCATTATCATTAGGGCTTGGTCATATGCGCGGCTAACGGGATTATACAAAATGCCAGTGGAAACCTCATCAGTTGAAGTTGCCTTCTTTTTCCCATGCGCGCAAACTTCAACATCCGTTGCGAGGTCGTCCGTATTGAATTTGACAGGTAAATTCCAACAGCTGAAAGGCTGGATGGTGGAGGCCAGTGGGGAGAAGCATTAAGTTTAAAAGGATGAGCAACCGTTCGACACGAAGAGAGAAACGAGCGAAGCGGTGCATTCTGCATTCTGACAAGAAAGCCACCAACAGATCGACCAACAAGATGTCGCCAAGCGCCGTGAAGACGTACGTTTGTACCTACACACATGGCAGAGGTTGACGCAAGTATTCACTGCATGACACTACTTTCCACTTTATAAATCCACAGATTTGCGCATCAGGATTCGCTGCCGCATCTTCCAGTGCCGACACTCCAAGACACACTCGAGCGCTACGCTGCGTCACTCGAGCCATTCTTGTCAAAGGTACGGCGTCACAACACCGTGCATCATTGATCGCCCCTGCTCCAATCGCCACGCCTGCTCTTCTGAAAAAAGAATACATCTATGCTTCTTTGTGTGATTGTTGTAGGAGGAGTTTGCGAAAGCGAAAGCGCTCGTGGCTGATTTTGGAAAACCGGGCGGCGAAGGAGAGCAACTGCACGCCATTCTACTTCAGCGAGCCGAGCAGCATCCGAATTGGGTATTTCCATGCACTATAGCCCTGGATTTGGCTCTCACATACTACGCAGCGTCACTGGCTGACCAATGGCTCTTGCTCTACATAGTTGGAGGAGTGGTGGGAATACGCGGCGTATTTGAGCGACCGCACGTCCAATGCACTCTTCATCAACATGGTGTCGGGCTTCGGATCCTTTTTAGATTTCGATGCGCCGGTGTCGCAAGCGCGGCGTGCAGCAGAGACGATCCGGTATTTTGATGATCTTTTGTGTATTTGCCTATTTTCTCTTGGTGACCATTGATGGAGGAATTTGCTCTCATTGATGCTGTTAGGTACACGTGCGAATACTTGGAGCTTCTCAAGCAGGAGAAACTTGCCCCAGAGAGAATGGGTGGCCGCATTCTCTGTATGGAAATGTTCAAGCGGATTTTCAGCTCGTGCCGCGTTCCTGGTTCACCCGTGGACTTCTTTGAGGTAAGGAAATGCTGCCAACGCTAATGAATGAGCTGCTTTAAATGTGACGAGTGTGATTTTTGTACAGCGGTACGACGTGACGAAAGTGCGCCACATCATGATTTTCTGCGATGGCCGCAGCTTCGTGCTCCCAGTCTTCGACGATGACGGAAAGTTACTGACGATTGGTGACTTGGAGTCTCAGCTAGTGCACATCCTCAAGCATTCGAAATATTTGAACTCAAAGCACAACACAGTCAGGTTACCTGCGCTTCAAAAATACGATGATGGGCGATTCATCGGCGCGTTAACATCCATGGGCCGGGATGAATGGGCACAAGCACGGGATGATCTTGTAGCGTTCGATATGTTCAACAAAGAAAACCTCGAAACAATCCAAAGCAGTTTGTTTGCCGTTTGCTTGGACGATACGACACCAACCAATCCGTCCGATTTAGCGAAGGAGTGCGCTGCAGGAAGTTGCGGCAACAGATGGTACGACAAGAGTTTCCAGTACATTGTGTTTCGCAACGGCATGGTGAGTCCATACATGAAGAAAGCGACCATATCTACTGTAGACATATTAAACACTTGTGATTCTCTTTTCCTGCAGGTTGGCGCAAACATGGAGCATGCGAACGTGGACGCAACCATTTTGCAAGCCATGTATCGGTGGCTAGGCGAACGTTATTTGAACCGCAGTGGCGGCATTGAGACGTTCATTGAAAGCCGTCACCACTCGCTTGAGTTCCTTCCTCCTCCAGAGTTGCTGAAATGGAAACTTCCTGAGTCAATCGTCACGACCACGATCCCAAATGCAATTACCCATTTCGAAAATCTCGGGCAAACGCTGCGAATGCTTGTGATTCGGAACAAGAAGTATGGTAAAGCGAAGCTGAAGCAAGTGGGCATTTTCCCTGACATTTTCGTGCAAATGGCCATCCAGCTAGCGAGTTTCAAGCTCTTTGGTGAGTGCGTCCCGACGTACGAAAGTGGACACACGCGCATGTTTCTCCACGGGCGCACAGAGACGATTCGAAGCGTTTCAACCGAAGTGTCTGAATGGCTTCACGCTGCTGTGAGGCAGAAGAAGACAGACGCTGAAGTCTACGAGAAACTCGTTCGTGCCATGAATAAACACAAAGAGCTCACGATGGCGGCTCTCACCGGCGAAGGTAAGTTGCAACAAAGACAAACCTTTTGTTAGATGGTCTTTTTCCGATACTCAAATTCTTTGCTATGCTTTGATATTAGGCATTGACCGTCACTTGCTCGGGCTTCAGATTGCGGCAATGCTCTCGGGTAGAAAATTGCATCCAATGTACACTGACGCATCGTATTCGAAAAGCGGCGGCGGCGGAAACTTTGTGCTATCAACGAGCAATGTTTCGGGGTACCCGTGGCTCTGGGGTGGCTTTGTGCCGATGGTGAACCACGGTATCGGAATCTGCTACGGCGCTGAAGCTGATTTTTTGTCGCTTATTATCTCATCGTTTGATGAACGCGCAGGATCTTCACAACCGCAAAGGCAGCAAAGGAAGAGATTCACTGCTGAACAATTCCAGAGAGAGATCTTCGCGAGCTTTGACGAGATCTACGCGCTCGTAGAGAAGCATCGCGCAACGAAGAAACGCAATCCCACATCCAAGATGTGAAAAGCATACAGATGAAAAAAAGTGCAATGGTTGACTGCACTCAGCATTCAGCTTGGACTGGGTTTTTTCCATTTACGTTCGTGACATGCCGAACGTCGTGAAGTTGCATACTTCGAAGTATTTCGGATGAAAAAGAATCAAGATGTGACAAGAATCTGGAGGATGGATGATGCATCATAACACTACATAGAATGCAAGTTTATCGAGACGTATACTTTACGACTACCTATGTCTTATATGATTTTCTGGTCATCTGATCTGTGTGCGCTGCATGCATGCTTCGATATTTTTTTGTGTACTGACATCGTAGAGTCAAGTGAACGCATCGTGATGTATCAGACCAGCCACAAAATGTAGCCATGGGCTGTCATACTGGGTACAGTTGTAAAATTATATACTATATAATAAATAGAAGTATATGTGTGTATATGGGGCCACCAACACTATGCTCTTGTAGCTGGGCTTTTCTTGCCTTCTCCCATTCGCGCAGCTTATCCAGCAGAACGAGTTGGCTTCTTTTCTTTATTATCTTTTTCGCAATGCATACATACGACTTGACAAAAGCGCGTTGACACAAAAGTACCTCAGTCAACAGCGAAACGAGATTCTCCATCCCCATTTTTACAAAAACTCGTGCTTCTTGAGCAGCAAGCAGCTGTTAGCAACCAACAGTGGACGCTGTCATAAAATCATACTCAAAAGCTGTCAAGATGACATCGGCCATTAAGATAAAGCGAGTCTAATCATCCGAGAGCAAATCATTTTTTCTCCTTAAATAACTGCGCGTGTTTGTAATGGCGGGAGAGGAAACAGGGGGGATTGGTATGCGATCGGTGCTTGCGAGAAGCTAAAATACCGTAATAATGCGGTACGTTCCTCATGTTTTTATTTTACAAAAAATGTGGCATTGAGGAGACCTTTCGGTTTTCTCGAAGCGCATACATCCCATTCACAATAAAATACCAGAAAAGCGTCCACAATATTTTCTTTCCGTAGCTGGCATTTTTCCAGACTGGGCACGCATGAATCCTATATAAGATTTGTGGAAGAAACTAACTAAGTAATAGGCAACAAGTTACCCATTGCTTGTGCGTGTGTGTGCCGTAAGGTGCAAGGTGCTTGTCTTTGTGCTTTTAAAGAAAATGCACAAACGTAATACATATTAGTCTACGCCCATTGTTTTCCGAGTTTGCTGCTGCGATTCTCTCTTTCTTCAGAATTTTTCGTTCAAAGCTACGGCAATCAATTGGCCAATGCTCAAGAGTACTAATAGCTCTGTCTGGTATCATAATGGCCAAATGCGGCATATCCCATATCGGCAATCGTTGCCAATTGCCCACAAATCTCATAGAAAAGCGACGCGGTGTCGGTTTTTCCTTCAATATGCAATAGTCTTTGCAAATGTATGTGACAAAAAGTTTAGTATTGATGCTCCAAACGCCCAGATTGCATGCTCGTGTCCTCTCTATAGATCGATTAACCTTCAAAAATAAATACTTTCAGCGTGAGGTCCTACCTTGCTCGTCAAATGCATTAGCTTAGTACACTGTCCTCTCATGCTCGTGTTTAGACAGTTTCAATCTACTTGGTTAAGATAAAAGAGTCGTTACAGTCCGCACGACTTGACAACAGCAGTCTTCGCACAGTATCGGCGCCAGGGCTTTCCTTTCTGCGACCCCAGCTGCCGGTTGCTAAGACCAGCCGAATCCATGTCTATCAGAGGCCGCGGCGAACAAAGAACCGGCGCGAGATCTTGACTGCGTGCGTTGATAAATGGATGAACCCAGCCGGGCCAGCGTTCATCAATCACCCCTTTTCCCTCGCACACACACTCACAGCGAAAAGGAGCGAAAACAACAAACAACAACCGCGCGCACGCAAACAAACCATCACAAGTGGCGCTCCTCGACCCAAACAAAAAGCTGCAAGCTGAGCCCACATTTGCATTCGACCACTCGCCGCTCAACACAAACAGCAACGCAGCCGCGTAACTGTCCAACACCGCTTTATTGATTGCCAACCACACTTGCCGCTTTTGCAAGTGTATACCCACCCATCACCCACCTGTTCAACAGAACACATTCACGCACCCCCTCACGTAACCCGCCCACGTGGAGTCCATAAGTTAGCCACTCTGCGTCCTAACAATGCCGATCAAGTCGTCGACGCCGAAATGGAAAAAGTTCCACTGCCCGCCGCTATCGCCGGCGCGCATGACGCAGATCACGCAGGAGGCCAACGTAGCGTGCGATGAGCTGCTCAAGTTCTCGGCCGGCGAGGTTTTCGGCACGGGCTCGGCGAACCACGACGATGACGACGGCGCGCAGCACATCCCCGAGGAGCTCAAGTGGGAGTTTGCCGAGCAGGTGGACTCGATCCGCGTCGAAAAGGTGCGCGTGCGCTCGTCCGAGAAGCAGAAGAAATCGGTTTTCTACTTCCGCGGACTCACGCACATGGAGGCGTCGCTGGACGAGGTCGTCGAGCTCTACGAGGTGGACATGGAGCACCCGAACGTGCAGCTCGAGTCCAAGCTCTCACCCGATCTGCTGCACTCGGTCATTCTCTACGAGATCAAGCCGTACGACTTTCACGACAGCACCATGTTCATCGGCATCCGCTGGTCCGCCATGCGCTCGCCGTACGTGCTCGTGCGCAACCGCGATTACTGCTTCCTGGAGATCCAGCGCCGCTTCACGCTGCCCGACGGCCGTCGCGGCTTCGCGCGCTGCTTCCACTCAGTCAAGATCAAGAGCTGTCCGGACATGGAGAAGACTCACGGTTTCGTGCGCGGCAGCATCTACCGTTCGGGCTTCGTGTTCACCGAGAACCCGCGCGACCGACGCACTCTCGACGTCGTGCAGGCGACGTACGCGGACCTGAAAGGTAACGTCCCGAAATGGGTCTCGACCGCGGGCTTGCGCCAGCGTGTGATGAACCTGGAGCACCTGAAGAAGTACGTCAACATGCGCCGCGTGGCGAACCAGACGTTTGCGCGACGCAGCCAGATGATGGCGCCCGAGAAAGTCAAGACGTGCTTTGTGTGTGTCGACGACATTGGCACGTTCCAGAGACGGTATAACTGCCAGAAATGCGGAGAGGTACGTCGCGATTTATATACACATGCGCCTATGTGTGTGTGTGTGTGTTCTGCTGAGACGAGAAAGCTCATCAATTACCATGTGTGCATAATTGCAGGTCATATGTGGACGCTGTCGCGTGACGATCCAGGCCGATATCGCGGTCGTGGGCAAGATGAAACTAACGATTTGCAGTCTCTGCTCGCTGGCGATCAACCGTACGATACTCCCGGACAGCGGTGGCAGCAGCGGCTCGCGCAGCGCCGACGGCCACCGGCCGTTCTCCGTCATGCCCGTGATGATGTACACCAACCGCCAGTCGTCCGAAAGCGAAGACGTCACGGCGTCGCAGCGCAAGCGCGCGCTCAGTCTCAACTCGTTCCACACAGCGAACTTCGATCAGACGTCGCTGTTTAGCTCCAATCGTTCTCATGAAGTCTAAGAAAGTATTCTGTGTAATGGTGTAATGTGATCCCATTTATTAACCTCGACAACAACAACAACAAAAAGCAAGAAGCTATGTAGTATGTAAGAAAGCACCGAAGCAAACGACGGCGGATCCAACGAGGTCCTCTTGTCTTTTGCGTGTTTGCGCATGCACGCGAGCGGGGTGCAGCAGCAGTTTACACAGGCATCATGCAGCTGCTGGAAGGTGGTCACATTTCTAGACAAAAGCACACGAACAGCGATGCTGCATGGGGAGCTAGCGTCTCTATGCACACTCTATCGTCGCGTCTACGACTATGCCCCACCCATGAGCAAAGACACGCAGATACGCAGGATGACGTGGCGACTGCAAGTAGGCCAGACACCAACCCAGCGCGCGAACAGCGATGTGCATGTAAAGTGAAGTTGGACTCGGAACGCACTCTCTGGACAGTTTTCGCGGCTCTGACCAGCGCAGGAGCAAAGACACGCGTGCGAAAGACGTGCGTGAAGAGCCTTCTGGTGGTGCCAGAAGCGCTCTACACCTCAGTGCCCACTGTGTCCGTGTTGCTGTCGTTCCAGTGCGTCCACCTTGGCTGCACCCTCCTGACTCACACTTGCCCCATTCTGTGCGCCTTTCCAGGTGCTCTCTTTTTTCACCAGATGCGCATTCTGACCCCCTTCAGATAGGCATCTGAGACCCGTTGTGAAGAGGATTTTAGAACGTACCTCAATAGTAGACCCTACTCTGATCGGATCAGACCATATACCCGATTTAAAGAGGATAGCTGCATCTACCCGAATAGTGGACCTCTTTACCGCCGTTTTATGATGGATGACATCCTTGAAGATCCGCGTCACTCGTCAACATCCCTCTTCCTTGCGCGGACCATGAGCCTCGGGCGTCTGCACTATTTCAACCTGCGTGCGCGCGGCGAGATCGTCCGCCTCGTGTGCGCCTATGGGAAGCTGCCGGTGGGCGAGGTGGTCGTACCCGTGGGCCGCGAGTTCATCGACCGCAAGCCCACGTACCCGTTCGGACAGCTGCCCATGATGGAGATCCAGGGTAAGAAGTACGCGCAGAGCATGGCGCTCGCGCGCTACACCGCCAAGCAGTGCGGCTTGTACCCCACGGACGACGAACTCGCGGCGCTCGAAGTGGACATGATCATGGACACGTGCGCTGATCTGATCACGGCAGTGCTCCACGCGACGTTCAGTGAGCGCGATCCGGTGCAGAGGGAGCGCCTGGTGGCCAAGCTGCGCAAGTATACGCTCCCGTCGATCATGCGCGGCCTGGACACGCGTCTCCGGGACAATACCGATGGCATGGGGCTGTTCTTCCTCGGCGAGAAGATCTCCGTAGCGGATATCGCGGTGTTTGACGCCGTTGCGAACACGCTGCTGCCGAAACAGGACGTGCTACCGGTCGACTTGGAGCGCGAGTACCCACAAGTCAAGCAGCTCATGGATCAAGTGCAACAAGTGCCGACGATCGCCGAGTACCTTCGCGTTCGCAACACCCAAGAGACCCAGATCTAAAGCAAATCAGATAGGCTTTCGTGTAATACATGTATCGACATTTCTTTAGTATGGTTTTTGTTTCTATACCTCTCTGTTTTCTTCACGTCACGGCATTCATCTTTATGCGACTCCTATTTCCTAAGCAAAACACATGTTTAGTTTGGCGTGTCAACGCCGGCGCGGACACCGCCACGCACGAGCAAGTCGGCAATGTCGTTGCGCGATGGCAAGTCCGACGCGCGCACGTCCTTGACCAGCTGCTGCACCTTCTTCTCTTGCTTCAGGTACTGGAGCGCGATGTTGGCCAAGTTGGACTCTGGGAGCGCTTCCGTGAACTGGAGACCCTCACGGTACACGATCTTACTCGCGAGACTCGCGGCGACGATGCACTTGATGTATGAGAGCGGCACGTTGTGGTGGACACGGTCGAGCGCAACTTCCTTGAGTTTTGGTGGCAGGTGCTCTTCGATGAGCGTGTACAGGACCTGCTTGTCTTCCTCCGTGACGTCGTCGAACTTCTCGAGGATCGCATCGTGGACGCGGATGATCGCGCGACTGATACGTTCACTCGATGGCGGAAGCGCAGCGTTCGGGTTCTTCTTGTATTCGCGGAACAGCAATTGCGCTTCGACGCGCGCCAAGTGACGCAGCTTCGTCACGACGTCCTCGACGAGCTCCTTCTTCACACTCAAAAACTCTTCGGTCTCGAGCAGCATGCTCGCGATGATCTCGTACGAGCTGCACACGACACCACACTTGTTGGCCGAACTATCTTTCACGATGACCACACCGGCTTGGTCAAAGAGCAATTGACGGGCCTCAGGCGTGATGAACAGGTTCGCGCCTTCCACAATCAACTTGGACGACGGCTTGCCCTCGGCATCCAAGTAATCCTTCCAGTTGTTCTCGTTGATCGTGTTTGGACGACCGCCGGCTGGGATGAACAGATCACTCTTCACGCGGTTGTGCAGCGAGTTACGCGCACGGATGCCCTCCTGCGTGGCCACGTCGTGGAAGATGCCGTTCTTTCCGACCTTGTCCTTCGAGTAATCGGACAATGGCAACGAGTGCTCGACGAGGCGAAGCAGTTCGTTCATGTCGAGTCCATCAGGGTTCTCGACGACGCCCGTGCCGTCGCAGATACCCACCACACGCACGTTCGAGCCGTATTCACGGTGCAAGATCTTAATCACGTTACCCGCGACATCACCATCGGTACCGCCCGTGATCTTCACAGTGAACGGCTGGTTCGTTGGGTCAATGTTCTGCGAGCGCAACGCGACATCTGCGAACACGGCCACACCCTCACTTGTGACACCGTACACCTTGTGGTTAATACCAGCGTCAGGCTTGGAACTGATAAACGCACGTGGGATCGGGTATCCACGGTACGCGGCGCGCTTGGTCATCCACACAATGTCCGATGGGATGATGTTCTCATCTGGTCCCAAGTAGATCAACTCGTCCTTGCCGTAGTAGTCGACAATGTTCTCCTTCACTTCTGGGTCCGAAGTGTTCAAGTCCAACAACGCGTCCGAGAACGCCTTGACACTCTTGCGGATGATGAAGTCGCGTGGCGCAAAGTCACCGACAGGTCCGACGATTGGATCACAGAGCACAACGGCCTTCGAACCACCTTCTGGGATATCCTTGTTCTTCAGCTGCTGTGCAAACGCGAGGTTGTACGCTTCGTTAAACTGACGCGCGCTCTCGAGACCGTGCGCATCACGCGAGTTCGGGTACACCATACGGAGACCGCCACGCGCAATGTCACGGAAACGCACGTGGAAACCCTTGAAGCGACGACCGTAGATGAAGAACACACCGTATGGCGTCTCCGTGCCCACCGTGCCGTGGCCAATGATCTTTGGGTCCATACGCAACGACAGCGCGTAACGGTTGCGCACGAACTTGTTGGTACGCAACGTACCAGCGACGGCATCGGCCATGGTGTTCAAGAGCAAAATCGTGTCTTCGGTTTCGACGTTGCGACGGATTTCGACCTTGATCGCCGCGACCTTTTCTTCAATCTCCTCAGGTGTGAGTTTCTTCAAGGCAGGGTCGAACTTCTCAAGGAACAAGTCGGCGATGCGCGACGCCAATGGCAAGTTCGATGGGTGCTCAAGCACTTCCATGATACGGTTCAACGAGTACGCAAACGGGTCCTTCTTTGCCAACATACCGTGAAGCATGTTGCCGTACGCGTAGATGATTTCAGCGCGCGAGAGACCCAACTCTGGGTTCTTCATCACCAGACGCAATGGTTTGTCGTCGACCCACTTCAAGTACTTCAAGTTACCGGCGATCTTGTTCCACTCGAACTCCTTGCCCGACGCAACGGCTTCCTCAGATGGTTGCACGAGGATACGAATCATCGCGACGTGGCCGTTGCCGTCCTTGTGGTCGTCCACGACATCCAAGTGAGCACGCACGACGTTCAACTCACACAGACCCAAGTACGTCGCCGCCTTCTGGATGGCACTCTTGGCGAGCACGTTCGATGACGCGATCGTGAGCATCGTCTGTGGCACGCTGCCGCCACTGAGCTTATTCTCTTCACTGCGCTTCTCCCAGCCGTGTTCAACATCGACCGCCACACCTTCCGTGCCCTTGACACGGTAGAACAGCGCCATTTGGGTCGCGATACGGCGTGGGTTACTGAACTGCACGTAGTTAGTGTTGCAGCGCAAGAGGAACTCATCCACGGCCGCAGGTTCAAAGTATGGCGCTGGAGCCGGGTAGTCTTCCTTACCCTGGTACTTGCCGCTTTGGATGTCCGCAATGAACGCTTGGATGGCGTCACGGGCTTGCTTTTCATCGGCAGTCTGGCACTTGAAGGCTTCCTGCTTGCCGAAGCGGAAGATGTCGACACCGAGGGTATCATCAATGGACGTGAAGATCTTCACACGAGCGAGCGAAGCGCCATCAATGTCCTTTGGCAACTGCTCGAGCACGTTGGCCAAGAGACCAGGGTAGTTAGCACCCGAGCGGATGTACGAGAACACCTTGTCGTCTGGCGAGCGCAGCATGACTTCAGGCTGCTGCGCGTTCACGAGCGCCGTGATCGCGTTCAAGTGTTGCAAGCGCTCCTTCTCGTTGATGGCGCGGAAGTACGCTGGGGGCATGTTGTCCAGGAACCATGGCACGGTCTTGCTGGCTGCGTTCTTCTGGAAGCTATCGAGCGCCTTCAACAGCTCTTCCTGCGAGTGGCTGCCGCTCTACACACCCATCAAGAACAGAGACGCACGTCAGCAAACGCGAGCAACGAACAAGAGAACACACACAAAGGCAAACGCACCTGGGTGGCGAATGTGTTGGCAAGCACGGCCACTGGGTTGCGCGTGGACACGCGGTGCAGCTGGCGGAACTTGGTCGCTTGCAGCATCTTGCTACGGGTCTATAGAGTGAGCGGGGGGGGGGAGAGGGAGAATGCCGCCCAAACGGGGGAATCGTCTTGACGCGGGCGTGGAAGATCGGGATCTGAGAGGCAGAGGAGGGGGGAAGCGCGCACGCGGCGCCACTGGAGGCGGCGTCCCCGACGTCCCCTTCAAACCTAGAAGGCTAACTGCTGCTTGGGAGTTTGAAGTGGAGCCCCTAGTCACTGTCGTCCGCTCTCCGTCCCCTGCGGGTGTGCGTGGGTTGTGAGACCACCTAACCCTTATCCACTGTGTTGAAGTGCCAATCGACCGTGACACTCCATTCGTCGACGGTCGACGGTTAGGGTTGCCCTTTTGTCGACTCGCGGCCAGGTGGCGCTACGACTGGCTCATTTGCTGGCAAGTTCAAGCTCGTGCCTGGACAAAGATCGGCACGCTGACAATCGGGTCCATTTGTCTGTGTGGAGTTTTTCTATTAGAACCATGCACACACACAAGAGCACTGCGCAATCAATTTTTTATTTTATTATTTTTGTTTCGCAGCCTCTCACCCAGTCATCTGCAATTGCTGCTACCCGGTATTATCCAGTACTAAAGCGAGAGATTCGGCAAGAAACCGGACGGATGTGGGCGGATCCGCTCGGGCGTCCGCTCCACCGACTTGACGTTCAAGCAAGCGCGGGTAGGTGTGCACTTGCAGGGAAAGTGCCACCTGGCAAGCAAGCCTGGGTCTGTCTATTTTGTGTATCTCAGTTGCAGTCAGTGCCATCGAATCGCTTGGTTGTCAATACTTTACACGATAACGCCCAGCACTACAGTAATACACTATGAAAAGAGAGAGACCCCATTGTTTCTCACGCAGTAAACTAGCGCGCGATGACGGCGTCTGCGGTTGTCACGCGCATAACGCATAACGCGCTGCAAATAATTGATAGCGCTTGTCTCTGCCGTTAAAAAAATATTCTCCATTTGCATCATTTTCATGCATTCTGAATTGCGACAGTAGTGGATTTCGCTGCGCTTATGCAATCGTGATCCGCTTGCACCAGCCCTCCTCTATCGCAATTGCAACAGTTGCAGTTGCTCTCGAAGCAGCAAACCCATACACCACAAAGACGAACGCTATCCACTGCGTCATTCTCGAGCTGATTGCGCATTGCCGCGCCATGATGCCATTGAAGCACGGGTCCGCGGGTGAATGGCCAAACTCGCAAATCAAACGCGGTGGATCGATGCACGTGGCCGCGCGTGTCTTGTGCTCGGAGACCCGGGCCGCCTGCCTGCCTGCATGCGCAGAGGCAACTTGAACATCGGGGCAACCAGACGACGAGATTCAAATCGAGCGCACGCGTTCTTCAACTCGTGTGATTGGCCGACCAAAGAGATCCAGAGAGTGGACCCCATGCGACGCTCCCGCGCTCTCATCCACCACTTATTTTTTTATGAGATGTGGCAGCGGTCCGCTCGTCCGCTCGATTGCGTCCACCAATAGCGTATGCCACCGACCAGATGGTGGAAGCAGCCGACGCGTCTCTTGAAGTTGAAGCGCGAGTGTGAGTGCCGAGTTGGCGCGGAGAAGCGCGAAGATGCCGCATTCCCAGAACGACGATCGCAATGCGCCAGTGGACGGGGATGACGCGCGATCTCGTCCTTCCACAGCTGCATCCGCTGTGCGAGATCATGAGCGTATTGTGACACCACCTGTGTGTGATGATCTTGACGATGCGGAAGGCACTGTGGATGGCCTCAACCAAGACGACGAAGAAGAGATCGATGCGCTAAGGGACGAGGTCGAGCGGTTCTTTCAGCAGGAGATTAACCGTCAAGACGCAATTCCTACGTCGAACGAGGCGGTAAATGACGAGCAGCCGATCTTGAGATGCTTGCCGCAGCAGCTTGCGGTACTTGGCGAGGATCCCATCGTTGTCCCCATGACGGTCGTTCTCGATGCGTCAGAGATCTACCACGTGATCCCGTTTCAAGATGGAATGTATCGCGGTCAAGTAAGACAGATGGAGATTTCCCTTAGCGAAGTGAGTTCGAATGATCTCGATGCAACAGCCACTACTCTCGCTGTGGATGGCGACGACGAGCAAGCTGCGTGGGTGCCACATGGGATAGGCGTGTGGACGAACCCAGTGGACGGTTCCACTCGATGTGGCCAGTGGATCTATGGTGTTCAATCCATATTGGGCACACAGCAGCATCGCGGTGTATTTCTTTATGAGGGCGAATGGCGTGAACATCAGCCGTGGGGCTACGGCGTTGGTATTTTTGCGAATGGACGCGTGTTCACAGGCTGCTGGGCGCGTGGGCGACCGGATGGACTCGGCACATGGCGTACTATGGTTGCAGCCGCAAGCAGTCATGTAGATACCACATTTGGTCGGTTTCACGGTACGCAATGCGTTCAGGAAGCACTTGGGTCACCGTCAACAGCAGCAGTAAATGTTGCGGAACGGCAGATGCAGCGTCAGTATGTCGACCAGCCATCGCGGGGGTTGCTCTTGATATGCGAGAAGGTCGACGCATGGTGTATAAACACATTCCGAGATGTGGTCATCCACTGGCGCCTTGTTTGCTGTCAACAAGCTGTCGAGCGCGCCGAACGTGCCCGTGCGCTCGCGATGATCGAATGGCAGAGCGCACAAGTGGCAGAACAGAAAGCGATCAGCGATCATTACGCACGACGTGTGGATGCGAGGAAACGTGATGATGCCGATATCGTGCAGCTCGCTGCACAAGGTCGAGTCAAGCATGCACGAATGCTGCATGTGCGCCAGTACCACCAACAACGGTGCGAAACATCGGAATTCCAGTGCGCACTCGCGCGTTGCTGTGTGGAAACGCAACAGAATGCAATTGAGTTGATGCAAAGTGAGTTGGCCACGGTGACAGCATTGCTTAATGAAGCAAAACAGGCGCAAGAGGACTGCCGCACATCTAGCCATCGACTCCAAGTGATCAAACGTCAGATTGAAAACGTCTCGGTCCGCATCAACGATATTCGCTTGCGGAACGAGGAACAGCAGCGGCTGCGCCTGATTAGCAGTAGCAATCGCAAGAACAGCAACAAAAGTCGCGGAGGACTCGTGTCGAGCTCGTCGTTGTCGTTGTCAGATCCCAAGACCCCAGGATCAATCGACCACCCGCGCTCTGCACTATATCAAGGCACAAATCAAGAGAGCAGCGAGATTGCAGTGATCCATGCAGACTTTGTTTGCGACGTGCTTGGGTGCACTTGCGGCATCCCCCGCGATGTGTTCATGCGTGCTGGTGCTGCATTAAATGGTGACTCGTAATGCTATATCGGAAATGTGTGATATTTTCGGCGTGAAGAGAGGGGCGAGATACTCGGCTGATTCACAGTTCCACCACCAACCAGCAGTGGTCTCTAAAGTTGTCTGCAATGCTGCTAAAATTAGGAGCTTGCCTACCTCGCTCGAGGTTCAGTGCCATGTGAAATCTACCATCATCACCTCAAGCACGCATAGACCACTTCAAGGAAAGGAGAATGGAGGCCGCAGCGCTAGCGCGACGACGGCAAAGGCTACCAGCACACGCTTTGGACGTTATAAAGCAGTTCGTGACGTTCACAGACCGACTGCATTGGTATTTGGCTCGTGCTCCTCGACAAGACGAATCCTGGATTGATGGCGTGTGCAAACCGAGCGTGTTTGAGGTCGACATGCTTGTGCACGATGTAGGCGCCGCATGTGCCCGAGAGAGTTCGAAAACTGGTCGAGACCACGTCAGTCGCTCCGATATCTGCGCTGTAGGCGAGTGCATCGATATTTACACAAATCACGCGCTGCTTCATCTTGTTCTATCTGATGAAGCATTTGCCAGCATTCGATTCGCGAAAGTGAGTCTTGAGGAAGCGCTGCATCATTACGGGAAAGGCGTCAGTGTGAGCAAAACGGTGCGGAGTGCTATTGGCGATAACGGACGTGAAGAGAACGAATCTACATGTGCACTTCTAGAAATTCTCAAGCACGTCGATGACCTGCCCATGATCGACCGTGCGCGCAGCTACGTGCTTGCGAGCAAACTGGAAAATGAGTGCGTGATGGTGCAAGCTGTGGAGAAATTCCCCATCGATGCCTCGATGTACCCTTGCGAAGCATACCACGAGCTCCTGGTCGCTGCGTGCACCGCCGGTCATACTGCCATGGTTGCGCAATTGCTCGAGCATGGCGCACATCCTCTCGAGATTGACGAGAACGGCGAGTCTCTGACAAGCGCTGTGAGGTACAACCATCTCGAGGTTGTGCACCAGCTGGAGGCTGCAGGTCAAATCCCAGCGAATGGTGCCATCATCGTCAATGGTCTACGCCTCGCGTGCGCGCGTGGATCCATTTCGATGGTAGATACGCTGCTCGCGCACTACGCAAGTGCCTCGAATGCGTGGGACCATCATCCGACGCTGCTTCGCTCCGCCGTGCAAAGTGATAACCTCCAAGTCGTGGAGTTGCTGCTGGAATGCGATCCGCGCGGAGCGTTCATCCGCATGGACCAGCTCATCGACCAGCTCCAGCGCGAGATGACAGCTGGCGGAAGCACGCCACGGCTCGATGCGATCATCGGAAAATATGGGTATTTCGCATGGGATCTTCACGCGTTTGAGACTGCTGTTCGTAAAAATGACACCGTTTTGTTTGATTTGCTCGTCAACCACATTGAGTGGGACCGAGATGATCTCAAGGCCGCGTTCGCAGCCGCAACGAAATCAGCAAACGCACCCATGGCCAAGATCATCGACTTGCTGCTGCAGAGTATCCTTGACGAAAGCGTTGCAACCCCATCAGAACCGCCAGTGTTTGCTCCAGGCGACAAAATTGAGGCTCGGAAAAGAGGTCGTGCCACGTTCTCGCTGGGGACCATTCAACGATGCTGGGTCAATGGCACCTACGACGTCAAATTCAGCGACGTACAAGATTCTGAGCACAGTGGAGAAGACAAAGAGAACGACGCGAGGGATGACAGTCGCACCAACAGCAGCAAAAGTAACGGTGGTAGTATGTCAAAGATCGAGAAGCAATTGCATCCACAGATGATTCGCTACCGGTCAGTTCGCAACATGGGGAGAATTGATACGACGCTAGCGACAGCAGCAGCAGTAGAAACAATTCTGGTTGACGTTCCTGTCATCGCGTCGGCAGCAACAAGCGCAGTCTCCAAAACGTTCTCAACAACAGCGACCGATAAAGTGCAGTTCAAAGCTGACGCCAACGATTTCGTGCAGAGTGGCTCGATGTTGCTCGGCAACGAAAACCACGAAGACAATAAAGCGATTCAAGCGATTGATAAAGTGCAACCTACACTAGAGTTCAAAGCTGACACCAATACTCTCGTGCGAAGTGACTCGTTGCTGTTCGAGAACGAAGACGACGAGGACGACAAAGCGATTCGAGCGGACGCGGCGATCATCCGCGATCGAGAAGAGGCATCGCATGCAATCCAATGCTTGGAATCCGTCGCGCTGCCCCAAGGTGACAGTTTGGAGGATGAAATCGAGGTGTTTCCGCGACCGGATTCCTCTTGGCCGTCATCGAGCGGTGTGACTACGTCGACAGCTCGCATCACTGCCTTAGATGTAGTACAGCCTCATGCCATCTCCTCCAATACAGTAGTTCAAGGAAGTGTGACAGAAGAACCCGCAGTCTTCATGGAGGGCGATGTGATTGAAGCAAAGCGCATGGATTCTACGATGTTTTACCTAGGAAGAATCGCATTTTGTCATGCGAATGGTCTCTATGATATTGTTTTCGACGACGGAGACGAAGATACGCTAGTGCCTCGTGCGTCGATCCGCTTGCTTAAGCCAAAGAAGAAGAAACAGAAATCACAGACCACTGATATCGTTGCTGTTTCCACCGCAACAAACACCAGGACTGACGTCACAAGGGATGAGAGTGCCAACAATGCAACTCAGTCGATACCGAATGTCCAGGAAAGGATTGATGCGGCGCATTCGGTACCACTGCCGGTAGAGCCCGTAGCACATGTGACGCATCTTCCAGCCGCAGTTAATCATCAGGTTGAAACCCAAATTGGAGATGAGGAATGTGCACGGCTAAACAAGCAATTTGGCAAAACTGCTGCCTGCCACACACCCGAATCGAGTTCAGACGACCAGCCGGAGCGGCAGCAACGCCACAAACAAGAGGAATTATGGGGGGAAATGCCAATGTCTGACGCGTCAGCCTCACTTCGCAATTTGTCATCACAGCTGCAAGTAACCGAAGTCAATGTGAACAAGCACATCCTGCATATCACCCCCAAGGTTGACGCTGGCGCTCGGCCAACGGCAATCAAATCAGCGCGCCGGCAAACTAGCTCGTCCTGCGGAGCACGTGGGAAACGAATGTCCACTGCTCCTGCTGCGTTGCCTCTTGTTTCGTGGAAAGAGCTGGAAGAATGGCGCAATGTAGACCTCATTCTGAACCGCAAGCGAAGGTTCCTGAATTCACAAAGCGGAAGTATTGAGAGCTTGCGCGTGCCATGGGGCGAGGAGTTTGCCGCTATTCAATCTCTCAAGCGATTTGCTGCGCAACATCCTGATGTACTACGTGATCACATGTGCGTTGCTATATATGTGCTTCTGTTTGTGTTTGACCGTAGAAAGCGTTGACCGTGTGCTTGTTTTTTCTTCTTTCGCATACACTTTCCTACAACTATGCACAAATGCAGAGCGACGCAAATGGATGAAGTAGTCGGCGTGACCCTTGTGGCGAGTTCAGGCCGTGATGGCCGCGCATGCCAGTCCACCCGCACACCATCTACTGAATGGTCATCGTGCTCATCTGCTGTAGCAGCTGCGGGCAATGCTCGCGAAGCGCTTCTGCTTGTCAAAGACCTTGCGTTCTTGCTGAAACAGCGCCTCGCGCCGCTTCTCAGTACGTGGCATTCTGCTTATGGTTGCAGCTGTTGACGCCACGTCCTTGTTTTTTCTCTTACATTGCATGTTGTTATGCTGTAGATGTGATTCTACCCACCGTGCTGCCTGCGGTGTTCAGTATCGAGAAGCGGTTCCTGCGTGACATCGCGTACGAAGTGCTCGAAGCGCTTGTGCTGCACTGCAGTGGACGGCGACTTGTAATGTTGCTGCTGCAGCACGGCGAGGCGTGTGCGCAAGGCGACGACCTGCGGTTGTTCAACCTGGTAACGTATTTGCACTGCACTTGCGTTTCGTCAATGCTGCCAAATTTCCCCATGGCCAAACTGCAACTGACGTGTATGTGTCGTGAATGCATCCTACCACCACCCTGTATCAGACCAATGTGTACGTGGAGAGGTGCTTCGCAAAGATGAACGCGGCTGAGATCCAGCACCTCATGACAAGATCCTGCGCCGCGACGCTGCTGAGCTCACTAGCAGGGCTACTCGCGTGTAAATCCGCGCCTTCGAAAATAGCGGTCCAGAAAACGCTCGCTCATATCCACGCTGCGCTTGGTGTACGCTCCTTTTATCAATGATTTGGTTGTGAGCAAAGCACACACGGTGGCTAATCTCCCTCTCGATATTTCCACGTGCTCTTTATTTTCGTGTAGGAGGTGACGTTTGAGCGTGTCGTGTGTGCCGAACTATCAGAAAATATGGCGAGGACAGTGCTGCGCGTCATTTGCAGCAGTTCGACAAGTGATACCAATGGCTCGAGGTCCCCCACCGCGCGAAGCCCAGTCAAGCAGCAGCAATGCGCGAGTCCCGTGATCGCGGTGCATCAGGGTCTCAGCATCTTGCAGCGCATGGTCACCCAACGGCAGAATCGGGTCACGCCGGTCCCTGAATAGCAGCATCGTTCACCTTGTCCGCCCGAGTCGTAGTAGAAGGCAGCCTCAGCCAAAAGAAGCGGACGACAGTTCCTTACGCCGTCCGTCAAAGTGTCCGTCCACCGTCTACAGCTGAGAAAGATCGCGTGTAATAGTATTCAACACTGCTTTTGAAGACGCAACTACTGTAGTGCGTTGAATCAAAGAAAGAGATCCCACTAGACTAGTGGGATCTTTTCTCCGATTCAACGCGTAACAAGGAGGGGCCATGAATCATGAAGTTTCTCCAGTGTACAGTTGTGGGAATGACACCACCCTCACCGGTTCAGCACGCCCATGAGCCGCTCATTTTGTCCCCAATGAGACGACAAAACAGGGAGTCGCAGCCTTTTCAGCATGGTCCCGAGTGGAAAAAACTCGACGGCGGCTCGCTCTTCAGCAAGACACGTTCCTCCTGTCTTATGTGCTCAAACGATTTGGAAGCTCATTGTGGAATTTACCACATTGTTCACAGAAGGACTTTTGAAGAGGAGAAAGCGCTGACAGTGACTTGCCTTTGCGTGCGAGAAATGGTTGCTGCACTCAGCAGCTTTGTGGCGCTCCTCACTGCATCCTACTCGGGACTCGCAGTGCGCGGAGACCAACCACCTGGGATTGACTACCTCGGAGCTGGTTACGACTTGGTGTTTGGGAACCCCGATGGCTCTGAAGCAGCGTCAAGTGTGACAGACCCTGGTTTCCGCGTGCACATCATCAAATTCACCTGGTACGTGCCTGCACCACAAGCCCATGACCGATAATAGTAGGCTATTGCTGTTGTCACTCCACTCACATATTGCTTCTTTCGACCACGTTGCAGGAGCAACACTTTGAACACTTGCTCGGGGCTGAGTAACAACTGGACGTGTCCGAATGAGCTGACAATCTTGCCGCAGACGAGCTGCATGCAACAATCGTCGTCGAGCAAGATCGAATCGACCAAGTCTTTCCAGCAAGTGCTCCAGAAAGACGCCAAGGTGACGGCCTCGGTCAAAGGAAGCTACGGAGGATTCTCTGCGTCAGCAGCCTTCAGCGGCAGTAGGACGATGGCGACAATGAAGAACAAAATCGAGAATGAAAAGATCACGACGTTCCAGAGCAAAGCCGTGTGTGTCGAGTACTCAGCCACCTTGAAGTCGGGCATCGATACGAGCTCCCTCGAGCCATTGGCACAATTCAGTTCGGCGGTCGCGGAACTGCCGCTTATGTACAACTCGTGCTTCCAGCTGAACTCCACTGGCGGGCCGTGTCCTCAGCGCATTGACAATGGATTTGGAGATGTCCCACCAATGAAGAAAACTGCTCGCCGCCAGCTCCAAGCCCCTGATGACGACGATAGCGACGATGATGACACCGTGAACGAGTGTGCCTGCGACCCAAGCGTCATCAAGTATTTCCGCTTCATTCAGCTCTTTGGGACCCACTACACGACGAAAGTGGAAATGGGCGGGAAGATCATTCACCGTGTCGAGATCAAGCAATCCGACGTGTCGGTGATGGAGAGCAAGAAAGTGGACATCGCATACGGTGCGTCGATGAAAGCTTCGTACAAATCGGGATTTGGCGCGTCCGCGTCGGTCTCGGCATCCGTGTCTGCGGCAAAGAGCGACGCAGAAAAGTCGTACGAATCTGTCATGAACGTCGCGAAAAAGGAGCTCAACATAAACGTTGGCGGCAGCCCGAGTGACGACTGGCGTGAATGGGCCAAGAGCACAATGGACACGCCAATGCCGATCCGATACACGCTGACGTCACTCGTGGACTTGGTGGCAAAGGTCGATGCCAAGAAAGCGCCGCTTTTCGAGCAAGCGGTCGCAGATTACATCGCTGCATACGGTCGCACGCTCACGTTCGACACAGCGACGAACATGAACGTGATGTTCGTGGAGGTGCAGTACTCATTGCTCGTGGGTGCAATGACAAGCGCAACGTTCCGTCTCATGATCGGTAAGACAGGTGACATGATCCCCGCGCAGGTCACGGTGACCAAACCGACTGGGTCCATTCGTGTCGCTGTGCCCAAGCAGTATCAGATGAGTTACGACGTGTTCGCAGGCAACATCCCCGTCACGCTCGAGTACGTCTCCGGCGTGTTCACTGCGCCAAAGATGGTTGTGATGATGGAGGCCAGGCAGGAGCAGACGGCGTCGCGACGCGATGTGCTCCACGTGACCGAGATGGAAGCGCTAATGGCGAACAAGAAGAAGAAGAAAGCGCCTGCGGTCGCGTCGACGCCCACGTCGGTGTACTTCACCACGATCCAGCCGTTCGCGGTCATGGCCGACGACTCGCTGCTGCCACTCGACGACCAATACGCTGGGAAGTCGCTCGGTGCCGTGATGCCATGGGCGATCAACCCCATGGATTGATTCATCGCGGATAAGCAAGGTGTCGGACCATTCGTGTGAGCTTTGTTGTTGTAGCCACACGTTCCCCCCTTTTCTTTCTCCACCAGAGAAACCCTGTATGATCGCATAATATGAGTTTACACTTGCCACGAATGCATTTCTAAATCAGTTTTCACAGAGTTGCTAAACTAAAGGTGCGTTTATAAACAAACGAAGTTGGTAACGTGACGTGCTGTACAAGCAAGTGCTAGCATTGAAGCACTTATAAATTCGAGTACATGGTTGCTAAAAAAATACAAATCGTAAGTTTGTTTCACCGCAAGCAAAAACAAACAAACCAAGGCATACAAACAACGGCGCCAAGAGGAAATCGCGCGCGCGTGAGGAACCGTCCGTCTGTCCATCTCTAAGTCTGTGTGTCGGCGACAGCGTGCATCCGATGGAGACGCTCCAGAACGTGTTCCCGAGTGTGCCGGTGTCGGCACTCGAGCGAGTGGTGCGTGTTCTGGCGTGTCGCTTGTGTGTTTCTATTGTGCGCGTGCAGTTGCAAACAACGCAACGCGTGAAGAAAGGGGAACAGTAAAGCGCGAGTGCGCGCAGAGACTCACGTGTCTACGCTGGTTTCGTTTGTTGTTGTTGTGTGCCAGTTGGACATTTGTGACCAGAATGTGGAGACTGCATCCGAGTGGATCTTGGAGAACAACTGGCGCGACCTCATTGAAGAAAACGACGAAGGAGATGACGCTGTGGGTGACGGAGAGCAGCAGCAACAGCAGGAAGGCGGAGAAGCGAACGACCGCTTGCAACAAGAGCTATCGCTGCCTCAACCGCCGCCGCCGGTGCTGCGCATCCGTGACCCCGACCGAAGCGCTGGGGATGGCGTGACTACGAGCGTCAATCCGCTCCCGACGATGGTCGTGTCGACCCACTCGAATCCTCCAACTACCAGTACGAGCGCTGGTGCTGGCGGCAGTGCCCTAATGATTGGTCGTAGCAGCACGAATACCAGCAGCACGATCCACCGTGGGAGCAATACGCACGCCCACCACCACCACCACCATCGTCATTCGCATGCATCGAGCGGCAATGGCCGCGCGTTTGATTCCGGCGGTGAGCACGAACTCGATAGCGACGAAGGCGAGTACGAAGAAGACGAAGAGGACGAGGACGACGAAGACGATGAAGACGACGAGGATGACGACGACGAGGATGACGACGATGACGGCCACTCGTACTACGATTCCGGCGACGACGCGTTTTTCCACAGTGCACTGCCACCGCTCTCGAAGCGGATCAAGATCACGCAACAGGACGAAAAGGCCGCAACGAAGACAGACCCGAAACAGGAGCTCTACTGGGTCGCGTTTGACGGACAGGTCGTGCGGAAAAACTTGATCGGTACGTGCACGATGGCACTTTTCATGGACTTGATGGCTTCAACACAATTGTTGTATGAATGCGATGCTGACGTACTGTTGTATCGACCGCCGTTCTAGAATTGCTCAATACGACGCTGAGCAAACTGGCGCACAGCAAAGTGACGTTGCTGAACCAGTCGACGAAGCACATCACAGAGGTGTGATGCTCTGTTTGACTTATGCAGCATATAGTGTGCTTACTCGTTGTGCGCTTACTCTGTTTTGTTCGTCTGTTTATTGGCTAAACTCTAGTCGGAAGCAAGGCAAAAGCTCAAGTCCATACTGACTGTGATTGAAGAGTCTGAGGTCAATGGTAGCAGTGCACAAGACCAGAATAACGACCACGCGCGCAGTACAGCAGCAGCAGCGGGTAGCCGCAATGGCGCGCTCAAGAACACTCTTGAAGCGAAACCTGCAGCAGCGAGTGGCTCTTCGCCATCGGGGCAAAAGCGGAAACGGACGGAAGAAGCTGCATTGCCGACGTCCAGACCACAAGGCTTCTTTGTGCGCTCCCGGCTTGTTTGATCGTTCAGTGCAGCGTGGCGGGATGGTTTCTAATGCGAAGTTGTTGTTGCCCAACATGTTGTGCTGTAGGCGCATTTCTTTTCCGTGAGCGATTTGGATATGATTTGGCGGTCGGTGATGCACGCACATCTCTTCAATGCTCGCTTTGGCGAGATGATCGAGTTCCACACAGCGTCTTGTGGCACGTAAGTGGCAACAAGTGTTTTCTGCATATGGTATGCTAGAGTCATGCAACCAATCGAACCATTGTTGCTGTGTTGTCTCGCGACTTGTAGATTTAACCGACGCGACTTTGATGAGCTCATGCACATCCACTCGAACATGGCAACGTCGCGGGCAGCATCGCTGGGTCTGTCGCCCTTGGCGACACTCAAGTGCTGCCTGATCTTGCCCTGCGAAGCCACGGAGGAAGAGATCTTTCGCGTCGGCAAACACCTCCACAGTCTTCTCAAGCTTCCGGGCTCACTCTATTATCGGACTTTGGACGATCCCGTGGCGACCTCTTCTTCTGCTACTGCGGACAGCGGTAGCAGCACGACGGAACGCGCCTCTCTCCCTCATTCTCGTTCCGTGGCGTCGTCGCGGTCGGACTTGCTGAACGAAGACGGCAAAATGACAGAAGACTCGTTCCGACGCTTTGCGCGGTACCGCATCAAGAAAGAAGAGGTACGTCTCATCATCGTGGACTAAGCAAGTGCTACCTGAGATCAGAAGCTATCAGAGAGGAAACTAATTTTTTATGATGATATGCAGCCGGAAGCAATTGAGACCAACGACGCCCATGCGCTCGGTCCCGACCACTTTCTCGCGTACCAGCAGCAGCGCAAAGTGGCGTACTCTCTACATTCGCTCCAGACTGGCGGATGGGACCGGCGTCTGACGAGCTAGTAAAGTGTGGTGACGACGATGATGATATAAGGCGTAGATTTAGGGAACTCAGGAGGGGCGGGTGTAGGATGCTGCAACCAAGAGAATATAACAAGGTGAGAGAGATCCGACTTGCAGCATGGCTGGCGTATAAGATTAAAGACTGGTGGATATGAAGCAGAACACGATAGCAGAAGAAACGAGACGTGCGTCCTGTGATTTGACGTGTTCCTATGCGGAATCTCCATGTCTGGGCCGTACCCGATTTGGAGGAAATGACGTTTACGGATTAAAGAACTGGATTAAAAAACTGGTTAAGACGAAGGAAGATGGAACGAGTGTCCAGAGAAATCGACAAAGTAGCCAAGCGAGCAGCTACATAGGAGGGAGTTTGGCGAACCTGCGGATATCGCATAATCTCACAATGGGCGCATGCGAACCACTCGTTCACATACGTAGTGCATACGCAGTTGGCATCATGGCGGCTGCAAACATGAGTAGCAGGTGAGGAGGTGGTTCCTATTTTTTATTGTAGCATACGGACGGTCTCCTCTGCTTGCTCAGTTCCTGCGCAGCTGCAGTTGATCATCTTCTTGATGCAAAAGGTTTTTCTCTTTTCGTCTGTTTAGCGACAGTGTTTGCAAGTGGCAGTTTGCGAGTGACACTACTATCTGAATAGGTGGCAGCGTCACAAAGCGGCGGAATGGGTAGGGTCTGTAAGCACTGCCAATAGTGCGTGCCAAAGACAATAACGTACCGCAGCCTCCTCGTCGAAAGTTCAAACCTAACAGTCCGTCCCACCGTTTCGCACTTCTTTGTGGCTGTTGAAAGCACATTGTTGCACACATTGCGCATTGCATTGCATTGGTGCAGTTTGCCTGCTTACTGCTTGTACCGATACCGGTACTACAAGCGCCTTGTTGAGTAGGCACGTCGACGTTGATACATTCATTAACGATTTTGCTCAACAATCTCCCCCCTCCCTCTAAATGCGAACTGTCAAGCCATCGCTTCTATAGAGCATGTTTACTATGACAACCACTAAGCACTGGCGCGGCTTCGCATGAGGTTATCTAACATGCGCGAAATCCAAAAACACAGCAGTGGAATTGTAAAATATCCACTGACGTCTCGACAACAGCCACACCAAAATAAATAAAGTCCCGCAAATAAAGCCCCAAAACGTGAGAAACGGCAGCGACGAGTCTGCATGTTCAAGCGGCTCTTTCTGTCGCAACACATTTCACACACGTCGCCGAAATATTGGAGCGCGACTTGCTTTATGTGATGCGCTTAGTGATGGGGGGAATCGTAGTGACTGCTGCTCCCTATTCGAGAGAACGCTCTTGCTTCCACGCGCGGTAGTACAGAATGAGTGAGCAACACTAACATTGCTACAGCAATTGGCACATGTGCAGTTTTTTCTTGGCTGAGAATCACAAGCGATACTCAAACCAAGTTGTGCCCTTTGGACCATTTTGGAGTGGTTGCGTTGCGACTTGTTTGTTTGCGGCGATGTGCTTGACACGCCCACTCATGGCTCCTCAGAAGAGGCACTCGCCAAGGGAACGGGGCTCGGGGAATGACTGAAACGATGCGTGCATAGGTCGTTGAATTGTACTGTCGCTACGTGGCTCACACCAAAATGTCCGCACAATGCGCTATATCCGATGCGTAAAAAGCCCATGAAGACTTTCCTCACATCTTGATGTCCGCAAGAGCGATGGTCCTACGCTTCTGCTCTCTTGCAATTTGCGTACCTCTCTTTTTTGCATCACTGCAATCATATAAAAAGGGGCTTTTGCATTGTTGTGTGCATTTGGTGTGGCGGCGGATAGTCAGACCCGGGTTTGCGGCATGTATTGCATTGTTGTCGTGCTTGCTTCCTCTCTGTCTGTGGCGAAGGAGAGAAGCAAGGGTGGAAGAGACGTCCGCCGTCATCCCCATTCACCTACTTAACTATCGTCGCTCGCACGGACCAGAACGCAATACCAGGCGGGCCCTTGCAGTTGTCGAGTGCGAGCGCGAGTGCGAGTGCGCGCGGCAAGAACAATAAATAAAAGCAAAACCCCTCAGCAAACAAGGCAAGTGTGTAAACAGCAAACACACACACACACACACACATACCCTCGCGCAGTTGCAAGCAAGCAAGACTTGTCGAGTGGGAAGTGCGTAACGTGGAGTCTGGTTGCACACGCGGACCAGTCTCTCGTACATTTTGCAGCAAGCATTGGCATTGTGCATTGTGCATTGTGAACACAAGTAGCTCCATATCGAAGAACCGGATCGAGCGGCGAAGATGCTGACCGTGAATGCCGCCGCGTTCGCGCAGAGCGGCGAGGCGGCGGCGGCGCCATATGCGCAGGGGGAGAGCAGCGGAGACGAGTCGCCCGTGCTGCCCGACGGCGCGCTCAGCAATGGCCCGCGGCGCCGGTTCGTCAAACCGACGGTGACGGCGTACGAGCACAACTTTTCGCGCAACGCGGCGGGCCGCAGGTTCCACCGGCGCGCGGGCGCACAGCCGCGCGCCGGCCTCGCGTCGTACTCGTTCCTGCAGAGTAACCAGAACCAGAACGACGAGCATGTGATGCTTGCGGAACATGACGAGAATAGCACGAGCTTCGCGAACCTGGCGGCGCTGGCAGCGGCAGCCGACGCGGACGAAGACCCCGCGGCCAACATGACGAGCACGGCGATGGTGGCGAAGAACAAGGCGGCGCCGCGCGTGTCATCGCTGTCAAGCGTGCTCAACGAGGTGATGCACGGGCGCCAGCGCGCTCTCTCGAATTTTGTGGACGCCACGGCGCCGCAGCACAACCCGCGCCGCTTTGTCGTGCAGCAGGACCCGCACGGTGCATTCTTTGTGTCGTCGTCCAACAACCCAAAGTACGCCGCGCCGCCAGCGAAACCCACCCCCGTGGCGCTGCCGACGATCACGTCGCCCACGGCCGCGGCGTCTCCGGCCATGCGGCGCTCGGACCTGGACGACGGCGCGCGCAAGTCGTCGGGGCACCGCAAGTGGCCACTGACGCGGCGCTCACTGTCGCGCTCAAAGGAACGGGACGACGACGACGCCAAGGACGCCCGTAGCCCCACGAAGAACGCGCTCTCGCTCTCGAGCATCAAGTCGAAGCTGCAGGCGGCACGCAGCCGCAACTCGATGACGCGCGACGCGCCCATGACGCTCGACGAGATGGAAGACGACGCGCCGGCAGTGCTCGGCGGCAGCCACAGCAAGGGCGTCGCGCCGCCTTCAGCGAGTGGCGGCGCGGATGAGCTGCCGATGCTGGATCCAGACCTCGTCGACTCCCGCGCGCGCGGCGACTCGAGCTGGGAAGTGCCGCCAACCCACCAACCGCTCACGCCCGCGCAGAAGCAGCAGATCGTGAACCGGCCGCTGCCGTACCAGTCCAGTGGCGCCTTCAATGCCGACGACGACGAGGACGAGGAGGACGACAATCTGCTCAACCGGTCGTTCCTGAACGTGCGCGACATTGAGTTCAACCCGCGCACCCACGACGAGGACGACAGCCCGCCCGTGAGCGTGCCCGCAGACACACTGGACAAGGAGGACTCGGACGAAGACGACGGCACAGAGGATGAGGACCGGCGCGAGCACACGACGTCGTCGGACGCCGAGGGTTCGGCTTCCTCGCAGTTGGGAACCCCGAGCTTTGACGCGCATCACGGCAGCTCGTTCAGCGGCAGTGGCAGTGGCTCCAGCGTTGCGAGTGCCAGCGCCCCTGTGGGCCCCGTGCGTGTGTCGGCGAGCAACGCAAACGTGTCGGAGTTCCTCGGCGGCTTCAAGGGCGGCTTCGCGAACCGCACGCGTTCGATGCGGAACAACCGCAAGTCTGCCGTGACCCAGGCTGCGACGGTGTTGACGCGCAAGCTGCGCGACGCACGGAGTCGCATCCCGCTCGAGTTCCGTGACGACGCGGCCCAGCCGCTCCCGCGAAAGAAGGCGTCCAAGAAGCTGCGCGTGCGCTGGGACTCCCAATTGGACTATGTGCGCGAGTTCGAAGTCGAGTCGGAGGAGGAGACCGAGCCCGATATTGTCAAGGCGCCGTGGGAGTACGACGAGAACGACCTGGCGGAGGAGGAGCGCGAGAATCGCGAAGACGACGACGACGACGATGACGAGGACGAGTGGCGGCAGCAGACCGGCAGCAAGTGGTAAATAAAGCAGCAACAAGTGTGTATAACATCGACAAAAAACTTATCTATTTGGTGCCCGCGAGACCGGCCAACACGCGCGTCTTCGTCTGGCTCAGAACACACAGAGAGCAACACAATCCGCTGATTTCGTGTCTGGCAAAAGAGTTTAGCAACAACAACAGCATCGTAAATGACGAAAAGACAACGCTGGTTTCTGTTAACCGAGGCTTCTCTTTTTGCTTTTTGCTTTTTGACTTCACCCTTTCGAGGCTGCCATAATGCCGTTTCTGCTGATGCCATGCCTACTCGTTGACGTTGTGGTGGATCTGGTTGACGTCCTCGTTCTCGTTGAGCGCATCAATGAGCTTCTCGAACGTCTCGCGGTGCTCCGCCGAGAGGTCCACGAACTCCTTTGGGTTGTAGATCAGCTCCACGATCGACGGCTCGAGCCCCGCGTGCGTGAAATTGGTGCGCACGACTGCGAGTTCGTTCGGCTCGCACGTGACCTGCGCGAGCCCTTCGTCCCGGAGCTCCACGTCGTCCGCGCCGGCCTCCAGCTACGCCCAAAGCATCGTCAATGCAAATGAGAATTCCACAAACACAAACAGCAGCAGCAATTAACGAAAAAGGATGGCAACGTACCGCGATTTCCATGAGCGCGTCCTCATCTGGGGCGACTTCTTGCTTGGTGCCACCAAGTTCAATCTGCCGAAAACACACACAACAAATGATGCATGCCATGAGTATCCTGCAAAGCCGCCACTTCAGTAATGCACAAGAGTTTGCTCACTTCTAAGTAGCCCTTGAGCTCAAACATCCACGAGACAGAGCCGTTCGTGCCCAGGGAGCCGTCGTACTTGCTCAGAATGTGGCGCAGCGCAGGCGCCGTGCGGCGCTTGTTGTCCGTCAGCGTCTCGATCTAATGACAACGAGCTTGTGAGAGACCGTGATGTAGAGTAGACACAAGCGCTTATGGCAAATCCGTACGATGAAGGCACTGCCGCCTGGACCAGAAGCTTCGTAGAGGACAGTCTCCGCGTTGGCACCTGCGGTCACATTCACACAAATGAGCTCATGAGCGCCTTCACTTTGCATTCGCATAGTCTGTGTATGCTTCCACTGGAGTCGCACCGTCTTTTCCGTCGACACCGCGCTTGATAGCCGCGTCGATCTTGTCCTTGGGCATGTTGGCTGCCTTAGCCTTGCTGATCACCGACGCCAGGCGCTGACACGACAACGAGAACAGACACAAACAAACACATGCCCATGCACTTTATTATTACGTTGCGTTATTGCGGAGTTGATATCTGTGGCGTGTATGCGTACCACATTCTCTCGATCGCCAGCAGTAGCTACAGAAGCAGAGAGAGAGAGAGAGAGAGAGACGCATTCGTCATCCCATATTGCGCATATAATACATGCTATAGACTGCATAGTTTTAGAAATGGGCGTAGTTGGTCGATATTACCTTTGGAGACGATCATGAGTTCGCGCGCGAGCTTCGCGTTCATCGCCGTCCGTTTCTGTAGGCGTAGTATACCCAGCACGATTTCGCCAGTAAGCATACATTCATGCATCCAATGCGTGCATCAACAACAAAAGAAGAGAAAAAAATGCACAATGGCACAGGCAGTGCATACGCACCGCGTCGGTGGCGTTCTTGCGGCCCTGGATCGTCGGTCCGCGCCCCATCCAGCGCACACTCTGGTACCACACGCCGCCGCTGCGCGCATCGGCAGCAGCAGCAGGTGACGACTGCGAGAGGAGGAGCGCAGGGCGGATGCGCGCGGCGCGCTGGAGCCACGTTGCTGCCATGTTGATCGATGGAGAGTGATGACCATCACATGGCAATAACCCAGTGTCGAAAGAACCCAGGGTGGGTGAGCAAAATGGCAATGGCTAATAACCCACTCGATGCCATGGGTGTACGAAGTTTTGGAACAAGCCTGGGTGGTGCTTTGTTTTCCGTGTCCTTTACAATTGGGTGGTAGAATGGGTCTTTGAAAGCAGTATACACCCATTACGTATCGATAAGTGGGTTCTTTGTGCTTGTTATATAGACCCAGCGTTGTCACCTGAGTTTATCGGTATCACCATTGTGGGTGATCAAAGCCTGGTGCAGGTTTTTTCTTACATAAAATCGAAGCAACTATTTGCACGCAACGTCATTTATTTCAAAATGCCATAAACCAGATGCGGTCGTTCGAAGGTCGCGCGAAGGTCGTCCAGTAGTGTGGTTTTCTTCCCCCACGTAACGTTGAGCGCCGCTGCCATTGAAACCCATACGCACGCGCCACATGAACAGCAGCAGCACGACGATGGCCGGCGCTCCCGAGGCCCCCGCCGCGGCGCCAGTCGCAACCGCCGCTGCGCCGCTCAACGATACAGCTGCGTGCAGCCAGCACTACGTGGACCGCGACGGCAACCGCATCGCCGACGACGAGACCAATGGCGCGTCCGACTCGAACCGCGTGGGCGACGCCGTGAGCAAGGCGGACAGCGACGCGGTCGGCGAGGAGCTGATCCAATGGCTGGAGGCAGCCGGCGCCGAGACGAAGAAGCTGCAGCTGCAGCAGTACGCGCCCGAGGTGCGCGGTGTGCACAGCCAGAAGGTGCTCGTGCCGGGCGAGCGCATTCTCGTGATCCCCAAAAAGTGCTTGATCACGGTCGAGATGGGCAAGCGCACCGAGATTGGACAGAAGCTACTGGCGCGCAACCTCGACTTCGTCGCGCCCAAGCACATCTTCCTCATGATGTTTTTGCTCACCGACATGGAGAACGTACGTCTTTGTGTGGTATTGTTGTGGATGTGACTCATTGGCTCGTGCGCGACCATACTCATCGTGTCTTGTGGGCATTGCTTGTATATATAGATCGAGAACTCGTTTTTCAAGAATTACTACAGCACACTGCCATCGACATTGAAGAATATGCCCATCTTCTGGTCCGAGGAGGAGCTGAGCTGGCTCAAAGGCTCGTACATCATCCAGCAGATCCAGGAGCGCAAGGCCGCGATCCGCAAGGACTACGACGCGATCTGCCGTGTGGACCCGACGTTCGCGCGCTTCTCGCTCGAGCGCTTCAGCTGGGCGCGCATGATTGTGTGCAGCCGCAACTTTGGCTTGACGATCGACGGCATCAAGACCGCGGCGTTGGTGCCATTCGCCGACATGCTCAACCACTACCGTCCACGCGAGACGAGCTGGACGTTCGACCAGAGCATCGACGCATTCACGATCACGTCGCTCGGCACGATCGGCTCAGGCGCGCAGGTCTACGACTCGTACGGCAAGAAGTGCAACCACCGCTTCCTGCTCAACTACGGCTTTGCGGTCGAGGACAACACGGAGGAGGACGGGCGCAACCCGAACGAGGTGCTCGTGGACTTCCAGCTGTCCCCCGGCGACGGGCAGCTCTTCTACGACAAGCGCGCGTACCTGCACGAGAGCGGGATCTACACGATGGACGCGCGCCTGAGCCGCTCGCACTCGGACCCGAACACGCGCGAAGGCTTCAGCTTTGCGCGGCTGATCGTGGCCACGGAGGAGGAATTCTCGAGCATGAAGATGAAGAGCCCCGCGCACTCGTCGCCGCCTATCTCGTTCGACAACGAGATCCGCGCGCTGCAGTATCTGCGCAAGCTGATGACGACGCAGCTGAGTCTGTACGAGACGACGATTGAGGAGGACAACGCGATCCTGGCGTCCAAGGCGTTTCCGCTGTTCTCGAACAGGATCCAGGCGCTGTTCTTCATCCGCGGCGAGAAGGAAGTGTGTCGATACTACCAGGAGCTCGCGGACAAGGTGATCCCGCTCTTCAGTCTGCCGCTCGTGGCGTGCAAGGAGGAGCTGCAGCGGAATTTTGATGGCGATGACGACATTTGCCGCTACGCGCAAGACGTCATCGCGTATTTAGTCACCCAAGTGTACCGCGAGAGCTAACGGAACGTGTGTTGTCAGCCAGTCATTTATCAGCACGCCGCCAGGGAACACACATACACATTAGTAGGCACCAGGAAGAAGAAAAGGAGAAGAAACGCACAGAAAAGCGATAGGGAAACAGAAGATAAATAGCCGCATGGAGGACGACGAGAGTATATTGCAAATAAAACGACAAGAAAACGACTCCGATGCGATACCTATGCCTGATTTTTCAGAGGCTTGGCTCGTTTGCCAAGACGCGCTCAGTAGTATCATCGAGCTCTGGAAAACTCAAAGTCCACCGTGAGTAGGTACCGGAGCTTGACCTGCTCGGTGCGGTACACGATGAACTTGTTGTAGAGCAACCCACTGCCCTGCGGTATATTCCGCGGCGCGATCTTGCCAATCGGCACGACCACACCGTCCTCCCTACATGGACAACAATGCGAGCAGTGTATGAGAAAGAGTGCCCACTTGAGTGCGACATCGTCATATTAAAAAAACGTACATGGTCTCGTAGGTCTCCTCGGGCGGCGCCATGCGCCCCAAGCCGTGGGTGCTCGCGCAGCCTCGCTTCTGGATCATCACGTAGTCGAGGTACTCTGTGTGCAGAGCCTCGTAGCATTTCCCGAGCGCGACTTCAGCGAGCAGCAGCACGCCCTTCGAGTGATGCGGCAACGGGTAGCAGTACGCCGCCGATTTGGACACCGAGTCTGCAAAGTAGATCTAATCGTTACGCAAAGCAGACAAAGACGCAGAACTAAGTACCTTCGGCGGTGCGATATACTCCCAAGCAGCTACAGAGCTATACTCCTTTGCTAAACAGATAGCCGTTCTTCGGCACTTCGGGCGGCGCGATGCGGAGCCCTTGCGACAAGATGCTCACGACGTTTGACAACCGCGAGCCGAGCCAGAGCAACTTGTGGTTGTCGACTGCGTGGAAGAGCTGTTGCATCGTGTCTTCAGGCGCGCGTGCAATCTTGAGTACCGAGTGAATCTTGAGTTTAAATCCCTGCGACGAAGCCTCGGTGGACTCTAAATACCGCGCAATGCGCTCAAACTCTTCGTTGTTCGGATCGAGCGGCTTCATCTTCGTGCTGAGCATCCAGTACTGCGCATCCAGTGGATGGATCGTGGATCCGTCCTCCTCGGCCATCAACTGCAGCGAAATCTCGATGTCGGCGAGTACTTCGAGCAGATTGATCTTCGTTTTCACGCCTTCCATGCTCGCGATCACGGGCGGCAGCGAGCAGCCGAAATTGTGCGGGATTAGCGAGTAAAACTCGCTCGAGAGCGTCTTGAGGTCGTTGCGCAACGTGCGGAGTCGCGCGGCATCGACTGCAGTCTGCTTCTTCCGTTGTTTTGCTGCAGTAGTAGCGGACCCCCTACCATTAGCTGCAGCAGCAGTAGCAGACGCTGAAGTTCGCCGCTGACGCGTACTTCGAGTGGTTGCAGTTGGAACGACTGGCGGATTCTCGAGCGCATCAATGGCCGCGAGTGCGCCCGAGAGTCGCTGCAGTATCGTATAACCTTTTTTTATAAGGTGAGGTATATTTAAGTACAATTTAATGACCTACAATATCCATTCTCCGAGATATTCTACAGTAGGTAGTTTGGCGGTATCGTATAACCTTGAGAGATCTGCGTTTTCGAGAGGCGGCCTAAACGCAAGACAAAGAGCAGATTTATGTCAGAGCAAATGGCAAAAGCGATGGAGATTGCCTTAGATTAGTCGCACCTAACGGTAGGCGCTGGAGATTCACTTTCATCTCAGAGACTTTTCGCGCGATCACGTTCTGGTCACAGATCAGCTGCCGATCACGAAGAAGACACAATCGTCAGTCATATGTGATAGCAGCCCAGCATTCGCCAATGAGATGGAAAAGACACACTTACTCGAAGCAAATCCTGGGCTTGATCTGGCAGCGTACATTGCGGGGTCTCTCTTGCTGGAGATGCGGCTGTTGGACCTTTCGACTCGAGCACGTCTTCCGCTTCAGGCTCTTCATCCGCGAGCTCTATAAAGCAGTAGAGTCGACGTTAGATACATAACGAATTTCCATACACGATGTCAAGAAAACACACCAACAAGCACGTATTTGCCCTTCTTCTTCTCAAACGAGCCTGTCGTCAGCGGCCACTTGTTGCCGCTTTTCTCGGCAAAGCGCTTCTTGAACGACCGCTGTGCGCTCTCCAAGGAGGTCTGAAATGTCTCGAGTGTGCTACACTTTTCCAACCCAGAAGAGAAATGAAGGCATGATCAGTCAATGGGCCGCACACGAATCAGTGGATGCAGAGTCCTTGGGTACAATTGACCTGTGGGTTCGCGGGGCCAACACGCCCCCATTTGCGAAACACGAAGTAGTTGCCGCTCTCCTGGATGAGCTGCACCGAGTAAAACTTGTTGTTTCTGGAACGCACGAGCAACCCCAACGCATCAGCCACAGCCAACACCAACCCGTTAGTACCACAGCGTTGACTGCCTTCCATCATCTCATCGACGACTGTTTTTCTGTACTCGCTCGCATCTCTAGAGCACTTACCCATACGTGCCATACGAGATGTCGGTAAAATTAAGCATCGCATTCCATGGGCGGCTGGTCTCGCCTTATCACCGTAGCGTCAAAGTTTAATGGAAGCTGCACCACACAGGGCAAGAAATACAACATGAGCGGCGTACCTCATAGATTGTCGCGCTTGCGCTGCGTCTCGCCCGTGGATCGACGGTGCGCGCAGCGCTTCTGGACTTCGTCGGAGCCATCGCTGCTTTCTATGCGATTTTGCGTGTGTGTGTAAATGCGTAGGACTGCTATTGATGCAAACGGACTCGCTGTGAGTGCGTTGGACCTGCAACGTCAAGTTGAGGTTGCAGGTTCTTCGAACCACTGTTATGATTGAATAGAATAGTTGGCTTTTTCAGCCGTTGATAGAACAAAATGCAGATATGATACCGTCACTCACGGCTGTTACCAATACAGACTATCACTCTATGGCTAGCTCACAAAAATGCAAATGAGAAGCTCGCACTGTGCTTGGTAATCTGGCTTCAACAAAGCCCTAGGATGCCGCCTTCCTCATTTGTGCACATAGCGAATGATGATGGTATGCTCGACTTCGGAAACAGTCTGCACGGGGCCTAGCACCACGATATTCCTGTGACGATACGAACGAGTCAGCATGCTTTCTTCTAAATGGACAAATGACATCAGCTGTAATAAGTTACTCAACTGGAGGATGCGAGATCTTGATTTCCCGGATGGACTAATGTGGTCGCATTAAATATATATGACAGCGCGCGGGTATAACTGTGTGATCGTCATGCCTGACGATCAAGCCAAGGAAAAGAGCCAACTGCTGGAGACGTGGTCCCATGTAATCGCACTTGTTTACCACACCATCTCACCCACGATCGTGGCTTAGCAAACACCCCAAGGACACAAACGGCAGGCGCGTATCACGTGATATGGATACACGGGGCTTGCTCTCTGTATCATAGCTTGTAACTACCCTCATGATACTATACGACTACTCACTCACAGATATCAATATTGCAGTCTTCCAATTCGTCTTGTTACTCGAAGCACACATGTGATCTCCATCTTGTGTGCTTGTTTGTTTTTCAGTTGCTAAAACTTCGGACAAGGTTGCTACCATCCACATTGACAAAAAAATGCAATCGTGTTCCTTACGTCACACCTTGTGAACCACGCCGCCGCTTCCAAGGTTATTGTTACCTTCCTTCGTTCAAAATGATGCACACAATTTTGGGCATTTTCCTCGGTGATAAAGTTGTTTTGACTATTATATTACGCTCTGGCATGATTGCGATTTTAGCGGGCATGCTCGAGTGTGTGACCGTGTTGATATATACCGAATTTAAAGGAGGGTGTGGGACTATGAAGCGAGGTCTCTGTATTGCTCGTATTTCTAAAGAGGATGGTCACTCCTCGCGCTTTTTCATCATCAAGCAGTGGTCCACGGTTCTTTCGATATAGATCTCATCGTTGACGCACTGGTAGCCGCATTTCTCGTAAAATCCTTTTCGGTGGTAAACTGCAGAGAGTACATACGTGTCGGCGACGTCAGCGACGAGTTGCTCGACGCCGTGCATCAACGCTACCCCGTAATTCTTGCCACGACATTCTGGAAGTAGCCCAACACGCCCAATCTTCGCCGTGCGCGTCGATGGATTCATGAGCACTCGCGCCGCTGCGACGAACTTGTCCTGCTCAGTGTCTTTGCCCAGGAAATGCAGCGTCGTATCCTTCTCATCGTACTCGTCGATCTCTTCAGCGACATCATAGCCTTGGTCCTCGACAAACACTTGAAGACGCAGCTCAAAGTTAATCTTCTTTTCTTCGGCTGTGGCCACGCGAGTTACGACAAGTGTCATTGGTTCCAGAGTGTTGCGAGGTGAGAAACAGTTGCGGGTTGTAGATCAAATCCAAATGTGAAAGAACAAAACGTTCCAAGCGCATTTTGACAGGAGATTGTGGCACTATGTAAGTGAGGCGTTCCATTCGGTACTCTGAATGGATGGGTGACGCCGATTTGACTAGTCACCCCAACAGTGTGTTTAGATGAGGCAAGGAAACAGCTGATGTGCAAATGAAGTACTGAGTAATACAAATAGTAGTTGATTCCGATTTGTATTTATCCTCCACAATCGCATGCCCAACACTTGACTTTGCAAAATTAGTAAACTTTCACTAAAGTCGGGGGTTCTTATGCTTGTTACTAAGAGAGCGTTTAATAGTAACTCTTTTTGTAACGGGGCCACCGCCACACACTACGTGCGTCCTCAAGGTGTGCACGGTCAACACTCTTTAATGCTCAGTGCGAACCTCGACTAGGTTCGCACCGCCTCCACATGTACCCCTTTTGTTGTACAAGCCCTCAGCTACAGGTTGACAAAAGAGGATGTTAACCTGGCTCCTTTTGACACTCTAAGGGAAGCATTCTATTGGTTTAATAATGCACAAGCAGGTACACATATTAGCCAATTGGGAGAAAGGAATTTTCCCAACCATTGATTAGGACTTTTGATACTGTTTTAGGATATTTGTGTGGTACCTCCGAACCACACTGTCTACCGCCAACCCTCTAAATGGTAATTCACTCTCATCTTTGCGTTACAACACAAAAAACCCTCCTCGACTAAGTGCGACCACTTAGCCGTTACCGCTTCCTCCACAGCGCACACGTGTAAGCTAGAGTAACAGGCAGGCCTGTTACATACTCGTCGCTCCTTCCAAGTGCGCCTTCCATCACGCCGATGCATCGATTCGAAAATAACGGTATTTCTCAACAACGATGTGCTGCACTGGCTAGTCCACGCATCGGTTTAATAATGCGTGTGACGTGCTATGTCTTGTACGATGCAAAATGGAAAGTGGTCATGTAAGAGGGCGCTGTTCCAAACAGTCCCTCAAACACGGCACACACTGTAATGGGACGCTGTTCACAACAGTTCCCAATACACGGCACACACGCTTAGCGCGAACGAGGAAGCGATCTCCCGACTTGGAGGGAGAGAAGACGACTTGAGGACTTGGAGGTAAAATTGCAACTGAATTAAAATGTGGTTATGGTTCCTGACACTACATATGAAACACCACTAGGGATCCTAGAGGTTTTACAACTAAAACCTACACATGCAGAAATAAAACCTATGAAACTGATGTATAAAACCTTGGGTACACTGAGGTTGAACTCAGGGGATCTGCTGGGAACTTGAACTTGAAGTACCGCAGAGATTCCCTGCGAAGTGATTGGCTCCCGCCACTCACTTCAGAGGATAGAGACACGTCGGTCTCGTCACCAGTGTAGATTCCCAAGTCGGAACCATCACTCTGTACTTGATTAGTACATGGATACTTGTGACATCATCAGATGACATCACACGTGCATGTGGGATCTGTTGTACCGTAATCCCTTTGTTATTTGCTACCACAATGCACGCTGAAGGTGGTGTGTCCAACACTAACGTAGGGCACAGCCGCACCTTCATGTAATGGCTAGGTATAGCCCATTACATCATCCCCTCCTTAAAGTCAAAAGTACCTTGCGTACTTTTGCAGACCTTTCGGAGCAGTTCACTTCCCAATTGGCAATGAAGCGACCAAGTGACCAAGTGAACCGAGAAGAACTTCCGTCGTCCAAGCGACAGCGGACTGCTCCAGAACTCTTCGACATCTTACCCATTCTGAAGAAGAAGGGGGATGTAGAGTTCTACAAGTAGCGGTTCTTCAATTGGCGTCGGGTCAACAATCGTGATGACCCGGACCAACCTATTGCAGCCCAGAGAGACTCATGGCGAACGTTTGTTCGTCTTGAGAACGAGAACAAGATGGAGCGTCTTCTTCGTCGTGGCAATGCTCATGCCCAAAGAAGAACTCCCGCTGACGACAGAGTGAACCTCAGCTCTGGTCGTCGTAGTGCCGCCCCTGGCGACGCTACAAGCGGTTCTCGTAGCTGCGGACCACGTCAGGAACATCAGACTCCAATGTCTGACGAGGTTCCCACGTGTCCGAGCTCGGTGGATATCCACGCCACCGAACTCTGTAGAAGCGCTGATGGTTCAACCGCTTTTTTCCATGACGACGAGTCGGTCGATCTTCATGATCAACAATCGACTCAACCACCCAGCGATGCTCTCCCTGAGAGTCTAACAGCGGGGGTGGGGCTGAACGCCAAAACGATCGAGCGACTCTGGAAGTGGAAGAGTGCTCATCGCGCTCAGATCGAGGCATTGGAAGTTCGCGACGCGATTCTTTCTGATCGGTGCGAAAGCCTCGAGGACCAAGTGAGGGAGCAAGAGTCGCGGATCGACTCGCTGTCCGATGGCCCCGCCCAGTATCTGGCTTTGGAGTCCCGTTTCGAGCAACGGTTCGAGCAAGTCCAGGGCGAACTTGAGCGACTCCAAAAGGCTGAGAAGGCCCGTGAGGTATATTACGAACGTCTACTGCGCTCTGTGGAAGAGGCAGGGACGGCTCTTGAGGTACTTCGGACGGAGTACCATTCTCGCCTTCTCTTGCTGGAAGTTGTGAAGGAGGAGTCCTTCGATGTGCTTCAGCGCCTTTATGCCGAGAAGACTCTCCAGAGCGATGAACTGTTTGCTCTTCGCAATCAAGTGGAGAAACTTCATGATCAGTTTGATCATTTGCCAAAGGCTCAGTAGGATCTGCAGATCCACTCGGAAGGTAAGGCTTTAGTCTACCCACATAAAATGTAGGATGTAGACGCATGCGTGTAGTATGTCTAGTGTGTAGCATCATCATTGCATTTCACTACCTTGAACGGTCCAATAACCTTGGCAGAAGTTTCGAG